>JAKELH010000033.1:0-346180 GCA_021525015.1 Lactarius pseudohatsudake | reverse complement strand
CCTTTCAAAGTCCAAGTCGGACTGACACTTGTGGAAGCATTACAATGCAGAAAGTAAAGTAAAGTACTGACCTCAGTCTTTGGGAGAAAGACTGAGGTGTCACTACTGTGACATGGAGTGTATAAGTTCAACAAACAGAAAATTTCTATGCTAAGTCAATAGGGGTATAGTAGGCAGCTGTGCTCAACTTGATTGTTTCTGACCTCAGCTGGCTCAGAGTTACCTGATGCTTACTCAGTGTGTGTGGCTGAACTCCAACAGGTATGATCCCTCATAGCAATGTGAACAGCAAGAGCACCTTCTCCATGCCCCTCTTCAGCTTCTTGTTCTTGTGCTTCAAACCATACTCCTCTGCCTGTGGTGCACACACTGTCTTGACAATATCTGGATCCAACACCATGCAGCCCTCACCATTCATTGACCTGCTGCTCAACAAGCCCAATACCAAGGAGGAGACACAAGGCAATGACAGCAACAAGTTGCTACAAATCCACAATGGGGTGACAACGACAATGGTGTCATAATCACATACACAACGCATAGTGTTTCCTGTTTTGGACAGGACTGACTTGTATCACAGTGTGGCTGCCAGCTCATGGAGGCCAGCACATTCTGCTTGCTGGCACTTGCATGTCATTACAGAAACAGCATGATAAACATAGTATTGTATGAGTATAAGTAGCACTGTAGACTAGCTTGTAGTCTTTAGCAAGTCTTTGATTAATTCCTAGCAAACCTTGTCTTGTCCACCCTGCTGCCCTGCAAAAGTCTAGCTCTCCTCAAAACTCGGAAACCTTGGGATAACTCTTATCAGAGTTGTCTTGTCATCTTGGAGCTTGCACCTGACCTGATTTGCCTTTGGCACAAACAATTCGCTAGGATTGTAACAAATGGCCATGATAGCATCAGTGTCAGTAGTAGAAATATCAAGAATAAAATCTGTACTGGCCTTGCTGGCAGGCTCCAAGGGCCTGGCATGGCCCCAAAGTATGGGTTACAGTACTCAGGCTGATTGGCAATTGAACAATAAGACATATGATTACTCAGTAAGTGGAAATATAATCTGAGAAATAAGCCTAATTTAAGAAAATGAATCTACTTGTTTGCTTAACAGCACTTAAACAGCACCCGATCTGAAATTGGATTAATGTACACTTAATCCCATTTAGGGACACTTAATTGGATTACTACTCAAATAAGCGAAAATTTAAGCGACTGTCGCAAGGGGTCAAAAAATTAAAAAATCGCACGGGGTCGGTAAAATTTTTAACGGGCTGAGCCTTACCCCCCCCCAGTGTACCCCCAAAAAAGGAAATTTCATCCAAATATAGAAATCCATGATTACACAAGAGAATAGATAGGGGTTTCCCCAGACTACAGGAGAGTGTGAAACTGGAACACATACGAAATAATTGATATGCGCGCACAGAATCGGTCATGGTCAAGGGTGGTAACAGAGATGGAAAGGGAATGGAGACGACTCAAGTGTTATGTTTTCACCTTCAACCGTCCCCCAATCACCCGCCAAGACCCCGAATACTGCTGTGAGAAGGACACGCGCTGATAAGTATGCCGAGGAGGAAGGCCAAGTTATGAGACTTATGGCTGAGAACACCCAAGCGCCCGAAGCTGAGTCACCTGACTACCACTACCATCCTGGAAGTGCTCAGAAACTGCAGGAATATTGGCAGTAGATCACGTGATCTTAGTGCCCACCTGTCATGTGACCCTGGCAGGTGACCTGGCCAGACCCCGCACCAGATGGGTCCAGATGAGCTTGTGCCTGGACCAGCTCTAGACCACCTCGTGTTTGATGACTCATACGTGCCTGTATCGATTGTGCCTTGATTCTGATGGATTACGCCTCATGTTCTCTTATCTCTGACTCATGCCATGAGGGCCTTACGCCATTGGCTGTTACTGTTCTGTGACTCATTCCTAGGATCTGTGTACTAGGGTTTCAGAGTTCCAAGCCGGGGTTCAAACCTCCTTGGACGTGTATAAGTAGACAGGCTGATGGTCGATGAAGACCTCAGTTTGAGATCTTGGATTATACCACCCAATCATTGCCACTTCTGCGCTGTCTTGCCAGTTGTGTGCTGAATAGACCTTTGGTTGATTGCTCCGGGCCTCCTGTCTCTACTGCTTGCCACAGTGTGCTGTCTTGCCGCTGCGTGCTGATTCCCTATCCTCTCATCTCTCCCTCTCACTCTCTTGAGCCTTCCTTGCCGCCTTCATCGGTGTGCTGACTATCCTCCCTCTCATCATTGATCACTGGTTGTCTACCGCTTTCAATCAATTACTCCTTCTCTGCCTTTGGGTTGCCTTCAATATCCTTTGGGCTTCCCTCATCCATCTCCTTTGCGAGATCGTTGAGACCGGGTAAGCGCATTCGTTGGGTGTTGTGATTGTTAGGCTCGCCGTTGCCCTTACATAGGAAGAACGTCCAGTGGAACGTTACACAAGGGCCCAAGATTACAAGTTAGCATGGGAGATGGGAATGAGACACGTCCAGAGGGAAGTCAAATGGTTCAGTTATTGCCATCTTTGTTACTGTAATAAATCTACAGTATCTACCTCTCAGTTGTCGTTGTCATTGCTGTTGGGGTCGTTGTCGGGATTGTTGTTGCTGGCACCTTGCTGCCGTTGCCGTTGCCTCGTGGTGTAGTCACCCCGTCGCCATTGTCGTGGTCACCTTGTCACAGTTGCCTTGTCACCATTGTCACGGTTGTCGCAGTCATCACAGTTGCCTCATTGCGGTCGTCGTGGTCGTCACAGTTGCCTCGTCGTCATTGTCGTCACCTGTCATGGTCGCGGTTGCAGTCGTCATTGTCATGATCACCCTGTCCAAGTCATTGCAGTTGTCACCTGATGCCTGCTATGTAGTCCTATGCCAAAACCAATGAATAGACACGGAGTCAGCAAAAAACAATGCAAAAAACAAACAAACATAGCTGTGATGGCAATGAGATGTTGCTTCTGCACAGGAGTGACGCAGGGGGGGCTGAGACCGCAGAGCTGCGTCACAACTAGTGACAGGCCCATGCACATGCTCACTAGCGACGCTGACGAGGAGCGGGCTGGCAAGGAGGGTGATGGCAGGCAGATAGATGAGGGAGACTGCAAGCGTGGGTGTGCATGAGGAGGAGGAGGAAGTGCGTGTGGAAGCGCTGACAAATGAGAGGATGGTAAAGGTTACGGACGACGCCAGAGTAATAGGGGCAGTCACGTGTGGGTGACCATGAGAATGTCAAGTCAAGAGGATACGAGTGCAAACGAGAGGCAATTCAGATTGGGGCAAACGGGAAAAAGACAAGTCAAGTCGAGGCTTCGTTACATTTTCTGGGCTCCTTTTGAGCCGTATTTATCAGTACAAGTACAATAATATGAATCGCTTTTTCAAAATCGAGTCTCAGTATGAGTAAGGTGGGTCAGGGAGTCGTATAGTAACTCAGGCGAACGCATGGGCCATCGGGCACAATACCGAAGCATGAGATTGTCGCGCTTGCTTCCCATTCAAGGCTGCAAGTCATCCTTCAGACGAAGACGGGTATGCGCGGGAACCTTCGAGAGTATGCGGTCATAGTACATAGGTCATGGCTGCCTTAGGCAGCTATCCGAATCTGCAAATTGTATCGTAGTGAAGCTTGTAGAACGCGCGAGAATGAACGAGACGGAAACGTACATGCCCCTGAGGGGCCGGGTCCAAAAATTGAGTCGGGCAAGTGAGACACGAGCCCGAGGCCGAGCATGGTACGCACAGACGTTACCGCTGCTTGGACCTCCAGCGAAACGAATCCGCCAGAGGAAGCACAGGAGTGCGCCTGTGCGGTTCCACACGCACGTGTTGAGCCCGCTGTCAAAGTCATCCTCGTTGGAAGAGGAGCTGTCGATGTTTGTGTCGCCTTTGCCCTGCCTGTCCACTTTTTCCGGCTGGGTGCGTTGTGGCAGTGTTGTGGCAGGCTCGGGACACGGCGCCTGTATGCCGGGGAAATGCGCTGGAGAGGTTGGGATGGGATCCTGCTCCTGGTGCTGGCATTGAGGGAGACAAGCAAGAGGGATCGAGGTGCGTGGTGCCGTAGGTGTGGAAGACGAAGGGCCTGTTGCTGTTGGTACAATGCCATGAGAGACCAAAACCAAGCCCAAGATGTCAACTAAGCCACACATTGGCATCAGGAAAACCTAAAAGTACTTAAATGCTCTTAATCATGCCTTAATATGCTCCTAAGGCCATTTTAAGGTCATATTTTACTAAGGCAATTTAAGCAAGGTCACCTCCTTAACCTGCCTTAATGGCTATGACTTAATCCCCTTAACGACTTATGATGGTTCTGAATCAGTCTTAAGAGGCTTATTTTAAGCCTATGGTCAGGTTGAAAATCAGCACAATTTAAGTCAACCAAGACCTGATAAGACAATATTAAGACTTATTCTTACATTAGGCTGCTTTTCACACAAGACTTGAGAGCTATATTAAGAGCCAACAAAAATGAATTCATGCAAAAAGATATATTATAATTGGACTACATGTAACTACTATAGTATAGTGGTACAGGAGGTGGGGTGCCATAAAGCGGCAGTGCGAGCGTGGTTGGTGAGAATGTGGCAACGGGGTCGGTGCCGAGGTGGCGCCGTAACAAGGCGGCGGAGGCGGTCGTGGCGGTCGTGACGAGACGGCCACGTCGTGGCGGCCACTGTGTTGAGTCAGGTAGTGGCGGCGGGCGTGTCGAAACGGCACCGGTAGGGTGTGGTCGAGGCGGGGTCGGGGTCGGTGGGTAGCGATGGTGCCGGCGACGAGGTGGCGGTGGGGGACCCTGTCGAAACGGCGCCGATGAGGATGCGGTGGGGTTGGCTGAACGAGGTGGGTGGCGTTGGCCATGCCGGTGTCGAGGGTGGTGATGGAGGCCGTGTCGAGACGGCGCCGGTGCAGCGGGGTCGAGGCGGGCGGCGCTGGCAGAAGCGTTGTAGCGAGGTGGCATTGGCGATCGTGTCGAGGTGGTAGCCGGGTCAGTGGGGTTGAAGGGGGTGTCGTGGTCATGTTGAGCAGGGTCAAGGGGCAGCAGGTGGGTGTGGTGGTGTTGAAGCTGCGGCGAAGTCGCACGAGTGGGAGGTCCTGCTCAGTCGAAATGAGTAAGAAAAAAACAATAAGTGAAAAAGAAAAAAAAACTCATCTGAGTGGGGCCTCGCCGCGAGACAGGAACAACCGAGACGAAGCTCGTGTGAGCGGCAGGCCAGGTGGGCTAGGTGCTCGCATGCCGCGAGGTGTGAAGGTGGTGGGAGGAGGCCTCGATGACGAGGGCGACACTATCCTGCGGTCTGCACTGGTTAGAGACGAACGAGAAAAAAGAAAAGAAAAAAAACGTAGCTTCGCATTTGCGTGAGGGAAGTGAGGGGTGGAGGAAAGTGGTTCGAATTCGAACAAGTCGTGATGCGTGACGTGGCGCGCTTCCCTGCCACAAATTAAACTTCCGCCCAGAACTCACCCGAGTCGAACACCATGTTTTGTCCAAGTCAATTTGAGTATGTGTCTGCACAAAATCACACATTTTCCTTGAATCATTCTGCCTCAAAAAATTACAGAGTGTATAGGAGTGTATAGATATGAAAAATAAGTACCAACTATTACTACAAAAACTCAAGGGATTTGATTTAAATAGTATTGCTGCCAGTGCCAGCTAAGCTAATATTTCTGATATCTCAAGGAATAAAATAGATAAATCAATGAAAATATTTGTGCAAGTAGACTGTTCCAAATGCCAACGGGTCCTCTGCCAACTCTAAGCAATAAAATCAGCTGTTCCTGATTTATTTGACCATCTCTGAAATACTACAGCCAAAGGGTTTCAGCTCTGGTTAAATAAATCAGGAATGGTTGTTCAGATTGCATAGAGTTGGCAGAGGACCCCTTGGCTTTTGAGGAAAGCCAGCACCCAAAATTATTTCAAATGTTTCCAAAAATTATTTCCCAAGATAGAAAATACCAGCTTGCTCTGGGCTGCCACAACGCTAAGTAGGAGTTCTTGGAGAAATAGTGAAAGCCAAGACACTTTTCATCATTGGGATCCCACTCAGTCATCCCATGTAAGTGCCAGTGCTTTAACTGAAGGAGACAGATAGAGTCTGGGGTGCAGTGCCAGTGGCCATGGACTTGAACCGGTAAATAATTTAGGAATGGGCTGAATGGCTAGTCAGATCACTTAGAGTTGGCAGAGGACCCCTTGGGATTCTGAGGGGTCCTACATCATTCTTGTGGGTTCTGAGGGTATCTACCTCCCCAAATATTTTCATTTTTTTAGTAGGTAGACTAGAGTCATTTGGACAGGTGAATCCATCACCATCGCTGTGTCTATCCCTCATCCCCATATCCCTTCCCCCATCCCCATAATTCCCCTTCCCCATGTCCCCCCTCCCCACCTCCTCATATTCAACTTCCTCATGTCCCCCTCCTCCTCCCTTCATATTCCCCTCCAGTCACCCCCCCCCTTCCCCATATTCCCCTCCCATGTCCCCCTCGCCCCCTCCCCATTAGTCCCTTACCCTTGTCCCCCTCCCCCATCCCTGTGTCCCCATTCACCATCCCCATATTCCCCCTTCCCCACATCCCCACACCCTCATCCCCATATCCCTCCCCACATCCCCCCCCCTCATCCCCATATCCCCTTCCCACATCCCCACCCTCATCCCCATATCCCCATTCCCCACATCCCCCACCCTTATCCCCATATCCCCTTCCCCACATCCCCCACGCCCCACCCCCTTCCCATATTACCCTACCCCCCTTGTCCCCCTCCCCCATCCTCATTTCCCTACCCCCATCCCATATTCCCCTTCCCACACCCCTCCCATCCCCATATTCCCCTTCTTCCGCATTCCCCTTCCTCATCCCATAATTGCCCTTCCCAATCCCCTCTCCTCGCCCCATCCCATATTCCCCTCCCCTTGTCCCCTCACCGTCCCCCATCCATCCATATTCATCTTCCCCTTGTCCCCTTCCCCATCCCATATTCCCCTTCCCTACATTCCCCTTCCCCTTTCCCATGTCCCCCTCCCCCATCCTCATATTCCCTTCCCATGTCCCCCTCTCCCATCCCCATCCCCATCCATTTCTATCCCTTCCCTATATTCCTCCTGGCATGCCCACCCTCATCTTACCCCTTCCCCATGTTTCCCTTACCCACCCTTGTTTTCCCCTTCTCAATCCTCACCAATCTTACCACACTCAATTTGAAGTTTTTTATCTGTCACATATGTGTCCTTAATCTTGCCTTAAGACAATATTTCTAAGTGCAAATTAAGTCACTGTTTCACCTTAACAGTCTGAGGTGCCTTTATAGGCCAATTAAGGCAGCCAAGCACTTGAGGTTTTCCTGATGCTTGACAACCCAATAGCAAGATTACTGAAAAAAACAAGGAAAAAAGATTGAAAATGTTCAAAACGAACCTAACGCAGAGACAACAAGGGTTGGAGACAACTCAGACCCTTTCTGGATCAACAGGCCGGTTTCCAGACGCCCAAAAAGTAAATTTTTTTAAGGACTTTCGGCCGACCCCGCCATCGGGTCACGGAACCACGGTCCGGACCCCCCTTGGACTGTCGTGTTCTGATGGAGGACGCATCTTCTTGGCCACCCCATTTCTGCCAGGGCCCCGGCCAGTATGTCAGCAGCATTTTCCGTCAACAAAACAGCGCAAGGTGTAGTTTTTTTTTTTGATCGATTTACGCGAACTGAAGTTCAGTTACATTTATTCTAAGCAAGATTCTAAGGGATCCCGTGGTTTTTCTTTTTCTCAGAAAGTTACTGCAGGCTTTCCATATAACACTTGATTCAGCCCGTCAAGGGTGCGGTGTATTCGTGTATGCATACACAACCCAAAGGGTAGGAGGCGAGAACTCAGATAATCGATTACACGTCGTCACATCCACGCTCAAAACACCGGTTCCGGTGGCTCATGCTCGCTCGGGTCAATCTCGACGCCCTCCTTGTCGAGCGGCCAGAACGTATTCCTGAACAAACCCCTCGGGTCATACGTCTTCTTGAGCGCGACGAGGCGCTCCCAGTTCTCACCGAAAGAGGCCGCGACGCGTGCGGGCGGTTCGCCACGACCGAGGAACTGTGCATCGTCAATACCCATGACACCGCTAGTGTGAGAAGGCCCACCGAAGGGAAAGAGCCGCCAGCCGCCACGGGCTTGGTTGTGTCTCGGAGCCACTGTGAAGGGAGAAGAAAAGGGAGGGGGAAGCGCACCGAGTCAGCAAGGCAGAAAGATACAAAGGCAAGACGGAAAAAAAAAAAACTCTCACATCTTCGGCGCTAGAAACGCAACGAGGGTCATCAACGCCCATTTCCCACTGATGTAACGCCGCGATCGTGAACTTGGCCTCGCGTTGTGCCTTGTGGATACAGGTCTCTTCATAGTCAGTGATCGCCCCGCCCGCAAGTTCAAAGAGCCAAGCTAATGGGACACAGAGAATACCGCACTCAGCAATAGCCCACAATCCAGGAAACAAAAAAAAAATTGAAGGGACGAGAAAGAGGGTACTCACTGCATCCCACTGGCGTATCGGCAAACTCAAGCACGGTCTTATTTATCACCTCGTCCGGAAGGGAACTGATGAGCGCGGAGCGGATAAACCATTGGTTGCCCCGCCTGCCCCGCAGTACCTGTGCAACGCTGTCCTGTTGACTCAGGAACGTCTTCTCGTGCACCTCATTGAGAAGACACCGCTCGCCGGACCACGAGCTGAGTGCCTGGAGGTATTCCAGACCCTGTTCCTTCGGCCCGACGTAGCACATCTGGATTACGACAAGCGAATCCTTGTCCGCAGGCCCAGCGGTGAGAAGCACGTTGGCGTAAAGCTCCCGCGGGGCACCCTTGATGCAATCACGAAAGTGGCGCAGAAGAGAAGGTGCTGTCGCGCGGTGGAAGCGGCTTGTCACGGGGATCAGCCGTCAGAGATACACCAGGACAACGGTGGCGCGAAGGCGAGGAAGACTCACTATATCAGATTACCAGCGAAGACGACGGGGACGGGATACGCTCGCGCCTTGTAGCGAGTCGCAATGCAGAGCGCCGGACCGCTGCCGCGTAAACCCCACCACAGGTCTCGATTTTCCTCGTAAGTACATGCCTGTGAGACGGCGGATGGGACAGGAAGCCCACCTTGATGCTCCTTCTCGTTTACGATGACAATCCGTCCATCAGCCAAGACCACCTCTGCTTCCACCAAATTATCGACGCTCAGACCATGCAGCCTGCTCAGAAATCCGAAACCGCCGAGCAGCATCACGGACGCGCCGACTGGGTGAGCCGAACTATCCGTGGCAGAGACAAATAAGAGTTAGCTGTCGTGCGACAATGCTGAAGAATACACACACGTACAAGGGGACGTGATATGGCACAACGCCGCCATCGAGGGGGTGAGCCGCCGTAAACAGGTCCACGTCCTTCTGCCTGGCACCGGCGCCGAAGGAAACGTATGCGTGAGTATGCGGGGGTGCTGGCCGTGTCAAATGAGACTGGAAATCATCTCCTGCGAACAGCGGATGGGCCAACAAGGCCGCATCCGCGCCCCATGCCGCCGCACTCGACGCAAGCGGGGTCGGCGGAGAGGGGCCAAACATAGGGGGATCGATGTTATCGATGTACGCGAACGGGTCGGGGCGCGAGGGGGCCATGTCGAAGGGCTCGGCGAACGTGAACGGTGCGGGCGGTGCAGAGGAGATGGCCGAGTCGGAGTGCGGGGAGCGGGACGACGCCGGCGTCGTGGCGTGGGTCGACGGACTCGTCCCCGATCTTGCGGAGCGGCCGGGAGAGTGGGTGCCGCTGCTGCTGGAGATGGGGTCAGAGCGCGCTGTGAGTGTCTCGGCGACAAGAGAATGGGTGAAGAGGGTAAGCGCGCTTCCGTCAATGCCAAGCCTCCGGCGATTGGCTGCCGGACGCCGAGGCTCCTCGCCAGAATCGTCGGGTAGCAACGCGGGGCCATGCAAGAAGCTTGCTACTGCGGCAGAGGCGGTGCTGTTCACCCATGCCGCGGGCGGGATATCAGAGCTGGGGGCGTGCTCAGCCTCGGCGTCGAAAACGCGCTTCCTCGTTGCCGGGCCAGAAAGATCTAGAACGGGCTCTCCCACGCGCGCCTTGCCCTTGTCGGCAGACTGGGCGGTGTCGCGCAGGCTGGTGTAGCCATCGCCACATGACTGAGGGGGCTCGATATCTATGTCTTGTATCCTAGACAGGTCGATGACAATGTCACCATTAATCGCCCAGCCACCTGTGCCGTACCCCCCAGCCTTGACCGATGGAGACAGCGCGTGTTTATTGCAAAAGATAATGATCCTATAAATACGTGAGTGGGGATAAAACATTGGAGGAAACACGACGGCGCATACTGCGAGACATCCCGTGCGTCAAGGGGAAGTGCGACGGCCCTTGATGTGTTCACAATGTTTCCATTGAACAAGCGAGTTAGCTCGTGAAAACTGAGTAATGCAGGATGAATGGAACGTCGCGCGTGTGTGCGTGCTGAAGCTCACCGTTGATCACCACGTCGAAAAACATCACCGCGGATACTCGCCGAGAGTTCCTCAAAGTGGGCTTGATCGAGGGTGGGTAGAGTAGGCATGGTCTTCGCTTTAGGGGCGTCTTCCATGGTGTGCACCTCTCGAGCCTGAGCCTGAAAAAAGTGAAAAACTGAGTGGAGCAGTTTCTCTCTCTTATAGTATTACCGCAAGTGCCGACAGAGCGGTCTAGACCAACTGGAGCATATTCCCGTAATGGTGCTCGGGTCACATACTACGGTAGAGTGGCGCAGGAATCTGGTCCCGCAGAGTCGGATACAATACGTCTTAATAAAAACGCGTGTCAACTGACACCAGCACCCAAGACATGGACACCCAACGAAAGCGCTGAGGATAGACGTAAGTGAGTGGACGATTATAGAGGAAAGGGTGCGAGTTATCAACCAGTGGCGTTTCAACGCTGCAGATGGAACCGTCAACTTTCGCCTCATTCGATTTTGCAGTGACCAGAAAAGGTGTGTAGGTCTGATATCGGGCATAGAAGCTGCGAGAAAAGGTACATTGTTCTCTTGCTTGATTCGGCGAATCTGGACTGCTCGAGGGGTTGGAACCGTGTTGGCGTGATTGGGCGCTCCGCGCAAGGGACCCCCACCGAGAGCCCGCGGTCTGCGCGAACCCGAATGCAAGGCGACTTGAAAATCATACGTAAAGATGGATTGGTCAAGGGATTGGTTGTAACAAATGTCAATCCGTCATCGACTCAGCGAGCACGGTACTAGTACAAGTACAGTACAGCACGTACCATGGACCAGGACTTTGCTAAATGACATCAATATCAAAGCTCGCAACCTTGAGTCTTTCTATGCTACAGGTCCTACCGGCGTCATTTGGTCCCTTTGGGGTCGTCTTGTTTTTCGCCGACGTAACTTCGTTCTCTCACGTTTCATATCTCCTCTGTTGTTTCAACGGCATGTTCTGCTCGTTCTGGACAACATGGCATCACGTTGTACATTCCGTGAAGAAAGGCATACCATGTGTGAGACAAGATGCGAGGCTCCACAAGTCAAAGCCCGGGCGAGGCTTTCTCAGCATTAACGACATCGAGTCGAGTCGCGTCCAGACTCCAGAGATGGGCCAGCAGTACGGTTTTTTCACTTCATTTCTTGGGCCCCCAAATTGCGCGTCCAACCGCTTTGGTGTCAAGGCACCGCCCAAGTCATCGCAGTACTCCGAGCAACCGCGAAGGCGGTTCCCCTTGACACATTTCCAATCTCGGTCTACAAACCTGTGGCCAAGCCTGCAGCCAGAGAACTGGAGAAGTGAATTAGTCCACATAGGTTTGCACGCGGACGGGGAACAAGCAAAAGTGTTTCTGGAATCTACTACGAACTTCTATGCAAGCTTCTATGATTACAGTACCCACGGCCAATTGCATCAAAGATCAAAGCCGACTGCAGACTAGTGAGTGCCGCGCTCGGCATGAGATCGCGCCGACAACCGTACCTGCTTTGTCGACTGGGCGCTCGATGCGATGCCAGTGTTGATGGAAATGGCAGGGTTTGAAATTCAAATTACGATTCTTTTTTTTTGTGCGTGGCGCAGGGGCCGGGATAAACTCACGACCCATGACCTGAAGTAACGCCTTGTTGATATGGAAGCCTTGACGCGTGCACGAGGAAAGGAAAGTGCGACGAGAGTCGGAGCTCGTGCCTGTCTTTCTTTTCAAATATACCCTTACCTACTCTCCATTCGCGCAACTTCAGGCCTCGAGTCGAAGCGAGGGCACGGATCCCGTTGTAAATGCAGCGGTATTATGACGACACGAAAACGCGACACATCAGAATGTACGGCAGCACTCCGACTGTCGGAACGCCCAGGTGGCTCCAACACTTTGTTTGTTGTGCACGATAACTTGATAAGGTGCTTACACCGAGCTGTTGTCTATGTGTTGTCCGCGGGCACCCAGCACAACTCGCGATCCCCCTCCGTGCGGGAGTGGGGGGGCTCAATAATCCCGAATGGGGAACTTTTCCCGCAGAGGCAATATGGCGGTCACTATGCGATAGCAACAGCGGCGGATGGACGCGACTTACTAGGGTATAACTTACTAGCAATTTGATACGATCGCAGTTCGCCGAGTTTCTCCCTGATCCGAAGGAGGAGAAAAATAGTACTAGACACAAGGGGGAGGGCACATTCGTGCTAGATATAGCCTTGTACCAAGGGGAAAAAATCCGGTCGTTAGAGGCAGAAGTGACGAGGGAAGAGGTCAGATCCCTTGCCAAAGTTGTAGCGTACATCGCCATGACGGGCGGCCATAAATGGCTTGCGTTGTTCTATTGCGAGAAAAGTCCTGCTGGTGGATCACCGGGAGGCAGGCTCAAGATCGGGTTCTACCCAGATCCCCTAGCAGTAACGGGGATCCCAGAAAGAAAAACGAATTAGAACTTCGGCGGAAGGCACGGACAATTGAACTGCACCTGTACTGGTGAGATGACGTTGCAGTGAAAGCCTGTGATCGACGACATGAAACAACGGAGAAGCGATCTTGAGCGGACCAACACAGAGATGAATCAGCTCAAAAAAGTATCTCCAAGGAGCAGCTTCTCCGTTTGAACCTCACACGAGCTCAAAACTGAGCGAGAAGCTCAACAATTTGAAACACCAGAATGTGCGATTCATTTGCATTGGTATCTCCCAGAGACGAACAGTTTATACAGAGCGACGACACGGCAATGTGTGTGAGAGAGGTGCAGGACTCAGTTAATTAAAAAGAGCCCCCATGATTCCGCCAATAAACCCGCCTATGGCCGCGAGGACACCATGGAGGGCCCCACCCATAGCTATGCTTTGAAGTGTTGCGAAAAGGCTACCCGCTGCGACGTTGCCGATTGCAGCTTGGATGCCGGCTGCGATAGAACCTGAATATTATATTCGGCGTGTGAGTACGCGGGAATCCATGCGGCGTGAAGTCGTGTGAGGGATCAATGAAACTCACCGGCGACAGGCCCGATAGCGCTGAAGCCAATTAGGCCGAGGACTATTTTGGTGGCGAGTGGCAACAGAAAGAGGCCGGCAAGTGCACCAGCTGCGAGTACAACTGGGTGGGGCAGGATTGAGTAGGAAGTACCACTGTTGGTAGCGTATCACTCACGGGCCATTGCAGAATTGTATGTTCAGAGAAAGGAAGAAGTGTTGGATTGATCCATATCCTCGCTGCATTTTAAGAGTGTTTGGGTGGCAGTACCAACATTTTGGGTACTTGTAGTTTGTGGCGTACTAGTTTGTGGCGTACGTGAGGAGAAATGGATTAATTACAGTAATAAATATTTTTGCATATGTGGTCTGTCAGTCTAAGTTATCCAGTTGCCTCGAGGGTCACGGTCTTGGTCATGGTTGCTTCTCCGTCTCCGCCAGAGTGCAACTTTTGGAGAGATCTGCGACTGATACAGTACTGATGCTCGAATTTGACTGTAATTCTATTTTACAAGGCGGAAGCGATTGATATACCCCGTCAAGTAACTTTACACAATTTCAATTTGGACGATCACCGCCTTGATAGCGGGAAAAGCACAGGACGATAATCGGTTGAACTCAGAGGACCGCCCCGCCGCGGCGCATATACCACCGATGGCTGTGCTGACGGCCGTGACGACGCCAGAGAGGGCCCCGGGCATCGCTATACTCTGTGCGGTCGCAAAAAGGCTGCCAGCTGCAACGTCTCCAATTCCAGCTTGGATGCCAGCAGCAATAGAGCCTATATGGGTCCGTGTGAGTAAGTTTTCACCGTGAGAGGTAAACGAGACTGACCGGCGACGGGCCCAGCAGCGCTAAATCCGACCGCTCTGAGCGCCGCAGTTGCCGCCAATGGCACCAGAATGCATGCACGCAGCGGTTGCACCAACGGCGGCAACGCCAATGACCTTGAGCACGGCTAAGCCTGAGCGGGGCAAGCATTGGGCGCTATATTGAGCACGCAGTACTGTGCCAGCATCTTTACTCACAGGGGAGTGACATTGTAGAACAGGAAGTAGGTACTATGTTGCGGACTGGACTCACTGGAGAAAGGGATCCGAGTCCATGCCCATCCCTCATCATCTTAAGTATACGGTGTGAATATGCACTTGAATACCGACGATCGATGGCATCGAGATGAAACCTTTGCTCGGCGACGGATAGGAGATGAATTCATTCCATTATTTTGAAGTAGTGGCACCACGCACAGTCACCATAACTGCCTCGACTGTTTTTGAGTTGTACTTTATGACTCGGAACGACTACACTTACGGGACGTCGGGTGAACTGCAGTCTACTCAGTAGTGATTCGGAGAATTTGATTGTTGTCAAATTACAACACGCCTTGAGCCGCGGTTAAGTTCAGGTGGGCAAGTTGTACAGTGCTCGACGCTTGGATGTTATCTTCAAGTTGATTGGCGTTTGGTGTCACAGCGCTCTTGCGATTTTACCTTGAATCGAAGCACCAATTGCTCCGTCATTCTCAAGTTCAAACCAGGTAAGAAGTTAATAACCTGAAACACTGCGAATTGTGTCCAATGATCGCAATTAGTTACATACCAAATCTCACAGTAGAAAGACACAGCAGAAGAATTACGGTCAAGATCAAGTCAAGATTACGGTAGTATTATCGGTGACGGCAACGGCGGCCCGGGTGCCACCCTTCTTTCTTGTTTTTTTCTTCAAAGACGGCGGCACTATGCCCTCGCCAACGGGCTGCACTCATGCCCATGCGATTTGCGCTCGCCATTACTTGGCGGCACATCGTCCGCGTTGTCTGCACTGTCCTCCTTGTCGTCATTGTCCGGCGGATCGTCCGTATCACCCGCACCGGCCCCAATAGCAGCACCTACGCCTGCCCCGATGGCTGTGATGACTGTGGGGATGGATCCGCCCATGGCCACGCTTTGTGCGGTCGCAAAGAGACTGCCGGCGGCGACATTCCCAATTCCGGCTTGTATGGCGGCGGCGGCAGTGCCTATATTATCCATGCAAACAAGTGAGGACTCCAGTGGTGATCAACGAGACGAGACTCACCAGCGATGGGCCCAGCGGCGCCAAATCCGACAATGCCAAGGAACACGGGGGCTACAATCGGGGCCAGAACGACTCCCAGGACCGCACCAGCGGCGGCCATGAACAGATTGCGGGGATCGGGATCTAAGTGGGACGGGTTGGGGGCAGACATTCAGCACGAAGGACTGTCGATGGGCGTTAATGGCACCACTCACCAGGAGCCATTGTAAAGCGGTAAGAGTGTCTTGCGAGAGAAACCCATGCACCGGAGGCGTTTTAAGAGGAGCACGACTGGGTCATGTGAGGACAATAGATATCGAATTACTAATACCCCCTGACACTGGTTGCGGCGGCGGACGAAGGATTCACCCAGTTTGACGTTGACGCACACTCAATTGTAGCGACTGCCACCGTTGACACTGGTCGATGTACAGTACGTACAGTAACGGGGGCACGTCACGTACGTTCCTATTAATTCTCGGCGAAGGCGTTCAAGTTTTTAAGACCCTAACGGACCCTAACTCCAGAATGGGTGAACGCAAGGAATCGTGTCTTCACTATCGTGTCTTCTATTTTGGTCTTTTCTACAATGTGAAGCTATTCTTCACATGGGCACCCAAGGACTACCACAGGCGCTTAGGGTATGTGATTCGTGAAAGCGGAAATAAGGGCATGTTATTGCACCAAGGTGGCGTGCCCGATATCAGCTTGCACATCAAGAGAGCATCGAACCCACACTGCAGCCTACGTTGTCCGTCTCAGTGGCCTTAAAGCGTTTCGGGCAAACAGCTGGGTCGTCCACCGTCCCCAGACGGCTTTTGGACTTCCTACCAATCATACCACCACCTCGTGACTGGCGATCGGTATTCACAATGGACTACACCCTCTCCTTCTGACCCACGCAAAATCATTGGCCAATTGAGGGGCACATCGCCACGCCACTTGCCACCTTTCTCACATGCTACCAAACTTCTCGGCTTCATACAGGAGACCAGAGCCGCCCATAACCCACCTGAATGATTAACCCTGCTTCGACGCCTCGAGGCCGACGCGGCCTTCTTTTTTTTTTTTTTGAACCAACCGACGCGGCCTTCATCACCCCAGATGATTCCAGGTGCCCTTTACCAAATGACAAGATAAAGAGCCCTTTTTCGTTTCTCATCTAATCCACAATTGTGGAATAGTCTCTATAATTCCAAGCTCGAATGTCGGAATGTTTGAACGCTCTCGCGATTTTACATTTACTGTAAATCAAAGCACGGATCAAGGCAAGGATTACTCGGTCATTCTGAAGTTCTAAACCAGGTAATAAGAGATCAAATTTTTTGCGAATTATGTCGAGTGCTTTCAACTCCAACGCTCAGATCTCAGATCCAACCCCACTTGATTTACACGCAAGTTTATAATTACACGGTAAGAAAGGGTAGGGTACAGGACAAGAGTTGCGGTTAGAGGGCGGCAGCCTGAGTGATACCGACAGCGGCAACCTTAGCAGCAACACCTGCAGCAG
Organism: Lactarius pseudohatsudake; assembly: GCA_021525015.1. Taxonomy (NCBI): domain Eukaryota; kingdom Fungi; phylum Basidiomycota; class Agaricomycetes; order Russulales; family Russulaceae; genus Lactarius; species Lactarius pseudohatsudake. Next base: position 329,122 of record JAKELH010000033.1, on the reverse strand, counting down.
CAGTACCTATACCAGCACCAACGGCTGAGGCCGCACTCATGCCCACGGAAGCAACGCTCGCACCGACAGCTGTGGCACCGGCAGCAGCACCGCCCACAGCGCCCATGCTTGCTCCGATGGCTGTGACGACCACAGGGATGGCTCCACCCTCACCCACGCTTTGTGCGGCCACACAGAGGCTTCGGTGTGAATATTGTGAATACGCACCTGAATACCGACGATCGATGGCATCGAGATGAAACCTTTGCTCGGCGACGGATAGGAGATGAATTCATTCCATTATTGTGACGTAGTGGCACCATGCACAGTCACAATAACTACCTCGACTGTTTTGAGCTTGGTTTTGAGCTGTACTTTATGACTTGGAACAACTACACTTACGGGAAGTCGGATGAAGCGCTACAGCAGTACACTCAGTAGTGATTCGGAGAATTTAATTGCTGTAAAATTACAACACGCCCTGAGCCGCGATTAAGTTCAGGTGGGCAAGTTGTACAGTGCTCAACGCTTGGATGTTATCTTGGAGTCACGGCGCTCTTGCGATTTTGCCTTACTGTAAATCGAAGCACCGATTGCTCCGTCATTCTCAGGTTCAAACCAAGTAAGAAGTTAAGAACCTGAAACACTGCGATTACTTTACATACCAAATCTCACAGTAGAAAGACACAGTAGGGGAAAGATAGGTACAAGAATTACGGTCGGAGACTGGTCGGAGTCAGAGTTCGCTACGGCAGCGGCGGCCCGGGCGACCTTTTTTTTTTCAGATCGGCGGCACTCACGCCTGTGATATTTGCGGCAGCAGTACCTATGCCCTCGCCAACGGCAGAGGCTGCACTTGTGCCCATGCGAATTGCGCTCGCATCGACAGACATTAGTCGGCGGCACCATCGTCTTCGTTGTCCTCATTGTCCTCGTTGTCCTCGTCTGCATCGTCCGTGCCGGCCCCGATGGCAGCACCGCCCATAGCACCCATGCCTGCCCCGATGGCCGTGACGACCGTGGGGATGGCTCCACCCATTGCGATGCTTTGGGCTGTCGCAAAGAGACTACCTGCTGCGACGTTCCCGATTGTGGCTTGTATGGCGGCGGCGGCAGTGCCTTTATTGTCCATGTAAGTAGGTGAGAACTCTAGTGGTGATCAACGAGACTCACCAGCCCCAATACCAATGGCGCTAAATCCGAAGAAACCAAGGAAAACGGGTGCCACAACTGGGGTCAGAGCGACGCCCAGGACCGCACCAGCGGCAGCCGCGACCAGATTGCGAGGGGGATCTAAGTGGGACGGGTTGGGGGCAAGCATTTAACACGAAGGACTGTCGACGGGCGTTAATGTGGCACCACTCACTAGCCATTGTAAAGCGGGAAGAGTGATTTACGAGAAACCACGCATCGGAGGCGTTTTAAGAGGATTCACGACTGGATCATGTGAGGACAATAGATAATTACTAAAACCCGATGACACTGGTTGTGGAACTTGTGGCGGACGAAGAAGTCACCCAGTTTGACGTGGGCGCACACTCGATTGTAGTGGCAGCCAACATTGAGTACTTTGAGTAACGGGGCACCTCACGTACGTTCCTATTATTTTGGTGAAGACGTTCAAGTTTTCAAGCTTCAGGCCTCAAGCTCAAGACCCTAACGGGCCCTAACTCCAGAACGGGCGAACACAACTTGAAGGTGTCGTGTTCGGGGTCGTGTTTTCACTATCGTGTCTTCTATCTTGGCTTTTTCTAGAATGTGAAGCTATTCTTCACATGGGCTACTACAGGCGCTTAGGGTACGTGATTCGTGAAAGCGGAAAGAAGGGCATGTTACACCATGTGGCGTAAGAGCGTCGAACCACGCTGCAGCCTACGTTGTCTAGTCTCTCAGACCCATGAAGCGTCTCAGGCAAACGGTTGGGTCATTCATCGTCCCCAGACGACTTGTGGACTTCCTACTAATCATACCACCGCCTTGTGACTGTGACTGGTGATCGGTATTCACAGTGGACTACACTACACCCTCTGCTTCCGACCCACGCAAAATCATTAGCCAATTGAAGGGCTCATCGCCCGGGCCACGCCACTTGCCACGCCAGATCGACACGCTACCAAACTTCTCGGCTTCATACAAGAGACCAGAGTCGCCCATAACCCACCTGAATGATCAATCCTACTTCAACGCCTCAAGGCCGATGTGGCCTTCATCACCCCGGATGATTCCAGCTTTACCAAATGACGAGATAAAGACAAGGATAAAGAGCCCTTTTTTCGTTTCTTATCTAATCCACAGTTGTGGAATAGTCTCTCTATAATTCCAAGCTCGAATGTCGGAATGTTTGAACGCTCGCGCGATTTTACATTTACTGTAGATCAAAGCACGGATTACTCGGATGTTGTACTCATTGTAGTACAGTAATAAGAAATCAAATTTTTGAAACGCCGCGAATTGTGTCGAGTGCTCTCAGATTCAACTCCAACGCTCAGATTCAGCTCCAACTCGGATCTCAGATCCAACCCCACTTGATTTACACGTTTGTTTACACGATAAGAAAGGGCACGGTACAGGGCAAGAATTGCGGTCAGAGGGCGGCAATGATACCGAAAGCGGCCACCTTAGTAGCAACACCTGCAGCAGCAGCACTTATGCCTGCACCAACGGCTGAGGCCGCACTTATGCCCACGGAAGCAGCGCCCGCACAAGCAGCCGCGCCGACAGACGTGGCACCAACAGCAGCACCGCCCACGGCGCCCATGCCTGCTCCGACAGCTGTGACGGCCACGGGGACGGCTCCACCCATAGCCACGCTTTGAGCGGTCGCAAAGAGACTACCAGCCACGACGTTGCCGATTCCAGCTTGCATGCCGGCGGCCATAGTGCCTACATTTTTCGTGTGAGGAGGTGAGGGCTTCAGTGTTGATCGGCGAGACTCACCAGCGACGGGTCCAGCAGCGCTAAATCCAACCACGCCAAGGGCTGCGGGAGCCACAATTGGGGTCAGAACGACACCAAGCGCGGTCGCACCAACGACCGCAACAACGGGAATCAGAGGGATCATATCTAAGGGAACACTGGCAGGTATTGAGTGTGAGGTATTCTTGACGGGCACTAGTGTGGCACCACTTACAAGGTATTGTAAAGGACAAAGAGAGATTTACGAGACGTCCATGTGTTGGAGGCATTTTAATAGGATGCATGGTGGGGTCATGACAATGGTGAGAAAGTCATTTGACGTGGACACGCGCTCAGTTGCAACCGGTGTTGATGGTCCCTGGCGTCTGACTGCCGCTGGTGCGATGCTGGGCATCGTTCTGACCCCAGTGTTGATGCAAGTTGATGGTCCTCAGTGTCTGACCCTGGTCAGAGTCTTCGGACCCCGAAGTTGCCCCAAGGGCCCCAAGGTCCAAGAACGTCCAAACTTCCAAGATCCAACTACTATCTGGGACAACGCGACAATATATTGCTTGACTTCAACGAATCACGCATGCTTGGATGCCCTGCAAGATCTGGTGCTTGAGCCTCGTCCTATAGACTCTCCCCATGAAGTCCCCCAAATCGGCCAGTACGAGGTACGTCATGTACGTTCTATATTCATTATGAATAAATTTTGGTGGTCCAAACTATCCAAAACCCTAACTCCAGAACGGCGCAAGCCGAAAGGATCGTGTTTGTCACTAACGTATATTGGCCTCCTTTAGGGACCTGAACAAGGACGTGAAGACTTCACGAGCACCCAGTGACTACAAGCGCTCAGCGCTCAGGGCTCATAGCTCGTGAAGTCAGGAACACCGGCATTCAAGGCGTGCTGCGGCAACCCGCTCCATTACATATCAGAGGAGCATCACCCAGGCCGCTGCGCTGCCCACGCAGGCCTGATCTCTCACTTTGCAACAAGGCCCTTGAATCATCTCAGCATATAGCTGGTCCATTCATCCCGCAGACGGCTGCATTCCCAGCTTGTGGACAGCTTCCCTCGTCACACTCACCGCCTTGCGACTGGCGATCCGCCATACATTCACAGTGGACTACTCCCCCCGCTTTCGACCCGCACTAATCTACTGTTGGCCATGCCCACCCATGCGGTAACACAGTCATGACCGACTCGCGTCGTCTACCTGGGCCCTCTACATAGGTGCTAGAGCTAAACACAAAACCAGTGACCAAGGACGCGTCGTCACGCCAGATCCTTTTTCTCGCGGAGTAAACATGTCACCGAACTTCTTGACCTCTTACAGGAGACCAGAGCCGCGCATGACCTGGCTGGACGATCAACCCTATCACAACGCCTCGAGGCTTACATCACAGCCACCCCGGATGATTCCGGGGGCCAGTCCTACCCTTTACTGAATGACAAAGGTTTTCCGTCTCTTTTGTCCGTAGATATGGAACGACCAGTTACTGGTTCCTCAGCGTACTTATGATTTTGCATTCAAATCAATTGCTCCGTTATTCTGAAACGTCGCGAATTATGTCCAATACTCAATTCAACTTCCACACCCACCCACGACACAATGCGGATACAATAGCAAGAAACAACGGGGAGAAAGGGATACAGGACAAGTGTTACAGCCCGAGGGCGGCAGCGCCAACGACAGCGGTGGCCTTGCCGGCGACACCTGCAGCAGCAGTGCATATACCCGCAACGGTCGATGCCGCACCCATACCCATGGAAGCAATGCCTGTACCGACAGACATGGCGCCGGCAGCAGCGGTGGCACCCATGCCAGTGACACTCGCAGCGACAGTGCCTACGCCGGCGCCGACGGTCACGGCGGCACCCATGCCCACGGAAGCTACACTCGCACCGATAGATGTGGCGCCGGCGGCCATAGTGCCTACACAGTTCATGTGAGTAGGTAGATGAGGGCTCTGATAATCAACGGGGCTCACCGACGACGACGCACAATTTCGTACCAGCGGAACTCACGACCAGTATGAGGACGACTGAATGGGACAGGCATTGAGCATGAAGTATTCGTATTCTCAACATGCACTAATGTGGAAGCACTCACAAGGCATTGTAAACCAGGAAGAGGTATGTTGCGGATTTGCGAGAGAAGTCCGTGCGTTGGAGGCATTTTAAGAGGACGCACGACTGGGTCATGTGAGGACGATAGATATCGATAGTAAAAGGGTGAAATAAAAGAATTTCATCGACTGGCCGTGGCGAGGAAGTCATCCAGTTTGACATGAACGCACACCCGATTGCACGCCTTGAGGCTTACGCAGCCCCCCATACCCCGATGATTCTGTGAGTCAGTCCTGCCCTTTACCAAATGACGAGAAACTTCTATCCGTAAATGTGGAATGGTCGACTACATTCCAGACCTACATAAGCTGGAACGTTTGAAGTTTGAACCACTGGCAAGCGTTCGCAGCGATCTTGCATTTAAATCAAAGCGGAGTTCCAAACCGACAAAAGTTAAAATCACGAAACACAGCGAATTTTCAGTTCAACTCCACTCGATTTTTTTTAGAAACGGGAAAAGGGGTACATGACACGAATGACGGTCAGATGTGGGCGGCGACAGCAAAAGCGGCGACTTTGCCACCGACAGCAGCAGCGGCGACCTTGCCGGCAACAGCAGCGGTGGCGACCTTGCCAGCGACAGCAACGGTGGCGACCTTGCCGGCGACAGCAACGGTGGCGACCTTGCCGGCGACAGCAACGGTGGCGACCTTGCCGGCGACAGCAGCGGTGGCGACCTTGCCGGCGACAGCAGCGGTGGCGACCTTGCCGGCGACAGCAGCGGTGACAACCTTGCCGGCGACAGCAGTGGTGGCGACCTTGGTGGCGACAGTGACAGCGGCGACCTTTCCAGCGACGCCTACAGCAGCAGCAGGACCCAAGCCTGTGCCAATAATCGTGGCGCCAGCAGCTGCGCCGCTCACGGCACCCACGCTTGCCCCGATGGCTGTGACAACCAGGGGGACGGCTCCGCCCATAGCCACGCTTTGGGCGGTCGCAAAGAGACTACCTGCTACTACATTGCCGATTCCGGCTTGTACACCGGCGGCCACAGTGCCTACATCGTTTGCGTGAGCGGGTGACGGCCCTAGTAGTAGTCAACGAGGCTCACCGAGAACGGGTCCAGCGACTCCGAATCCGAACATGCTAAGGACCACGGGAGCCACGAAGGGGGTTAGGAAGATGCCAGCGGTCGCACCGGTGGCGGCGGCACCCAAGACCAGAGGGAGGAACACTAGGTAGGACAGGAATTAGCATGTCTCGAAGGGCGCTAATGTGGCACTAACCAGGCATTGTAAACTGGGAAGGGGTATGCGAGAGAAGTCCATGCGTTAGAGGCGTTTTAAGAGCATGAACTACTGGGTCATGTGAGGACAATAGATATTGGTAGTATAAAAGGTGGAATAAATAAATACATTTCAACGATTCAATTGAATGCCTCGAGGCTTACGCGCGTCGCGCTTACGCTCCTAACACCGTGACCGCGATGATTCTTAGGGTCGCGGTTCTGCCCTTTACCAAACGACGAGAAACTCTTATTTTCATCTCTTTTATCCGCAAATGTGGAACGGCTGATTAATGAGTGCCTTAGAGCTGGAATGTTTGGGCGTTTGAACGATCTCTGCGATTTTGCCTTCGAGTTTGAATCAAAGATCCCGGTGTTCTAAACCGAGAAAGAAGTTAAAATCTTGAAGCACCGCGAATTATGTCCAAGGCTCAGTTCAGCTCCACTCAATTTGTACACTAAATTCCTTAGTAGTAAGATACAGCGAGAGGAAGGAATACAGGTCAAGAATTACGGTCAGAGGGGGGCTGCGACAGCAACAGCGGCGACCTTGCCGGCAACACTTGCAGCAGCAGTACCTAAGCCTGTACCTAGACCTGTGCCGACAATCGTGGCGCCAGCGGCAGCACCGCTCACGGCACCCACGCCTGCCCCAAGGGCCGTGACGGCCGCAGGGACGGCTCCGCCCATAGCCACGCTTTGTGCAGTCGCAAAGAGGCTACCAGCCACCACGTTGCCGATTCCAGCTTGCACGCCAGCAGCCACAGTGCCTACATCGTTCGTGTGAGCAGGTGAGAGCTTTAGTGGTGGTCAACGAGACTCACCGGCGACGGGTCCAGCGACTCCAAATCCGACCATGCTAAGGACCGCAGGAGCCACAAAGGGTGTCAGAAACATGCCCGCGGTCGCGCCAGTGGCGGCGGCACCTAAAACCATGGTAAGGAAACCTAGGTGGGACAGGAATTAGCATGGGGTATTCTCGACAGGCGCTAATGTGGCACCACTTACAAGGCATTGTCAACGGGAAGGGTATGCGATAGAAGCCATGGGTTGGAGGCGTTTTATGAAGACGCACAACTGGGTCATGTGAGGAACCATAGATATCGGTAATTAAGGGGTAAAGTAAATAAATAAAATTTAACAACACTGGTCGTGGGCGTCCGTTCGGGACCTTCGGGTGCACGCACATTCAAGGTTTACCCAGCCTCCATCGCAGACGATCTGGGGGTCACAGCCATTATCATCTCATCGGTAGGCGCCGTCACATCACCCTCTGTTTAATAGTCGTCATTTGGTTTCTATTGTGGGCATGTCGACCATGCCGAGGCCATGCCTCGAACATGTACTTGGAAATACAGGGCTGTGTCATCGTACCACATATTGGCAGACATGAAGGGGCTGTTGCGACTTGCGATTGTACGTGGATATAAGTATAAGAAAATTCATGAAATATCGGGCCTATATCAGGTGTCAGCGAGAGGACAACCAAACGCGTCTGTGCGCTTCACTGACAGATAATGGACGCGGTAAAGAAGAGGGCTGTCAATGCTAGCCCTCGTCTGATTGTAGTCCTCGAGTCCTTCTTACTGTGACATGGCGGCGATTTGACGGAGATGGTGAAAACCCAACATCGATGACAATGTTTAGATTCTCAGCCAAGATTGGTGAGTATGGGGGCCAGCTAGAAAATTATCAAGGGCAGCTAGAAACATTTTGACTCCTGTTGGGTTCCACAGTGAGCACAGAGAGACGCTTTGCCATCAGGATTCATCCCGTCGGTATGGAGTGGATAGAACCAACTTGAAGGATAGAACCAAATAACTTGAAATAAGAGTATAGATAAGGGTCATAAAGTCACGGTAGTACTTATTAAACTTATTAGACTTATTACAGTAAATGATAAGAATTACCTCAAAATCAGAGCAACATTTGCTCATTAAATTGCTCCATCACATTCTGAAGTTCCAAACAAATTTTAAACGCCTGGGCTGCGAGTGATGTCCAAAGTCTCAGATTCAACATTCGATTCACACACACAGTAGTAAGAAAGGGCTATGGGACAATCAGAGGGCGGCAATAGCAGCAGCAACGGCAGCAGCGCCAATACCAGCGACCTTCGTGGCAGTAGTACCCATTCCCGCGCCAATAGCCTTGGCAGCACCTATGCCTGCGACCTTTGCAGCACCTATGCCAGTGCCAACGGCCTTGGCAGTACCAGTGGCAGCGAATTTTCCAGCAGCAGTACCAATGCCCGTGCCAACGGCCGAGGCTGCACTCATGCCCGCGGACACAACGCTCACACCGACAGACGCGGCACGAGCACTGGCAGCAGCACGAGCACCGGCAGCAGCACGAGCACTGGCAGCAGCACAAGCACTAGCAGCAGCAGCACTGCCTGCGCCTGCCCCGACGGCTGTGATCGCCATAGGGATGGCTCCGCCCATAGCCACACTTTGGGCGGTCGCAAAGAGACTGCCAGCCACGACGTTGCCGATCCCGGCTTGTATGCCAGCAGCCACAGTGCCTACATCGTTCATATGAGCAGGTGAGGACTCTGATGGTGACCGACGGGACTCACCGGCAACGGGTCCAGCGGCGCTAAATCCGATCACGCCAAGGCCCGCGGTCGTCACGATTGGGGCCAGAAAGACCCCTGCGGTCGCACCAGCGGCAACCATGGTCAGACAACGGATAGCTAAGTGGGATAGGCATTGAGTTCGACTGGCGCTAATTTGGCACCACTAACAAGGCATTGTAGACCGGGAAGAGGTATGCGAGAGAAGCCCATGCGTTAGAGGCGTTTTATAGTAAGATGGGCCATGTGGATAGATATCGGTAATAAGAGGGTAAAATAAATAACTAACTAAAATCAAGGACGCGGTGGTCATGGTGCTCGAGTGGCTGTGTTCTACGTTGTGTGTCCTCTCCTTACACCGTCCCACGCCCGTCACCGCAACTGGACCCGTACCTAATGTCGAGCCAGATTCGCCGTGCGCCATACGGGGGAAACACACCCTACTCCCCCGGCTCATCCTCTTCATCCCCTTACACCACCCGCCGACTGCTTCACCAACCGCCCCGCACCAGCTCCCCACCAGCGTCCACATATTTTTCACCACTCGCTGGAGACGATCAAATGGAGATGCAACCCAACCCCGGTGCACAGGCGCACTTTGCGTACAGCACCACCCTCAGGCGACATAGTGTCCCTCCTACGCCCCCTCATGGAGCAGCTTTCCCGGCTCTCGAGAGCATTCGCTACGCCGTGACAGATCAGAGTCCAGCTGGCCTCTGGGACAGGTTGCTCAGTATGGTGAAAGGTAAGAGTGGTGGGTCTCCGGAAGAAAATGGGTACATACCCGTTGCTAAGACCGAGCAGACCCCGTCGGCCACCTACTCGAGCTATGATGTAGACGTGCGTTTTTTTTTTTACGTCTGCGACACCCCTCTTCTCCTAATAACCTCTTTTCCAAGGACGTCGTCTCACAATTCCGGACATCTTCGACCCACGGCTTGACCGCCGCTGTCATTCCCTCCCTCCACCAGACTCATGGCTATAATGAGTTTTCAGTGTCATCTCCTGAACCACTTCTCCTCAAGTTTGCAAAAATGTTCTATGAGAGTCCCCTTATCCTCCTCCTCTGCGGAAGTGCCGTCGTCAGCGCTATCATGGGCAACGTAGATGACGCGGTCAGCATCAGCATCGCCATCGTCATCGTTCTCACTGGTATGTGACCTTCGCCTGCGACACGGCCGAGTCGATCGAGCTCACCCTTCTCTCAGTTGGCTTCGTACAGGAACGACGTTCCGAAAAGTCGCTCGAGGCCCTCAACAAGCTCGTCCCTCACCACTGCCACATCATCCGCGATGGAGAGCTAATACACCTCCTCGCGAACGAGGTCGTCCCGGGCGACCTCGTCACCTTCACCACAGGCGACCGCATCCCGGCGGACGTACGCCTGCTTACTACTGTCGATCTCGAGATTGACGAGAGCAGTTTGACGGGAGAGACCACAGCGCGCCGAAAGGGTGTCGAACCGTGTCCCGAGGACGCAGAGATGGCCGAGCGGACCTGCATAGCTTACATGGGCACGTTGGTGCGGAACGGCACGTACTTCCACGCTCCCTTTCACACGCAACCGATAATCCTTCCCAAGGCCGCGGCTCCGGCATCGTCATCGCTACCGGCTCGCAGACCGAGTTTGGCGTGATCTTTAGCATGATGCAGGACGTCGAGGAGCGACGCACCCCGCTACAACGCAATATGGACGAACTCGCACAAAAGCTCTCGATTATTTCGTTTGGGATCATTGGGGTCATTTGTCTTATCGGGGTCTTCCAGCACCGCCCATGGCTCGAAATGTTCACGATTGGAGGTTCGCCTTCGGTTGGTGGTTCCGGGGGATGGGCTTATCTACTTCGATCGTAGTGTCGTTGGCTGTTGCGGCCATTCCAGAAGGCCTCCCTATCGTGACAACCGTGACGCTTGCCCTCGGCGTGTTACGCATGGCAAAACGCAAAGCGATTGTCAAGAAGCTCCATTCCGTCGAAGCGCTCGGCTCCATTTCCGTGGTTTGCTCTGACAAGACAGGTAATACCTCGCGTCTCTCCACCCCCCCGTTGAGATTGACGGACTTCAGGTACACTCACGCGAAACGAGCAAACTGTCACAGAGTTATACACGGTCGACGAGCATGTGCGCATCGATCCCTCATCGCCCGCTCCTCCTGCTCGTGTCTCCCCCGCCCTGCGCAAGACCCTCGAAGTTGGCGCACTGTGCAACAATGCGAGCGCCACGCGCAAAGAAGACGGCGCCTTCGCTGGACAAGCAACAGATGTTGCCCTACTTAACGCTCTCTTTCTATTCAACCTCCCCGACCCACGTCAGGTACGGCCAGCTTTCCAACTGCCCACGCCACAGCCCGTGTCGACCCGCTCCCCTATAGACCTTCACGCGCGTCTTTGAGCGCCCATTCAGTTCAGAATCGAAGAGCATGGCCGTCTCTGGTACGCACATGACCACAGGCCAGACGAACCTTGGCGCCTCGCAGCTCAACAACGCCGCGCGCGAGGTGTACTATATCAAAGGCAGTGTCGACGCGCTCCTCCCGCGGTGCAAGTTCTACCACGTCGCCGAGGACTCGACGCCCTGCGCTTGACGCGAATATGCGCTCCGTAATCGCCGGCAAGGCCCAAGCCGCGGCCGCGCGTGGATTACGCGTGCTCGCGATGGCATACGGCTACAGCAGCGAGCCAGCCACCTCCACACAGAACTCCACCGTCCCGTCCCGCGCACCGTCTCCCTCCGCCAGCGCCCACATGAGCAGCAGTAGCAGTAGCAGCAGCAGCAGCAATGGGCTCGGGTTCGGGGAGAAAGAGAAGGCGCACCTGGTATTCGCGGGGTTCGCCGCGATGCTCGACCCGCCGCGTAAGGGCGTCGCGGACGCCGTGGCGCTCCTGCAGAGTGGGGGCGTACAGGTCGTGATGATCACCGGCGACGCGGAGGAGACTGCGCTATCGGTCGCGCGCTCGCTTGGGCTACGTGGCGCGACAGGCGCCGGAGCGTGTCTGACGGGCGCCGCGCTGGACCGCATGAGCCCGGCGCAGCTGCGTGAGCGCGTGGGCAACGTGAGCGTGTTTGCGCGCACGAGCCCGAAGCATAAGATGGCGATCGTGGGGGCATTCCAGGCTCGCGGTGCCGTCGTGGCGATGACCGGCGACGGAGGTGAGTGCTTTTTTACTTGATTATTTTATGGTTCTGATACATGCCGTGCTACAGTTAACGACGCGCCGGCGCTGAAGATGGCGGATATTGGGGTGTCGATGGGAAAAAGCGGGACGGACGTCGCGAAGGAAGCTGCGGACGTCATCCTCGTGGACGACAACTTTAGCACTATTCTGCCGGCCGTCGAGGAGGGTATGTCGTGTTCAGTCGTCGCCTGGCTCCATTGTGCTGACGTCCGAGACTGGTGTCGCAGGAAAGTCAATATTCCACAACATCCAAAACTTCCTGTCCTTCCAGCTCAGCACGGCGGCGGCGGCGCTCACGCTCATCACGCTGAGCACGATGTTTGGGCTGAGCAATCCACTCAACGCGATGCAGATCCTGTTCATCAACATCCTCATGGACGGTGAGCGTTCCCTGCCTTTGATCTGACAGTGGTGCTGACATGACCCCGCCCACAGGTCCTCCGAGTCAATCGCTAGGCGTCGACCCCATCGATCACGACGTGATGCGCAAGCCGCCGCGGAAGAAGGACGAGCCGATCATCAGCCGCCGCATCCTCTCCCGCGTCGCCTTTTCCGCGTCCGTCATCGTCGTCGGCACGCTCTTCGTCTACTACTTTGCGCTGTCGGACGACCAGCGCATGTCGCGGCGCGACCAGACGATGGTGCGTGTTGCTTGTTCGCGCCTCTCCTTGCTCGCTCAACTCCCCCGTCAGACTTTCTCCTGCTTCGTTTTCCTAGACCTCAGTCTCGGCCATCCAGAACCGCGGGCTCGGCTGCGGCCTAACGCAGAACCGGATGCTCGTCGTCACCGTGGCGATCTCGTTCCTGTCGCAGCTCGGGCTCATATATATACCCTTCATGCAGGCGATCTTCCAGACCTCTGCGCTGCCGCTCGACGACCTGCTCCTGCTCTTCGCGCTCGCGGCGACGTCCTTTGTGACGCATGAGGGCCGGCGGCGGTACGAGCGGGCGCTGAACCAGAGCGAGACGTACGCCGCGGCGACGGAGGAGTTGGCATAAATTAGGTAGTCGTGCGTGGTCGGGGTCGGATCTACTGCATTTTTATATTTTTGGTTACCCTGATTTGATTGAAAGGAGCGAAAAGACATCAAGTGTTGGTGTACACGAAACAAACATTACTATTTTATGTTATTTTGAGCTCGCACGATAGTACTAGTGCTGCCCTTGATCACCATCCCGAGTCGTCGCCCTCAACAGAAGGTCTCTCCACGCTCCCGACTTTATCGCGCTCTGTACCACGCTCACATCCCTCCATTTGACAAACGCGTCGCTGATGTCTGAAGCTGCCCTCTCTGGTTTCTAGTTTCTGCAAAGAACCCGTAGTGGGCTTTTCTTACTTGAAGTTGCCTTTCGCGGGATCCTTGCGACTGCCAATCCCACCTCGGACGCTTGCCGGTGGTGACCCAATCCATACAACAGGCATCTTACCACAAACACTACTATTTACTAAACACCGACGTCCATATGTTCCATCCACTCCATTACTTTGCCTCAGCCTGTTTCTTGGGCGCCGCGCTCCTCCATTCGTTTTCCCCCTCGTTCGGCAACCTCTTCTGGCGTAGTTCCACTGAGACGCATTAAAACAAAATTTAGGTCGTCCACGGCATACGCCATCGTGTCGCCCCTCCTTGTGCATGTGTAATGTCGCCGTGATGCGGGAAGGGGCTTGTCCAGGAGTGTTGGCGCTATTGTCACTTGGTGCGCGGGGAGATTACCGGAATATCAATATCTGCGTAATGTCCTTTGTGGTAACTCACCATCACACGTGGACGTTACTACCCTGCCTGCCCCATTGCTTGTAAGCAGCGACACCATACATGTAGTCGCAGATGATGGCATGGGGAAGGGAGTTTACTGTGCCCTGCTCGGTTGTGCCCATGTGCTTCATTCTCGTTAGTCCGTGCCCTGAAAGAGTGCGTCCACGTTTAACCCTACGGCGAAGGAGACATAAGGGGGCACTGGTAGTGTGTTTGCTATGATCGTGGCTGTGGCCGGATCATAATACTCAGGCGCCTTCAAATATTGAAGGGTAAAATGATCCGTGCGCGCTTGACCTGGGTCAATCCTAGCTATGTCGGTGGGTTCCAGTCCATAGTTCGGCGTCTAAACATGGTTTTAATGGTCTCTATGGATGAGCTGCGAAACTTCATACCCTAAGAACGCGACCTCTCCCTGAGCAAGCATTGAATGCACAGTTTTGGTCAACCACACTCCATTCCGAACGTCATCGATCCCTGAAATTGGGGGTAGTGGCCTGTGACGATAACAGGACGAGCGATCTTCGAAAACCTTCTGGATGTACTAGAAAAGAACGAGATCATCACCAAGGGATCACATCAGCTGACCACAGACATTAGTCGCTAACGTACCTCGTCACCTTTACTCCAGGGAATCAGGTGTGCTGCATCACAACACTGCACAGGATTGCGTGTGACAAGTGCAGGCCAATCCATCTCGGGCTATAATCTTATCTCTGAAGTTGTTGGGGCAGTCCATTGGGACAGAAGATGTGGCGGTTTGATCACTTAAACCTTGATAGTCTACAAATATACAATTTCCTGGAGAAATGAGGATATAGGGACAGTGATGAGCAACGATCAAGGCAACGATCTCACATACGAAAGACACATTACCTGAAGGCGTATAGTACAAATCTGTAATACCATTTAATGAGGTGCTATTGTAATCAATTGCAGGGCCACCCGGTGTTGTAGAAAGACGACCACGAGCTCCGCAAACACTGAATACAACGAACCGTAGCCATTTGAAGGGGTAGATTGACAACCTCTGCACATCACTGTCAGGAATAGAGAGGAAGAGGAATGTCGATCTGTCAACGTTCAGATAGATATTGACCATGACGATGGTAATCGACGACGACAGCAAACGGGCACCCCTAACACACAGCGGTTTTCATATCGCCCCAGCCCCTCAGGCGGATACACAAAAATGACATAATCACCTCAAACCTACTATCCCTCCGCCCATTCCGGAACACCCCAAGGCTGGTAGTATATCGCAGCGCGTGGGGAAAGATGTAGAGGCGCTCCGGGGGCGGGTCCGGATGCAGCGGCAAGTAGCACTCCACTCGCCACAGTACAGCGACCAGTCGCGTGGACGGGCTAGGGCGCGTGTCGGGTCAACGGAGCAGAACGACGAATGACGTGCGCACGATGCTGCCCGGTTTGTCTATCACGATGAATTCGCTCTCCCAGTCCTCGTGACGGTGCACGACGGTTTCGATCCGGTCCCGGTAGCAGACGATGGTGCCGGACTTGGCAACTTTGTCGTTGATAGTAGTGACGTCGGATTCGAGCCCGTATCTGAGACCTCTTCAACGCATAGTTCAGCAAAGCGAGCGACGTAGAGTGGGGGTCACGCATGGTACTCTATCGAGTGGTCACGAAATTCGGTGGAAACGATTTTGAGTATAGTATCCCGGTTGAGCCAACGACCCTTGGCTATGGTCGTACTGTATGGATACCAGTGACGGCGGGCTTTTGCGTACTAGTAAGCCAGGACGCGCTGGCGCGGGTGCGGGTACAGGTGCAGGTGCAGGGACGGCATCCGGCGAGAAGCATACGACGGAAGACGTGTCTGAACTGGTCTGCAGGTGATACAAGGTACGTGAATGATGGACCTTTGTTTGCCAGTGTATGGAAAGGGAAAGCAGGTACCGAAGATTCCAGCTTGGTGGTAGTGGCAGCAGTCAGAGAAGTCAAGTGACGCAACATATATCCACCATAAGCAGACACAGGCCGAACTGTGTTGGCACACTGGCAATAGTTGGCGGTAATGATGCACTGCCAGTAACTTATTTCAGTGGAGATGACACCCGGATCGAAACTGCAAGGCTCACTATGTTACGTAGTCACCAACTCCGGACCGACAAGACGGACTTGGATCGCGGCCATTCCAGAAGGCCTGCCTATCGTGATAACGGTGACGCTTGCCCTCGGTGTTCTGCGCATGGCAAAACGCAAGGCGATGAGGCTCCATTCCGTCGAAGCGCTCGGCTCCATTTCCGTGATCTGGGTGTGCCTGCTCTTCCTGCTCGTATCTCGCCCGCTCTGCGCAAGACCGCCAAAGTCGGCACACCGTACAACAACGCGAGGGCAACGCACAAAGAAGACGACGCCTTCGTCGGACAGGCAACAGCTCTGATGCGTGCCATACTGCAGTTAATCCTCGTGGACGACAACTTTAGCACCATCCTGCCGGCCGTCGAGGAGGGTATGTCGTGTTCGTCGTCGCTCGGCCCCATTGTGCTGACCTCTGAGACGGTGTTGCGGGAAAGTCAACATTCAAAACTTCCTGTCCTTCCAGCTCAGCACGGCGGCGGCGGCGCTCACGCTCATCACGCTGAGCACGATGTTTGGGCTGAGCAATCCACTCAACGCGATGCAGATCCTGTTCATCAACATCCTCGTGGACGGTGAGCGTTCCCTGCCTTTGGTCTGACATTGGTGCTGACATGACGCGCTGCCGCCCACAGGTCCACCGAGCCAATCACTAGGCGTCGACCCCATCGATCACGACGTGATGCGCAAGCCGCCGCGGAAGAAGGACGAGCCGATCATCAGCCGCCGCATTCTCTCCCGCGTCGCCTTTTCCGCATCCGTCATCGTCGTCGGCACGCTCTTCGTCTACTACTTTGCGCTGTCAGACGACCAGCGCATGTCGCGGCGCGACCAGACGATGGTGCGTGTTGCTTGTTCGCGTCTATATCGCCTTGCTTGCTCGCTCAACTCCCCCGCCAGACTCTTTCTCCTGCTTCGTTTTCCTGGACCTCATCTCGGCGATCGAGAACCGCGGGCTCGGCTGCGGCCTGACGCAGAACCGGATGCTCGTCGTCACCGTGGCGATCTCGTTCCTGTCGCAGCTCGGGCTCATATATATACCCTTCATGCAGGCGATCTTCCAGACCTCTGCGCTGCCGCTCGATGACCTGCTCCTGCTCTTCGCGCTCGCGGCGACGTCCTTTGTGATGCATGAGGGCCGGCGGCGGTATGAGCGCACGCTGAACCAGAGCGAGACGTACGCCGCGGCGACGGAGGAGTTGGCATAAATGAGGTAGTCGTGCGTGGATCGGAGACATCAAGTGTTGGTGTACACGATACAGTACTAGAGCTAGGCTCCGGTTGCTCCGAGTTTTCGTTCCTCACTGCCCTTGCTCACCATCCTGAGTCGTCGCCCTCAACAGAAGGTCTCTCCACGCTCACCATCCCTCTCTTTGAGAAACGCGTCGGTGATGTCTGATGAAGCTGCGCCCTCTCTGGTTTCTGCAAAGAACGTAGGGGGCTTCTTCTTGAAGTTTCCTTTCGCGGGATCCTTGCGACTGCCAATCCCACCTCGGACGCTTTCCGGTGGTGACCCAATTCATACAACAGGCATCTTACCACAAACACTGCTATTTACTAAGCACCGACGTCCATATGTTCCCTCCACTCCATTGCTTTGCCTCGGCCTGTTTCTTGGGCCGCGCGTTCCTCCTCCTCCATTCGTTTTTCCCCTCATTCGGCAACCTCTTCTGGCGTAGTTCCACTGAGACGCATTGAAGCAAAATTCAGGTCGTCCACGGCATCCGCCATTGTGTCGCCCTTCCTTGTGGATGTGTAATGTTGCCGTGACGCGGGCAGGGGCTTGTCTGGGTTAGGAGTGTTGGCGTTGTTGTCGCCTGGTGCGCGGGGAGATACTGGAATATCTTCGTAATGTCTTTTGTGGTAATTCACCATCACGTCGTGGGCGTTACTACCCTGCCTGCCCCATTGCTTGTAAGCAGCGGCACCGTACATGTAGTCGAGAATGATGTGAGGGGGTAGTAAGTTTCCTGTGCCCTGCTCGCATGTGCCATTCTCGTTACCCGTGCCCTGAAAGAGTGCGTCCACGTTTAACCGTGCGGCGAAGGAGGCAAAAGGGGGCACTGGTGATGTGTTTGCCATGATCTCAAAAGTTGTGGCTATGGCCGGATTATAATTCTCAGGCACCTCCAAATGTTGAAGGGTAAGATAATCCGTGCGCGCTTGACCTAGGTCAATCCTAGGTATGTCGGTGGGTTCCAGCCCATAGTTCGGTGTCTAAAAATGGTTTTAATGGACTCTAAGGATGAGCTGCGAAACGTCATACCCTTAAAAATGCAACCATTCCATAAGCAAGCATTGAATGCACAGTTTTGGTCAAAAACACTCCATTCCGAACGTCATCGATCCCCGAAATTGAGGGTAGTGACCCAGGGTGATAACAGGAGGAACGAATTTCAAAAACCTTCTGGATGTACTAGAAAAAAAGCAGTATCACCAAAGGACCACATAAACTGACTACGGAAATTACCTGGTCACCTTTGCACCAGGGGATCAGGTGTGCCGCATCACAACACAGTGCAGGATCGCGTGTGACAACACAGGCTGATCCATCTCGTGCTATGACATTATCTCTGAAGTCATTGGGGCAATCTGTTGGGACAGTAGATGTGGCTTGATCATTCGAGCCCTGATAGTCTACGAAGATACAATCCCCTGGAGAAATAGGGGGTATGGGGAACAGTAGTGAGCAACGATCTCACATGCAAAAAGAAAACTCTACCCAGAGGCGTATAGTATAAGTCTGTAATGCCATTCAATGAGGCACTATCATAATTGATTGGAGGGCCGTCCGGTGTAGTTGAAAGACAACCACGAGCCCCACAAACACTAAACGTGACAAACCGGAGCCATTTGAAGGGGTAGATGGATAACCTCTGCACGTCACTGTCAGGAATAGAGAGGAAGAGAAATGTCGATTTATCAACATTCAGATAGATATTGACCATGATGACGATGGTAGTTGACGACGTTGGTCAGGGGTTATACGTGATGCAGATGATGCACGCGTGACTTGATGCGCCCCATTATTCTGAAGATCATCTATCCCAGAAAGTGGAAGGCGGTGAAGGGTCATAGGGGAGAACTATCTTCGATAACCCTCATGATGTACTAGTACTACAGTATAACAGACCGTTATCAAAGTATCGCATATAATAATCACGAACACTACCTCATCGGTTTTGCTCCAGGGAATGAGGTGTGACACATCACAATACTCTGCAGACCGTCGCCAAGACCATCGCTTTTTTTTTTTTTTTGAACCACACCGGTATACGCGTGGTCACGTGCAGGCTAGGTAGATGGTGGTCCGGGAAAAATAACTAGGATCAGAGTCGCCCTCAGAGGACGTCGGGTAAGGAAACAAAGGGGTATATATTGCGTTCGGATGGTTCCAAGGTAAATGTGCTAGGGACACGTGTTAGTGGGGGCCGTCAGTCCTTGCGGTCGAGAGCTCCGTCAGCCGGGGTCAAACGGACGTCTAGGTCCGTTCTCAGGGTTTGAAGCCGCTCCTGTTTGTTGCAAGAAGACACACAACCGGTAAGGCAGGTCTTCCTCCGTGTTGATGAACAGATCGACCGGCGCTGCCTCGCGCAGGGTACGATCCGGAAGGTGGTTGTTACGCTGCCGGTTGAACGTGGGGCACTCGTAAACGATGTGATAAAATGATTTGTCTGTGAAGCCGCACTGCCAGTGCGCGGCTTCGGGGGGAAGGTCTGGGGGGTGGCGGTTGGTGTAATCGGATGTGAATGAATGAAGGAGGGCGGCAAGTTGGAACGCGGTACAGTGCGTGCGTCGGGTGATGGGGATATAGTTGGGTGATGGCTTTTTGGGGGGTATGGCAGCCAGCCATAGAGGGTGGTTGCGCCCGTCGGGCGGATGGTGGTAGTCGATGGAGTGGCCATAGCCTACGCCTGTGCTGGGGGCTTTGCAGAGTGGGGGTGGTTGAGCGTGGCAAGCCACTCCTTGGTCCAGTCCCGAAAGGCGTGGGCACGGAGGGTTTTCTTAACGTACGCGGCAGACTGCACGCGTTTAATGGAGGCAGTGGGGGAGGTGCATGCGTGGAGGGCGGCTAACCTGGATTTGGAGTCGGGAGCTCTTCCAGTCAGACTTCGCCCAGAGGAGGTGGATCCTAGTGTCCCTGTCGCGATTGAAAAAGAGTAAGGGAATGGTGGAAGCGTAGAACCTCACTCTGGTTTACAAGCGAGCGGGTGTTTGTGATGCGGGTCAAGGCCACCTCGTCGTCAGAAATAAAGTGCAGACCGTCGCTTGGACCAAGAACAATCCATCTCGTTTTATGACTTCTCCGGCCTTGTCGCCATGTTTTATCGCAGGGTCGGGGAGTAAGTCCCCAATAAGTTAGTAAGCTGATTGAAAAAATGTGCGCCGAATTTATTTATCAAACTTACATTGCAGCGGACGATGCACTGGCATACTTTGAAGGCCTGTCCGGCACGGGTTGCACACAAGACACCGCGTTGACACATTCTTTGATCTTGACTTCGAGATGAGGTCACTTCTTGGGTCGCTTTCGAGTTGATAACGATACATTGATGGGACATGGGCAACATGTACTTCACGTGATCATTCACCAGTTACTTTGACAGGATCGCTGAACGCCGCTGAACACTCGAACAGGATTACTGTAATGACATAACCGAGTATAAGCAGATTGTCGCACGCGGTTGTGCCACAACACCTATCGAAAACAAGTCACGGGTTCCGCGTGGAACCGTTTGGCAAAGGAGTGCGATTGAATCTAACGTTACTACCAAGTAGTAGGGGTTAAATATTATAAACCAGAGCGAAAGCGAAATTAACGAGAACAAAAAAGAGGCGGGTATATGCTATTGAAAACGCTATGGGATCACAGAAGAGAGCCGAGAAGGCCTTGGAGTAGGCTACCGAGACCCAAGCAATCGATAAGAGGATCGAGTTTGAGGCCAAGGACGACTCCTGCACAACCGTTGTTGATGAGGAGAACCAGTAGTTCTGTGACAAGCCCGCCGACGAGCCCAAGGACCACCTGAACAAGTTCGACGACAACGGAACTATATTCGTCACGAATAATAATAATAATCAGAAGTGTTTTCACCAGAAACCGTGCAAGAGATTACTGACACAAGTCCGCCAATAAGAGGCAGTAGACCAGAGTTTGAACCACATGCGGGGCCAAGTGTTCCAAGGATGATCTGTCCCACAAAACGTGAGCGTTAGTGGGAAAACGACAGACAGGGAAGGCAAGAGTACCTGGAGCGTAGTGGAAACGAGCTCGAGGATATCTTGCGAGGTGCAGCCACAGCCGGAGAGGCCAGACCCTTTGAGAGCGTCGACGAGATCAACGACGATCTCAACAACCTGGTTGAGGACAGGGGTGACGTATTCGGACGTTGCGTTGGCCGACTTAACATGGGCTGCGAGAAGACAGTGAACACGCGACAACGTGATGGGGAACGGGAGGCGAGCAGACGTACCGATGGGGAGCATAGCCTTCCGAAGGAGAACATTAGTGCCAGTGATGAGGGCCTTTGCGTCAGCACGGCGAGGCTCTGGAGCGGGGATGGCGATGGCCAAAGTTGCAAAAGAAATGAAGGCAAAGAGAGCGACCTTGATGAGAGAGAACATGACTGAGAGTTAGAGAAGGAGTGCAAGAGGCAATGACAGTGGGAGAAGCGAGAGTTGTGGGCAAGAGAGAGGAATCCCCGCTGTGTTTTATAGGGACACGCAGAGCAAAGATTACTCTTCGGGTTTTGGTGACATCAAGAACGATATATGATTAGATTGAACATACTCGAAACGGGTATCTCGTTTGCTGCTTTTGGCCACGGTGCCGAGTTGTGAGCATGTGGTTACGCGCTTCTGGCGACAGACGATGACGCAGAAGTCATAGATGGCGCTTATGAATATTCCGGTCCACAGTACCGCCGGTCTAGTTCGCTCGACTAGTTGCAGATGGAACGCAATGGCGTCCAACTCGATTTTTCTGTCCAAAGCGGAGCACCAAAAAGGGGGCACACCTAACGGTTCGGCATGGAATTTGAAGCCGTGCCAGTGGCGTTCTTCCCTTCGGTACTTTTGCTGAAAACCCCGTCGCCGCGACGCCGTGTTGCCAGATTGACCTGTCAGTCAGCTTGGCAGAGGAGGTACGTGTCACTTTTTTATGGACTGGACGGAAGAGTGAGCCCTCAGTTCGCTGGGCTGTCTGAGGAGAGATCGGCGGAGACGGTGTTTGTACGTTCCGCCAGCTGTCAGAGATCAGTGGCGTTTGCATCAAAACTCGGGGAGCACGGGGACGAGACGTGTGTGTCGCGTGCTCTGAAGATGCGCCTCTGGAAGACGCGTCAGCGATTTTTGGCCATGGGGATGTACGCTGTCCATCCAGGAATTCATAGCTACCATTGCCATCAAAGTGTACGACTGGGATGGGAAGTGAGCCCGGGATCGCGTGGTACCCGACATACCCGAGAGAATGGATGATAAGCCATACACACGCCAGTAGCCGCCTGCAAGCCTGATTGGGAAACATGGTTACCGTAAATAGGGCGCAGATGGCCACGTTTGTCCGAGCTGCCT
This sequence comes from Lactarius pseudohatsudake, assembly GCA_021525015.1. Lineage (NCBI taxonomy): Eukaryota > Fungi > Basidiomycota > Agaricomycetes > Russulales > Russulaceae > Lactarius > Lactarius pseudohatsudake. Next base: position 306,702 of record JAKELH010000033.1, on the reverse strand, counting down.
AGAACGTCCTCCAGAGGGACGGTTCACATCCAGACGAGGTTCTTGTGACGATCAAAGATATGGGTCACCCTTTCCAGTAAAAGTATAAGCACCACCTTGGATGGTTTCGTGTTTCGGCTAGCCCCGGTAGTGTAACAGAGAGAGAACGCGTGTGTGTCAGATGCGTCAGATGCACGCGCTGTGTCAGGCTGGAGCTTACTGTGAAACAACCCTGCACTGGGAGAGCGATTGACGAATCGCATGCTTACGCAACTCGCTTCGGAGTTTGTTTGCATCGTGTTCCGGATCGTGATTGGGCTGTGGGCCAGGCGTGCAAAGCACGGGCCCAAGGGACAGCTACTGTGTCACCCCATGCCCATTCAGTACCCCTGCCCGTGGTTATCAGTGCTGCGTCACGAGCCCGTGCTGTGATACCAAACAGCGCCCAGGACGACCGCTCAACCCGCTCGCATATATTAAGCCGCTTTACCTCCGTGTTCGTGTTTGCAAGCCAAGCGAGCGACGCTGCGCTTACGTCCCCTCACGTCCCTCAGCCTTGCTTTCCTTTCCGTCCATTTTTTTTTGTTTGCTTGGCCTTCAAGAGCTGTCAGAGAGAGAAGATGTCATCATCAACGGCGAGCGGCGTGCACACTCTCAATATCCGTGTGGGTACCCCCATCGTTCCCCCCTTCTAGACGGGACAGGTCCTGACAGCTTCCCAAGGACACCGCACGGATCGATGTTTGGGATGCTCACACATGTGCTGGAATGATCGGTATTGAGGCAACGTCGTCCTCGTCCTCGTCGTCCAAACCCGGCGGCGAATCGTCATCAGCATCAGGGACGAGGTTGGTCCAGGGTTCAGGCACGGACAGCCCACCGCCATCGCCGACGCTGCCCTCTTCCGCATGTGAGGACGACGACTCGGGGGCAGCAGCCGAGCGCGATCTGCGCATTTCATCGCCCCCGCAGCTGCAGTCCATCTACGGACTCTGGTCGACGTGTGCGTGCGACGTGCAAGACTCCCGGACCCCTCTGCCGCTCGTGCGGTCCCTCGATGGGGACATTTTTGGCGTCGGGAAACGGCCGGTACAGCACGAGATCGAAACGGACGGCTGTGTCCGGCTGGTGTTCGTCGAAGAGCCCGTCGACTGAGGTGTGGAGAGAGCATATTATTACGAGCACGTGCGGCGTATGGAAGGGGACGAGTCGTGAACATATGTACTGTACGAGCTAGCTGATGTGTTTTGGTTCTTTTTTTTCCAATGGTACAAACAGAAATAGATTAACGGAGGACCTCGGCATCGAGACCCACCGGCAAGTCCCCCTTAGCGCGTTTTCCTACTCTCCTCGATGTCGCCATCCGGGCCGTCCACTATCCCGCTCGTAATCTCGAACCGCTCGCATGCCTTCATTCGGCGAATGATGTTATCTCCGAGGGCCGTCACGGGCGTCAACACGCCACCTCCTTTTGCGAGTGGCGGGAGCTCGTCCAGGAGCAGCGCGATGGCGGATTCGCCCACCATCAGCCGCAGTGAGCAGCGTGCCCGGGTCTCCATGGCCCTTGATGACCGATTTGGCATACCGGGGCGACGGTTCGTCCGACGCCGTGATATTGACGAAGGTCAGCCCGCCACGCTCAAGCGTACTGCACACCCATCAGCTCAGGGCCAAGAGAGCGGGCGGAGCAAGGCACTTACTCATCCGCGGGCCCTGATCCGGGCTGAGTCGCGAAACGCTTGACCAGCCACCGGAACTGGCGAGAGGTGAGGTCAACAAGGCAAGGAGGGAGAGGCGGTACGTACCGGCGTGATGAACGTGATCCCCACAAACACGGCCGCGATCGTGACACTGACGAGGAACGCGCTGACGGCGCCTCCAGTCTGCATGAACTCGGTGTACGTGAACGCAGGCCCGTAGCCCGGCGGCGGCTCCTCGGTCGCACGCTTGCGCTCGAGGCGCGCAAGCTCGAGCAGGCCAGCGGTGCGCTGGACCAGTGCGCGATTGATGGCGCCGAAGGGGGCGACGGCACCGCGGCGGCTGCCGAGGCTGTAGACGAGGCGCAGCGGCGGGGAGTCCGCGCCGGGGACGGGGGAGAGGGCCCAGTCGCGTGCGGAGCGCGCGAGTAGGGGCCGCGGGACGTCCTCGGCCGTCGCGATGAAGGTCGCGATCGTGCCGCCTGGCGCACCGCCACCCATGCGCGAGGCGGTCGTGCTGGCGCCGAGCGGCGCGTGGCCGAGCGTCTGTGAGGCGAGGTACACGCCGGCGTCGGCGGGGATGGAGTCGACGGCGCAGGACGGGATGATTATGGCGCGTGTTTGGGTGGCGAGGTAGTCGAACCTGGATGAGAGAAAGGGCGCGTTCAGAGAAGCTTGCGCGGACTAAAGGCGAGGCGGACTAACTTGCTGATTATGTCGAAGATCCACGGCGTTTCTCCGGTGATGTCGACGTAGTGGACGCCGTTCCTTGCGCATGCGCTGTGGGCAGAAAAACATTAGGCAAGTACGGCCAGGGTCGGGTCGGGATTACGCACTGTACGATCGGAGTGCCATAATGCCAGAATGGGCCTATGCAGTTGAGCACGACTTTGGCTTGCTTGACGACAGCTTCGACAGCCTGTTTGTCGAGGATGTCAAGTTCGAATATTTGGACAGTGTCGTCAATGGGTAGGCCGATGGAGGCGATTTTGGAGCGTGAGCGGGCAGCAAGCCCGACGGTGTATTTCGAGCGCTCCGGGTGTTCGAGAACGTAGCGCGCAGCGTGGCGGCCACAAAAACCGGTCGCACCAATGACTAGAATGTCGGCCATCGTTTAGGTGCGATATAGAGATGTTAATAGGTAGCAAAGCGTGGGATCGGCTGCGGACCTCCTTGCTTGGTGAAGAGTGTGATTACATAAACAGTGGAATTGACGAGGCTCGGACGGACATTGACATGGGCCAGGGATACATAGTTTGACTAAATAAATTCAAGGCAACAGAATTCACAACAGTCGCAATAATCAACCGTCGACGACTGGGCCATCCATCCGTACACCCATGTTTGCCTTAACATCCATGCCAAGGAGCTTCATCTTGCCAACCTACGGAGTGTTCATTAGCTACAACACCACTGAGTGGTGAAGTCTGTCGCACCTCGACACGCTCACGCTGTACACGCCGCAACTCCTGTAATTGGTCCTTGTCGAGGTAGCTTTCTGACTCCACCGCAGGTCGCTTGAGGCTGCTCTGGTGCGCTCTCATGTCCGCTTCGGCGTCATACGTCTCATCTGGGGGTGGCACAAATTCACCTGCGCGCATCGCATTCATGCGTCTTTCGTATGCCTCTATATTGTAGAACTTTTCGTTGGGAAACGTGGCTGTAATGATGGTGTCAATGTTGGAAATCGGGTAAAAAAAGAGAAACGGCTGAGCGCACCAGTATTGTAGTCCTCGACAAAACGGGCGAATTCCTTTTTATTCTGATCTTTGGAGATCTTCTCTGGGTTCATCTTGCGTTCCTCTACGAGCCAGGTACGGAATTCCGCTTCTTTTGAAAAGATGCTGCAGCGTGAAGTTAGAGAGACCGTTCCTTGGCGACGATAGAGGAATCGAACATACTCAGATTCGGTAATGATACCATATTTACCCCACTGGCTGCCCACCGCAATCGATGCCGTCCCATTTTTCCGCCGTTCTCTCTTCTCTCTCTTCAGACGCACGTATGAGATAAAGGGAAGAGGTAGTAGACGGACACATAGCACGTACATTCTTCTTGCCACCTCTCTTTCTTCGACGCTTGCGCTCCCGGCTGTGGCTTCTGCTACGACTCTTGGTCCGGCTTCGGGTACGAGACCGGCGGGTGCGTTTTCTGTGACTGGCTCTCTTGTCGCGCGACCTCGATCGTGACCGTGACCAGGAGCGAGACCTTGAACGAGAAGGGGAGCGGGAACGGGTGCGCGAGCGGGACCTCGAGTCAGAACGCGCTCGCGCCCGCTCACCAGATCTCGATCTTGTCCGAGACCTTGACTGCCGCCCATGGTGATCTCCGTCTCTCGACCTCGACTGGGACCTCGACCTCGATCTCGAGTCCCGGTCCCTCAGCCTCCGTTCTCTGCTTCTGCGAGCCCGGTACGCCCGGCGCGAGGCCGCTGGGGTGGGGCGATATGAGTCCATACGGGAGCGACGATTACGGCGGGGCGAGCGGGAGCGTTGGCGTTTCTGCTCACGGTCGTTTGCGTGGTGGTCAGGAGACTTTTTGGAGGGTACATGACCCGCGGCCATGTGGGGCGGGAGGTCGCGACCCTTGCTCGTCATGGGGGAGGTTGGGGAAAAATAGTCGTGAAAGGTTGTCCGACGCAATGAGTACTCCTGTCACGTGGCTGCACCGTGTCACTTCCTGCCGGCCTCGGTTCTCTCTCACACCCGTCTGTTGTCATGACTGACGCCAAGGCGAACCGAACCACTGCTATTAGCGAAAACTCGTCCAACTCGAAGCCTTCCACTATGTAATTCCGCGTCTGGCACGTCTCGGGACTTGGAACTGAGGCATCGCTGCTAAATTGTTACTAGGGTGGTAAATAACCGGCGTGTAGAGAAGTTTCGGCTGGTTCGTTTTATTCTAATTGTGGTCGGTTGTTGTGCTCACGCTCTATTTTTGTGGTGATTGTATAAGCGAATCACAATGTCCTCGTCGACTCGACCTATTCCTGGACCATCGACATACCACGAGTTTCTTTTGTCCATGACTGGTCATCAAGGCGACTCGCTTGCTTTTGTCCCCGTTAGTCCACAACGACGGCCCATTTGTATAAAAAGCCAGTCATGTCCTGCATCCATCCCACCACTCTGCTTGCTGCACCTTAGGGGACTGGGTCCTTGGAATTTTCACTCTTCTCGTCTCATCTGCCACTTTCCTTCTCTTCTATTAGGTTGATCCTACCCACCTTCATATTCACGATGGTCTCCAAATCTTTCATCGCTTACGCCTTCCTCCTTTGCTTCACGACTTCTGTGAATGCCCATGCTCTCATTAGTCCCGCTCTTGGTGTTAAGGGCAACGGGGCACGCAATGACGCTCAAAGACCGTCCACCAACAAGCCCTGTGGGAAGGTCGACATTACCCAATCGATTGAGACCTCCACAACCGTTGCACTAGCTGCGGATGGGACCTTTTCGCCTTCTATTACCGACTTCAATGCGTGAGTATATTGTCACTCGGACTGCGAACGACTAGGCTAATCCACTCCGAAGTGGCGGTGACGGATCCCGATCTATCAAGACCGTGCAAGTCGACGCATCTGGCACCGGACAGAAATTCGTAGCGGCCAAAATGATCGTCAACGGTGACGCTGTACGTACCCGTTTCTGATACATGCCCCTTTTTGTGCTCACAAAACCCTACCTAGAATCCTACGACCGCTGGCACGCAACAGCTGAGGGTTCAGCTCCCGAGCGGTACAACATGCACTGGTGGCGCTGGAAAGAATCTTTGTCCTCGCCTCCTTTGTCACTACAGGCGGTTTCGGCAATTGCGTCGTGGTCTCCCAAGCTCAAGCTGGGACTTCCTCTAATACCACCACCTCAGCCAAGAACAGCACAGACACGAACACAAACAATAGTCCGGTCGCTAAGGCGGAAAAAAGCCATCCCCACCAGTGCTGCGGGCTGTTCAACCCGAGACCGATGACCAGACTGAGACTCCTGGAGGTGGACCTGTGAATGTAATCCGTCGTTCCGCAAAATTCGGGCGTTATTGTGAGTTCTGTCTGAATCTAGCCCCGTGAGAAAGACGGCTAACAACCCGCCCAGGGTCTTCTCGCGAGTAGGATAACCTCTCTTGACTGTAAAGTGACATCCGATCTGTGAGGGGGCCTCGATGAAAGTGTTCAGTTGGTCAATAGCCCGTATCGTACTTTTATTATTGTTTGTAGGTGCCCCTAGTCATCACATAAGTTGAGCGTTTATCTCCACTATTGTTTGTGGCTCCGTCGTTGAGGCTATTCTCTGATCCCACCTCCGACTAAGTTACCATGAGTAGGTTATCGGCGCTCTTGAGCGTTTGATCACCGGAGTACCCCATTCCTGTTGAGCCAAAGTCCGTAGGCTCGTGAGGTTTACCTTCATATACAGACGGTCACCAGGTCTACGAAGTCCGCAGAAGAATAAAACCTGGTGGTCAGGTTTACACTCACCAGTCCTCTACTGTCTCGTCCCCACATATGCCTTGGGACTCATTCTCTGTCCCTCTTGTCGGACCCGACTGTTCTTGATCGATTCTTCTTTCTGTTACTCTTTCTTCGACGCTTGGGCCTGCGGCTGCGCCCCCCATTGCGCGGCTTCGGGTCATGGTGCAAGACCGGCATGTGCACTTTCTGTGACCGCCTTTCCTGTCGCGTGGACCTCGACCTCAGTCGTGACCACAAACGAGAACGAGAAAGGGGCAGGGGACGGGAACGGGAGCAGCGCGAGTCGGAACGCGCCTCACCTCTCGATCGTGCTGATTAGGGTGATACGCAACAATTGTGGCAGAACGGGCGATGCCTTCGGCGGTTCTGCCCATCCCTGGTGATCTGGGTTCGGGTCGGGGTGAATTACGTGGGAATGGAGGTCACGGGCAGCAATATATGTGTCATGTGACTGCGTCGTGAATTGCTCTCAGATCTCAGACATCACTACCACCGCCATGCACCTTCGCTTTGCTTTTGTCAGAGCTTTTGGCACATATTTGTCACGAGTTATTTACCTAAAAAGAGTTGCACCATGGTGCCCGACCTTCTGTGCATCGTTCTTGGCATCACTTGGGAGCTCCTCCTCGACTTGGCACCCCGGCAACATTTCGCCACCTCTTCATTTCTATGATTTATTATTCTGCCATTTTCCCCTTCCTTTCAGATCTCAGTGATTGGTTCAGGGCGTGTAGGTTGGAATTCGCAAATTTGATGGCACTGGCATAATACTTGGCATAATACCATTCTCAGTGACCCAGGTAGGCTAGTAGCTCACTTCACCGCACAGGCCTGCGCAAAGGCCAAACTTGTCTCACAAAACTGTGACATCGGCTGAAAGCATAATCCCGGGCCAGTACTAGAGCTCGGGTAACAAGGTCTTAGCCACTGCTGTACAAGTCCATTCAAGCCAAGTATTAAAGAGCCCTGATTGGTCGGGCAGCACCTTAGACTCAAGATTGGGATCAATGGACGGACCGGTCATTTTTGACACCCTCACTGATAGCTATTCGGCACATCGCCATCGATGGCGGTGGTTTAGTGACTACGCTTGGTTTTTCGTCGCCGACTCGGATCATCAACGCAACTCGCTTGCTCTCGTGTTTGGTTCCACAGCGACGGCCCTGCCCGTTTCCTGCTGCACAAAAGCCTGTCATGTCTTGCTTGTAGCACCTCAAGGGGACTGGCTCCTCCGTGTTTTCCATCTTCTTGTCTCCTCTATTACTCCCTCTCTCATCTGCTAGGTTGATTTCAAATTTTAATCGACGATGTTCTCCAAGTCCTTCATCGCTTACGCCTTCCTTCTCGCTCTCACAGCTTCTGTTAATGCCCAGGCTGCCATTTCCCCCGGTCTTGGTTAGTTATTTTGGATCTGCTCTATTATACGAAAATAAGTGCTAATGATATGCCGACCCACTCACCACGCGTGCTATTAAAGCCAATGGCGTCACCGTCACTCCTCCACCTATTAAAATTGCTATTAATCCAGGTTATGGTTTAGACACTCCTCCGCCTCCTCCCAACGTCTTGCAAAGTCGTGCTATCAATGCCCTTTTTGCGCGCTCTCACCAGGGCTACTATTCAGTCGTTACTGAATGTGATTAAGGCCGCGAAAAGCCCCTGAGCCGATGGCGGCGTCACCATCACTCCTCCACCTGTTAAATTTATTGTTGATATCGACGAGGGTTTAGAGCCTCCTCTGCATCCTCCCGACGCCTTGCAAAGTCGGGTTATCGATGGTCAGCTTCTTGTTGATCGCGCTCTCGCCAGCAGCGCAAAGGCTCTTCTCCAGTCGGTCCTGAAAAACGTTAAGTCCGCGAAGAGGGCAACGGCGTCAAAGCTCCTCCTCCTCCTGTTCAACCCGCTGCTCCTCCCGGAAATGGCGTTACAGAGGCTGCTCCGCCCTCTCAACCTGCTGCCCCCGACGCTTTGCCAGTTCGTGCCTTCAATGCTGAGCTTCTTGCCGATCGCGGTCTCGCCAGCAGTGCAAAGTCTATTTTCCAGTCGATCGCGAATGATGTTAAGTTGGTGAAAAGCAGCCACCCTAGTAATGGTGTCACAGCCGCTCCTCCTCCACCTGTTCAACCTGTCGCTCCTCCCAGCAATGACGTCACAGCTGCCCCCCCGCCTGCTCAACCTGTTGCTCCTCCACCGACTATTCCCGACGCGCTGCCAGTTCGTGCCATCGATGCCGAGCTTCTTGTCGATCGCGCTCTCGCCAGCAGCGCAAAGTCTGCTTTCCAGTCGATCGTGAATAGCATTAAGAACGCGAAAAGCCCCCCCATCAATGGCGTCACAGCCGCTCCTCCACCCCCTCAACCTGTTACTCCTTCCAGCAACGGCGTCTCAGCCGCACCACCGCCTGCCCAGGCTGCCGCTCCTCCCAGAAATACCGTCACAGACGCTGCTACTCCTCCACCTGTTATTCCCGACGCGCTGCCAGTTCGTGCAGTCGGCGCTGGGGCTGCTAACCGTCGTACGGCAAGTTCCCAACGCACTTGTGGGTTCTTCTGGTTGTGCGAGGAAGGCGTGCTAATGGTATGTCGACTCAGGGGCTTCTCGTTGGTCGGCCAATGTTGCGGGGACGGCGGCGTTTGCATGGTAGACCATCGACATCGTAGTTTTTTTTTTGTAAAGAACCCCAATTTTGAGCGTCTATCTTCACAAGTGTCTTGTGTTCTTTGATCCGAGCACAGAAGAAGATCCGCCTTTATGCGTGGGTTTCGGCTCTTGAACATCTTTCCCAGTGATCAACAACTTCACACTCATCTATCTTCTACCATCTTACCCCCACATACGCCTTGATATCATTTCGCGTGATCTACTTGTACTCGATAATGTCTCCACCAGAAGTGCGCGCTGCAGTGTCCAATGGCATTCCTCCTCCCGTTCTAGATCTTCCGGTAAGACTACTGTAATAGATCTCCTCAGAATTTACTTGGCAATTCGCCAGTATCCCGACGGTGCAGAAGTCATTACCTCCAACATACTCAAGTTGATAGAACTTGCGCCCAACCCGTGCGTATTGTACGATCATATGTGATCCGGTCTTTCTTGAGACCGCGACAGCCGAGTCAAGTTCATCTTCCAAAATCTCGTAACCAAGCTCCATGAATTCGTCAACGAGACGCGGTACGTACTGATGGTGGCCACCAGCCTTATCACCTTTCCCCCTGACCCGACTCGATTCTTCTAACGTTTATTGCACACCGTAGGGTCACGCCGGAAGAATGGATGACCGCCATCGAATTTCTGACTCGCACCGGGCAGACGTGCACCCCTCTCCGTCAAGAATTCATCCTGCTCTCGGACGTGCTCGGCGTGTCGGCGCTCGTCGACGCGCTCAACAACCCGCCGGTCGGCGCGGCGACGGAGAGCAGCGTTTTAGGGCCGTTCTTCACCGAGGACGCGCCAGATGGTGCCTCTTATTCCCTTTTCCGCGCCCCCGCTGTTACACGCCATATCCACCAGTTCCTCTCGGCGAGTCGATCGCGTCGGAAGGGAAGGGCGAGTACTTGTACGTCGAGGGACAGGTGCGCACAACCAGCGGCGCGCCTATCCCCGGCGCGGTCATCGAGACGTGGGAGGACGGACGACAAGGGTGAGCGAGTTCCGTTCCGTTCCGCTCCTTTGTCCCACTCTGATGCGCTGCGATGTGCGCTGTTTGTCAAGGCTTCTACGATACCCAGTACGCGGATCGCGTCGTCGCTGACTGCCGTGGTCGGCTCGTGACCGACAAAGACGGCAAGTATGGGTACCGCGCCATCGTTCCCGTCCCTTATCCCATTCCCGGTGACGTGAGTTTTCCATCTTTGTTTGCTTTTGGTGTGCTCAACCCTGGTTGGGTGACAATTAGGGCCCGGTGGGCGACCTCCTTCTGGCACTCGGGCGACACAACATCCGTCCAAACCACCTGCATATGATGATCGACGCTCCCGGATTCCGCAAACTGACGACAGCGTTGTACCCAGAGGGCGATGCCTACCTCCCGAGTGACCCCGTCTTTGGCGTGAAGAAATCTTTGGTGGTGGTAAGCCGCACCCGCCTGCTTTTCTGGCGAACTGATTGATCGACGCTTCCTTCCACAAGAAACTCGTGGAAATCGATGACGAAGCAGAGGCACGGAAGCGCGGATTCTCGAAGGGCACCAAGTTCAAATTACTTACCTTTGACTTCACTCTCCTCAATGACGCCGAAGCTGCAGCGGGACGCGCCGAGCGGGCAAAATAAGCCACAATATAGCAAAGACAAGGCAATTGCGCACTCCGATTAACAGTAGTAGTTCCTCCAAATGTATGAAAACAGTACACGCAAGAATGACGAAACTTTTGGCAACACACAGGATATGCGTCTATGCAACGCGGGTATAAGGACTGCATGAAGGACAAATAACCCGAGTTTACGTTCTCTGACGGGGAAACGCGTTCCCGCCATTAGTCGCAATTTCGAGATCATAACCTAGATTAAACCTGTGAGGAAAACGACCGTATGTAAACGACACTCGATGCAAAAAGGCGGGTACGGAGACGTACCAATCCGACCAATCCAACCCAGAAACGCTCACTGTGCCCTACCAACACGCGCCCAAAACGCGTCTTCGCGCAGCCGCGTGAGTTCCTTCCACGTACGCTCCTCCCACGTCCCGTCGCCCACATACGGTGTACCGTCCGGCGCGAACGCAGGCTCTTCGGGTTTGTCGAACTTGCCGGGCGGGTGTGTGCTCTTCTCCGGAGAATAGGATTGAGCGGACGTCGGTCGCACGGGACGAGGGTGGCGCGGCGGCGGAGGCGGCGGATGACGCGCCTTCTCGGCTGCCTTTTCTTCCGCGGCCTTCCTAATCATTTCCAGATCCGTTTCGTCGGACGGAGACTGCGGAGTGCTCGTTCGTTCGAGATCGGCGCCGTCTCGATGCGCAGCAGTGGAATGGTCTTCTCCTGGCTGCGGCTGGTGTTTCTCCTCGGTCTCAGATCTTATTGCTGTCTTGTCTGGCTCCGCATCTGCCAAGACTTCCGCTTTCGGCGACGTCGATTCCGCTGCTTCAGTCGGCGGTCCAGCCACTTCTATTCTTTCCTCCTTTGGTGGACTATCTGGCTCAGGAGAATTGGGCGCATTCGCTTTGGTGTCGGGATCGGTACGCGTCTCTGGTTTTACGTGGCCGTTTGGCTCTGCCACCTTAGCCGGACTCACTTCCGGGGCTGGTGCGGGTGATGCCGTTCGGGCTGCGGGCGGTGGCGGAGGCACGGCCCTTCGAGCAGCACGACGAGGGACAGGTGGTGGAGCAGGTGATCCGGTTCGTGATGGCGGGCCCGGTAACTGAACCGCGCTTGCGGGAGACGGGTCATGGTGCACAACGACGTCCTCAGCATTCGGCGCCTCCTCCTGCACGGGGGCAACCTCTGCGGGCTGTGGTTCGGCTGGTGCCTCAGACTGTGCGGCGGTTGGTGGCGCGATCTGCGCTTTGTCGGCGTCGTCTGGAAGAGGCGCCGATGTAGTCACAGGAGTGCTATGGGACGATTCCGGAGGAGCCGAGTATTCCAAGGATGATTCAGAGGAAATGGACGCGATTGTCGCAGGGGCAAGCTCATCGGAGGGAGTAAGGAAACCGTCGTTCAAAGGATCATCCTCTGGTGAGGAAATGAGAAGACTGGAGAGTGTCGGTGATTTCTCAGGTTTCGTCGAGTCAGGGGTTCCCTGGCGGTGCGAGGAAGGGGACTGCGAATCTCTGGACGAAGACGTGGTCCCGGATGACGCGCGACGTCCCGCAGCGTCTTCTTCGACTGCTGGGGTGCGGGGCCTTGATCGGTTTCGGCTTGGCAGAGGAGGCGGAGTGAGCGAAATCGGCTGAGGAGAAGCGACGCGACGCGGGGGCGCCACGAAGCGACGTTTCTCGGTTTCCGGCTCGGCCTTTTGATCTTTGTCACTCTCGGTCCAACCCGGGACACGATCCAGGCCGAAAGACGACGCGACGCCCCAGAAGCCACCAGGTTTTGTTCTTCTCCGTGGTGGAACGGGAGGTTTATCGACGTTAGCACTTGCGACCTCCCTGTGAGGCGGCGGTGCTGGCAGGGGTTGGACTTCTTCTTCCCAAATCTTTTCGAGAACATTGGTACGAAGGAAAGACCACAGGGTACAAGTGGAACGGAGTCGAGCAAGACACCACCCAGAGGTACAAAGAGGAAGTGCCGAAGGGAACCCGGATGCTGGCTCTGAGAGTCGGAATATATATATCTGTGCTGGGAGGGATGACGCATCGTGGTAAGGGGGAGGGGAAGGTGGTGCCGAAGGGGACACTGGTACCGAGATCGAGGATTTTTTGAAGATCGACGACGACCAGGTATTGAAGTTGGTACCATTAGCTCGTGAGAGATATCCGGTTCGCGTGGGTGTGAGTTGTTCGGTGTGAGGTACAATCCCATGGCCACATAATCCACAAGACAACAAATTAGAACCATTCGATCCGTGGACAACGTTAACAGCAAGAGGCGGTTGGGGGGATGCCGCGGAGGCTAAGATAATCGGGGTAGAAATTGGTTCGATCGTTAACTGCCCACTTTGGATAGCAGCAATGATTAAACGTCTTGAGAGCCAATTGAGAGCCGAGGTCATGTCGAGGCGGACGGTGGGATCACTGCGAAAGCATAAACAAAGAACGAGGTAGCCGCGAACATGGAAACCTACGTGTCCTCCAGCTGCAACCTGGCTACAAACGGGAGGGCTAACAAAGAGTGGATGTTGGGTGGTTGAGGATATGTAGCCCGTAACGCGCGCAGATGGGATATGAAAGACAGAAATTCGTGATATGGTACATGGGACGTGAGCAGAAGATGCTCGTTGGTTTGCGGGGACGGTGTTTGTTCAATCCACTTGCCCTTGCCCATGGCAGTTGTCATGCTATCCATACTGCGTTCGGCGGCCTCTTTCTCCCCTTGCAGGGACTGTAACTGCTGTTGCATGAGTCTGACAGCGTCCTCGGCTTCTTGCAAGGAGCGTTCGGCGTCCTCCGCTTTGCGCTCGCTCCGAGCACGCCCCAGACGCGCCTCAGCCACCATCGTGTTGGCTTGGTTGAAAAGTGCTGCGCTAACGTCGTCCAGGTCCTTCTCGATGGCGGCCTGAGCGCTCTCCGCCTGCCCACGTCTGGCCGCTTCCTCCGTAGCTTTTTCCATAAGCCGCGTCAGTTCGGAAGTGACGTGCGACTTCTCGACCAGGAGACCGGTGTCCAGCGCCGAGAGGTGTTGGGAGCGCTCTAACTCCAGCTGGGATATTTTGACAGAAGAGGTACGGAGTGAGGAAGATGTGACGTGAAGGTCATCTTCCAGGTTTGAAACTCGGTCGTACGACTTGACTAGTTTGTTGTTCAGTTGTGTAACTTGAGAGACGAGGTCTTGAACTTGTGTTCGGAGGGATGAAATCACTAGGTCTTGTGCATCCTTATCGACGCTGCCTTTCCTGGGAGGAGCACGCTTGCTGCGGACTTCCGGGTTCGGGGAAGAAGGGCTATGGTGGTTCGAGTGAGGTTGAGGCTCTGGGCTCTGGGCAGCAGCGCCAGTTGTATTGGATGTGGCGTCGTCCTCGAGTGACGGAGGCATGCGACCGAAACTACAGAAAGCCTACAGTGCTTGATTTGAGACTGTCAAAGATAGTGGCCTCGGGTCGGGTGCGTCGGGCGGAGGTCGTTCATCCTGACCGGCCCGAATAACCGCACGAGCGCGTTCACTGCGCGTTCCCTCCTCGCTCGGTACTACTGTCACGGTTTTACTATAACCCAAGCTATAACCAACAAGTCTTATTCTTGGCCATATGCCGGTTTCGTATACTGTCGCATATAAATAGGACGAGGAGTATGTTCGTCAGCCAGATTTTCGCCAACTTGTGGGTCCACTCGCCATCCCAGGCCCAGGGATCGACGGATGACGAAACGTGTAACCCCTAGATGAGTGGCTGCACTGCACTGTCGTCGTCGACTACCATCGTCATGGTTAATATCTATCTGAACATTGATAAATCGACACTCCTCTTCCTCTCTATTCCTGACAGTGATGTGCAGAGGTTATCCATCTATCCCTTTAAATGGCTCTGGTATGTTATGTTTAGCATTTGTGGAGCTCGTGGTCGTCTCTCTGCGATACCGGGTGGCACCGAAATCGATTATGATAGCGCATCGTTGAACGACATTGCAGACTTATACTATAAACCTTTGGGTAAGGTCTTCTCTTGTGTGTGAAATCGTTGCTCACCACTGTCCCCATATCCAGGGAATTGTATCTTCGTGAACTACCAAGGCCTAAATGACAAGGCTACATCTACTGTCCCTACAGACTGCCCCAACGACTTCAGAGATAAGATCATAGCACGAGATGGATCGGCCTGCGTTGTTACACGCCACCCTGGAGTGTATTGTGATGCAGCACACCTGGTTCCCTGGAACAAAGGTGACGAGGTAATTCCCGAGTCGGTCTATGCGATTCTTTGGTGACGTTATTTTCTTTCTAGTAAATTCAGAGGATCGTCAAGGATCGTTCTTCGTGTTATCACCACCGCGGGTCCGAGTCACTACCCTCGATTTCAGGAATTGACGATGTTCAGAACGGTGTATTGTTGGCCAAGTCAGTACACTCAATGCTTGCTCAAGGAGCCGTTGCGTTCTTAAGGGTATGAAGTGTGGTGGCTCATATTTAGACATCTATTAAAATGTGACAATTTTCAGACGCCGAACTATGGACTGGACCCCACTGATATTCCTAGGGTCGACCTAGGTCAAGCGCGCACAGCCCATTTTACCCTTCAACAATTGAAGGTGCCTGAGGATTACAGCCCGGCCACAGCTGCAGCTCTAGAGGTCATGGCAAACACAGTGCCAGTGCCTGCTTTTACCTTCTTTGCCGTAGGGTCAAACCTGGATGCACTCTTTCAGGGCACGAGTAACGAGAATGGCACAAGCGAGCAGGACACAGAAAACTCACTACCCCCTCACATCATCCTCGACTACATGTACGGTGTTGCTGTCTACAAGCAATGGGGCAGGCAGGGTGAAAGTACGCGAGAAGAGTTTGCCAAACGATGGGAAAAACGAACGGAGGAGAAGCGGGCGGCCCAGGAAACAGCCGAGGCAAAGTAATGGAGTGGATGAAACGTACAGACGTCGGAGCTCGGTGAATAGCGGCGTTTGTGGTGGTGCCCGTTGTATAAAACGAACGTAGTGGGTTTTTCCTTTCGCCAATCCCGCGCAGCTTCAGACATCAGCGACGTGTTTCTCAAGTAGAGAGATGGTGAACGTGGTATAGAGCGCGATAAGGTCGGGAGAGTGGAGACCTTCTGTTGAGGGCGATGAGTGGTGAGCAAGAGCAGTGAGGAACGAGAGACTCGGAACAACCGGAACCTGTATCGTGCGAGCTCAATAACACAAAATAGTAATGTTTGTTTCGTGTACACCAGCACTTATCAAAATGCAGTCGATCCGACCCCGACCACGCACGACTACCTAATTTATGCCAACGCCTCCGTCGCCACGGCATACGTCTCGCTCTGGTTCGGCGCCCGCGAGCGCGAAGAGCAGGAGCAGGTCATCGAGCGGCAGCGCAGAGGTCTGGAAGATCGCTTGCATGAAGGGGTATGCATATGAGCCCGAGCTGCGACAGGAACGAGATCGCCACGGACGAGCATCCGGTTCTGCGTCAAGCCGCAGCCAAACCCGGTTCTGGACCGCCGAGATAAGGTCCAGGAAAACGAAGCAGGAGAAGGTCTGGCGGGGAGTTGTGTGAGCAAGGCGATAAAGGTGCACCGTCGTCTGGTCGCGCCGCGACATGCGCTGGTCGTCTGACAGCGCAAAGTAGTAGACGAAGAGCGTGCCGACGACGATGAATCTCCATCGCGTTGAGTGGGTTGCTCAGCCCGAACGTCGTGCTCAGCGCGATGAGCGTGAGCGCCGCCGCCGCCGTCGCGCGGGTCAGCACAATGTAGCCGGGCGATGAACACGACGTACCCACCTCGACAGCCGGCAGGATAGTGCTAAAGTTGTCATCCACGAGGATGACGTCCGCGGCTTCTTTCGCGACGTCCGTCCCGCTCTTGCCCATTGACACCCCAACATCCGCCATCTGAAGCGTCGTTGATTGCAGTACGGCAAGCATCAGAAAACAAGCAAAAAATGCACTCACCCCCCCCGTCGCCGGTCATCGCCACGACGGCACCGCGAGCCTGGAATGCCCCCACGATCGCCATCTTATGCTTCGGGCTCGTGCGCGCAAGCACGCAGCTGCGCCGCGCTCACTCGGTCAGCGCAGAAGTCGGACACGCTCCCGCGCCACCGACAGCGCTATCTCCTCCGCGTCGCCCGTGATCATCACGACATGCACGCCCCCACTTCTGCAGGAGCGCCACGGCGTCTGCGACGCCCTTACGCGGCGGGTCGAGCATCGCGACGAACCCGTCTTCTCTTTCTCCCCGAATCCGAGCCCATTGCTGCTGCTGATGTGGCCCCTGGCGGAGGGAGACGGTGCGCGGGACGGCATGGGTGAGTTCTGTGTGGAGGTGGCTGGCTCGACACTGCCGTAGCCGGATGCCATCGCGAGCACGCGCAACCCTGCCGGCGATTGCGGAGCGCATGTTCGCGTCGAGCACCGGCGCCGAGTCCTCGGCAACTTAGTAGAGCTTGCATCGCGAGAGGAGCACATCGATGCTGCCCTTGATGTAGTACACCTCGCGCGCGGCGTTGTTGAGCTGCGACTCGGATGCGCCAAGGTTCGTCTGGCCTGTGATCGTGTGGGTCGGGGAGGTTGAATAGAAAGAGAGCGATGAGTAGGGCAACATCTGTTACTTGTCCGACGAAGGCGCCGTCTTCTTTGTGCGTGGCACTCGCGTTGTTGCACATTGCGTCAACGCGTCAATTAGGGAGCAGGCGATGAGGGATCGCGCACAAGCTCATCGACTGTATATGATTCTGTGACGGTTTGCTCGTTTCGCGTGAGTGTACCTAAAGCCCATCAATCTTGACGGGAGGGTGGAGAGACGCGAGTGGTCTTGTCAGAGCAGATCACAGAAATGTAGCCGAGCGCTTCGACGAAATGGAGCTTCTTGACAAGTATTGTCCATTGTAAACCCAGTCCACTATACAAAAGCGAAAAATGAAATGAAAGAAAAAGTATAGTGGCGCGGTATCAAAGTCCATACAATACAGTAATTTTTTTTTATGACAAAGGCACTCCATTTACTCTGTTGTGACCGACTTGGCCCTGCAAGAAAACGTCAGAGAACACTCAAAGGATATATAAAAGGGACGCACAAGTTACGAGGGAAGTCGACGTCAAAGCCCTTGTTGATAGCGAGGTGGTAGCTGAGCAATTGCAAGGGGATGACGTTGAGTAAGCCCTGAAGGCAGTCGACGGTTTGCGGCACGCGGATAGTCTGAACATCCTTCGAGATACCCTCATCACCCTCATTGCATATGACGATGGGTTGGGCCTTGCGTGCGGTAATCTGGGAGAACGCAGATTGGACCTTGGGGTAGAGAGAGTCACGTGTCATAACAATGATCACGGGCATGTTCTCGTCGATAAGCGCAAGAGGTCCGTGTTTCAACTCCCCAGCAAGGATACCTAACAAACCAAAACAAGTCAATTGCAAGTTATGTAGGAAACCTTCCGATGGAGGTCGCTTACCCTCCGAATGCATGTAACTAATTTCTTTGATCTTTAGTGCTCCTTCAAGGCAAGTGGCGTACCTGGACAAGGAAATGATTTAGTCCAGTTAGCGGGCCAGATCAATCAAATACGCACTGGTAACCACGACCCATGAGTAAAAGGCTGGTCGACTTGGCAAGGACACCTTCGGCCATCTCCTTGAGCGCCGTGTCTCCCGCCAACACAGAGCGGATTTGGCCGGGAAGTGCGTGTAAACCGGAGATGATTTGGTTGCGACGCTCGGTAAGCGAGATGCGATCTTCCGACAGTTGGAGGGCCATCATGAGAAGGGCAATGTACTGCGAAGTGTAAGCCTTCGTAGATGCCACACCGACCTCGGGACCAGCGTTGATGTGGACACCACAGTGCGAATCGCGTGAGATGGTAGAGCCGACGGTGTTGACTACACCAACACACAAGGCGCCACGCTCGAGACAATACCGCATTGCCAGGATGGTATCGGCGGTTTCACCACTCTGAGAAACGAAAACGCAGACATCATCTCGGAAGATCGGGGTCTTGCGATCCAGGAAATCAGATGCCAGCTCAATGCTGACGGGGATCTCGGTAAGCTCCTCGAAGATGGCTCGAGTAGCGATGCATGAATGATAGCTGGTGCCACAAGCCGAGAAGACAATGCGGCGGCCGCGTCTGATGATGGGGAGGTATGCGCGTAGTCCACCGAGAGTGATCTTGTTGCTATCGAAATTAACACGACCACGCATTGTGTTGACGACGGATTCCGGCTGCTCGTAGATTTCCTTCTGCATGAAGTGGTTGAACTTGCCCTTCATGATTTCGGCAATCTCAATCTCGAGAGTCTCGAGGCTGCGAGTCGACGGGGTCTGTTGGCCATCCTCACCACGACGGAGGCGGTGGATGTGTAGCTGTCCCTCTGCGATGTGGGCAATATCGTCGTCCTCAAGATAAAGGACACGCTTGGTGTGCTCGATGATAGCCGAGGCATCTGATGCAACGAAGAACTCAATGGGTTGGGGAAGGCCATCTTCGGACATGAACGCCCGAGATTGTGTACGCATGATCTTGGGGTTCACAATCGGCGGCGCAAGAAGCCCGCCTGAGGTGGTGGGAGAAACTGGGGTCTCTGTCAGTGGGCCGATTCACGTCCCAAAGTGCAAACACAGCTCACGGGTCTCGACGATCTTCTGATCAGCCTCCTGGCCGGCGAATTCGACGTCGACAAAGTCGACCTTGAGTTTCTTGTCAGTCTTGACACCGATCAGGAGAGGCGAACCACGGCGGGCAGTGACCACTTCATCGGGGTAGTGCTTCGACTTGAAGACAAAGGCAAAGGAACCCTCGAGCTCCTTGAGGACGGCCTTGACGAGCTCGGTGAAAGTGATGCGCTTGTCCGGCTGGGAGTCATAGACGTATTTCGTGAGAATGGCGACGGCCTCGGTGTCGGTTTCGCTCTCAAATTTAAAGCCACGGTTCTGGAGAACGAGGCGGAGGGCGGCGGCATTGGTAACGATACCGTTGTGTACGACGAGGAAATCGCTGCTTGGGTCCGAGCGCAGTGGGTGGCAGTTCACAACCGAGGGGGGGCCGTGGGTTGCCCAGCGAGTGTGCGCGATGGAAACTTGTGAGTTGAAGACTTTAGACGTGTCT
The DNA here is from genome assembly GCA_021525015.1 of Lactarius pseudohatsudake. Taxonomy (NCBI): domain Eukaryota; kingdom Fungi; phylum Basidiomycota; class Agaricomycetes; order Russulales; family Russulaceae; genus Lactarius; species Lactarius pseudohatsudake. The sequence goes on along the minus strand of JAKELH010000033.1, from coordinate 287,215 downwards.
ACCTTTGCGCCCGCGATCCGCTGGCGGAGACCAGCGACTTTACCGACTTCCTTGTAGTAAAAGATCTCGCCAGGAGCGTCTCCATCGATGCCGATGCCAGCAGAGTCGTAACCACGATATTCTTGGCGGGCAAGCCCGTTGCAAAGGATGTCACAAACCTCCTTGCGATCCTGGGCGGAGAAAGAGAAATTAGTCGCTTATCGGTGTCGTGGAGGGCGTCGCGAGGGTGACGATGCGACGACCGGGGTGGAGAGACATACCTTGGGTCTGAGATAGCTGCAGTAGCCGAAGATTCCGCACATGGTGAATGGGTATGAAGAAAAACGGGGGTGGTGATCAAGTGATAAGGGTAAACAGAGTGAGAATCGTACCCAACTAGATCAAAATGAGCACTGTTTATATAACTCTCTTGTCCTACCCGCGGCCCATTTAGGCTCAGTTCCAAAAAATTGGGAACATCAGAAGATTGCAGCGTACATCAACGCTGGCTGCACATTGCCGTCATCGCAATCGTCCAAGGCACACAGCCTCGCAAGCCGTAATCCATTGATTCTATTTACCCCGAGTTGCCCGAAAGGTAGAGGCAATGCACGTAACGACGACTACATCATAGAAATACTGTGCATCGTGCATCGCATGCCAGTGTAGAGCAGATTTAGCCGAGTCGAGACAAACGAAGGGACAGACCCTGCCCTGCCTGACCATCACCACGCTCACTTGCGCTTCACACTAGCACCGGCATTGCGACAAGAGATAACGCATAACGCAGGACCGCCCAGGCAGCTCTTGCTGAGCCCAACGCCCCACCCTCCATCCCCTCAGCCCACCAAGCACGCGCAAAACTCCCTCACCCACTGCACCCCAGGGCTGCTAGGTGCCTCCAGTCCTTCCTCGCGATACGATGAATATTACGGGCACCCGAACGCGACCACGCCGCCGACGCCGACGCCGCCAGTCATCATGTTCCGGTGCCAATCTAACTTGACAATTTTGAACCCTATGCGCCAAGAATCAATCATACGTACGAGCAGCAGCTCCTGATCCGGGAGTCGACCATTCTCCGCGGCCTGTCCCGTGGAGGGCGCGGACGCCGGTAGCGCGTATGCATCACGTACATCTCAACGAGCGCCGTGACTGCGTTCGTTGCCCCTATGATAGGGCCGGCGATTATGCCTTTGTTCCAACCAACCAACCACCCTCCCCCCGGAGTTTTCGACTCCGGCTCCGGGTTTAGCTAGCGCGGCTCGTTGATTTCCCAGTCGGCGCTCTTGACGTGATATTTAGGCGCGCAAAGAAGAAACGCGTGAAGATCACATCAACTCTTCATCGCCCCGTGCACATCTGTGTTCGCTTCTCGAGTCGTCGAGAAGGGCGCGGGGACAAAAGCCCGCCAATCCTTCGCCTACGGTTCGGGACGATCTCTGCGAAGCTGGGTATATTTCGACCGCTTGCGCGAGGTGTAGGATGGCGCGTCCGGCGCTCATCAGCACGACGTGGTCAAACAGATCGAAGTGCACGAGGGCGCAAAACCCTGCAACCGGCGAGCCAATGTCATGATCGACCACGGCATGCACGGAGTTATAGCCCAGGGTATGCTTTAAACATCCGGTATGGAATGGTGTGCTCTTCGAAGGGGGCCCGTTGTCTGGACCCACCGGAGAGGGTTCGACTGTGCCCCCGGCAGTCTGGAACAACGACGATGTAGCCTGTGTTGGTAGGTGGAAAAACGAGTTCGGAATACCCGCCAAGCGAATACGAAAACCTTTGTCATATGTAAATTCAGGTCATTGACCCGTAGAGAATATAATGGGAGATTCCAGAGGGCTTTTGTCCTCGTTCGTACAAGTGAAGGCGATCTCGATCAAAAATTCGATCAAAGATTACTTGTTCAGAACGTTCAGGTCAGGCACGACTAACAGTGAAGATAGCAATCCACTGATGTAAAATTAACATATTTTCCGACTACAGGTCAAGAATCCACGGAGTTTTTATGGAAAGTATCGACATAGAAAGCAAAATTATTGGGATGCGGTGTTATTATTTTAGCTCGCGCAGTGCGTGTGTTTGAACTCGTCGCTGATTTGCTGCGCTTCAGGGTCTAGGTCACCGACCTTAACCACACGCCCTTCCGCGTCATACGTCGTGGGCTCCGAGAGGGTATTCATCTTGGAAGAGGGTACCACCGTATTAGCAACTCTTCGTCAAAAGCGCGGGAAGAAGCTGACCTGAACATGCACGTCCGTGTATGGCTTCGTAAAAGAAAATCCAGGAGTAACAGTTTGTTGGCCGCTTCGGAATGCAGACGAACCGTTGGCCGTCGACCTGCAGTTCGGTTAAGCGACGACCAACAATGACGTTAATGGACCAACGAGAAGGTCTCCACGTTTCCTGCTGAGAAATTGGCTAAGCGGCGAACGACACGAGAGGCCGCGATCTAATAAATAAAGGATCAGTGAGTGATATATGAACGGACGACGAGTGCCGCATACCGTGGAAGCGACGGCTGCTGGTACATTCGCTATGATCGACATGACCGCATTCAGATCGAGGGTCATGAAGACCTATGCAAGGAAAATGTTCAAACTCAGAATGTCGAGTTAAATGAAATTACATACAGTGGCAATCAAGTTGGCGAGGAAACTGTAGGGTGAAACAACATCAAGAACCATTTGGGATCAACCAACGCTTCGTGGACATACGCAATGATGAAGTAATACAAGCCATCCGCAAACATCATGTTGACAAGTTGACTCTTGGCACCAGAAGGACGAACAAGTTTGGATGCTGTCAAAAGGAGGACGATCAAGTCGAAGGTCATGCTGTAAATAAATGTGGCGGAGAGGAGCTTGCTATCCGTCGATGTAATAGCGCATCCCCCACTGGGAACCCATACCGCGGTCAACAAGATACCGTGGAGTAGCAAAGACCAGTGGCCGAGGCTGATTGCGACAAGCGTGCAGACGATGTACCATTTCTGCCCCCAGACGGCCATTCTGGAAACGAATCTAAGCGAGTGTACGGATTGCAATCGGTTTCACTTTTCGCTTACGTTCGAAGTGATAGATTGACGCTAGCCATGCCGATTGCCATGTTACCCATGCACTAACGCAATGAGCACGCACAACGATATGAGAAAAGCGGGAAAAACCTGATTAAAGGTATACAAGGCCTGGCAATTCAGCTCTCTGTATGCGCATACATGAGTCAAAATAAATGGAGAGTGAGCGACATGCACGTACGATTGGGCGTTAAGCGCGATAATACTAAAACCATTACAGTGAGGGAGCTGCGCGAAATGTCGAAACGATGAGACTCACATGCCAATCAAAGCCGCCAATAAGCTGTAACGGCCGCAGAAATAGAAGATCTGTCGGTACACGTAAGAGGGAAAAGATCGAAGAAAGAGAAGAAAGCAAGAAAACCCCACCAGGGGCCATCGGAATTTACGCTGGCCGGAAATAAAGGAGAGATCGAACTGGAAGGAAACACAAAATTCCCAACTGAATTGAATTGGCAGATGAACACGCGAACGCAGGGAAGGAAGATAGGAGGCGCTCACAGATAAATTCCAAAGAGAACATGGATGAGGTGGGCGAAAGCCTCTGTGCCGAGACGATGAACGTCTGTGGTCAGGCAGAAGGGAAACGGACATACGAGCGTCGCGAGCCAGCTGAGCAGGTGCATGCCAGTCAACCATGGTGAGAGAGCAGAGAATGACAGAGAGACGGGGTCGAGCACCGGGGACTATTGGATAGAAGCTCAGTCGGCCAATTTATAAAACACTTCTCGGATGTTTGTTCGCTGAACAGAACCGATGAGGACTAACTCCAAGAGTTTCCATCAAATGCATCTTTTTGGCAACCATCGCGACGGCAATTAGGAAGTCCAGTTACTGTCTTGCGTATCCTGATTACCCTTTTAAAAGGCATGGTTCTCAGCTATTCAACTCCCTGTCAGTTCCTATCTCTTCCTTCTCTAATACGAAACTGGCACGTGCCTATACTGGGAGCTTGCTTCGGCAGATAAGGTACCCTGCCGTCTCTGCGACTGTTTTTCGGCTTGCGGGTGACCGATCGTCGTTATCCTTCATCTGGGTCGCAAGATTGGGATTTTGCGCCATCGTCACACCAGGAACGAGTCTGAAAAGTGGGGTTCTCTAGAGTCCGTACTATATGCTGTACTCTTGAGGGGACATGAAATTACTAGCGCTGTTCAAACTTCACCGCTTCACCCTATCGCATAAAGATACTGTAAGGGCGTGCGTTAGTCGGTGGTCCAGACTTGCGATTAGATTCAGACGGGGAAAAAATGGAAATGTTCACCACCCCATGAACGTCTCTCCGTTATTTTTGCGCAGCTTGGGATTACCTCTTTCCTTTCTCGCGAGCCCAAATGTGCACTTGGCTGTCATGTCGTGTGTATGCATGCACCAGATGACCTAGAAAAAGGAGGCCTCGCAACCATCGCGCACATAGGCGGCTTACATAATGCACATTGGGCCGAACTTTCCGTTTTCGTCTCACCATCCGAGCAATGCATATTAAAGCCCGCAGGCCGCTCAAGCCCACTTGAGAAATACGATGTGTCGTCCACAAATCTACCATGGAAGGTACAGTATTCCTGTTAACCGCTACCTTCCACAAAGGTCTCAGGGTCATAGATCATAGTGATACAGACGGGAGAGTCCGCCAATAAGGGTGTAGCATGCCTCCAACACTGAAGAAGCGGACACGGTACTCTTTTCTTGGCTAGCCAGTGTCTACCTTCGGAGATGAAGCCTCTTCAAGAAGCTTTTTTCTCCCGGCGTCAGATGGGCATTGAATGACAGGAAATGCGCCAACGGTAACGTCGGTGTCGCTAGAAGTCAGGACTATGTCAACCCATACTGAGGTTTATCAACCATCATCCGGCTCTCGGCGACCTCTTTAGCCCGCGATTGGTCAATGAGGTATGCGAGTGTGGCAGTATTCTCGTCGCACCTATAAAATGCAGGTCACGCTAGTTAGACCGACGACCCCAAGGAACCTGTAGTACACGTACAACTTTGCCACGATGCCCTCGAAGGCGCTCACCGCACGTTTGACTTCCCGCAGGACGCTGGCCAGTTCGACATTTCTCTCACGGACCCACCGTCCATGAGCGTTAAGCACTTCCCGAATCCACCGGAGCCCCCATTCCAATCTGGGCCCCCGCTCTAGCACCTCCGCAGAAACTCCAAGCAGTCGCGGAACATACACAGTCGGCAGTTGCCGTGCGACCAGTCTAATCTCGTTGTAAGGAATTGCTTCGTAGACCTGACTGATAACTGTCTTCTCGTTTAATCGGAAGGCCATCACCAACGCCTCGAGATAGGATTGCTTCTGGAGCGTCGCGAGCACGGATTGGGGTGTCAGCTCGACGGAGAGGTCGAAGGGGTCAAATGAAAGGCCGTCGTCGACCGAGTAGATCAGGAGTCCTTCCGTCGACGCCGCTGCCCATGCAAGGCCCGTCGGTGAGAATCGAATACACTTCGTGCGAGCTTCCGGTTTGTACCGCCGCTTGGAAAGGTCTCCGCGTTGCACACCGGGTAAACTGATGTCCATACGATCCTCGAGGTCGCTCTCTTCGCCGCGGTCGTCTATTAAGTCGACATTTCCCGCCTCTGTCACACGCCTACTGTCCAGAAACTCCTCGGTGCCGTCGAGTGACAGGTTTTCGGAAATTTGCCAACGGCGTATGAGCACGCCTTCGCGACTGTCGTACAACGCGATATACTTGCTATTACCGCCCGCGAGAACGCACGATCCATCCGCACTCCAAGCGACGCTTGTGAAGGCTTTGCTCGACGCACTGTTTGACGCGGCCACGCGATCGTCGGCTTTGCGACCCCCTGAGATGTCTTTTCTACCTTCGATTACGTTTGTTTGTTTCGACTGGTTAGTAGAGAAAAACGTGAGCTGCCCATCAAGCGTCGACACGACGAGCTCCTGGCCGTCCGGCCGGAAAGCAAGTGAAAGGATGTCTGCATTGAGCTGGAATGGCTCCACGATGTGCGAACGACCGAAGACATCCCACACTCGCACGGACTTGTCCCAAGATCCGCTGGCGAGAACATTTGTTGTAGGGGAGAAAGCTAGAGAGCTGACGGGACCTTCATGCCCCGCGAGGACGTCTAATAGCTTTCCTGTTTGAACGGACCACAGAAAGACCTCGTAAGAGTCCGTTGAGCCCGCGGTGATAACCTCGCCACTCGGATCAACTGCCAAACATGAAAACTGTACGGGTGACGGGGAGGTAAAAGTCCGAAAGTTGCGGTATCGGATCAGGTCGAAGGCCCGTACTGTCCCATCGAGCGAGGCTGAGAATAATACCTGGCCCTGCGAAGCGAATTCGACGGCGGATACCGATGCAGTATGCTGGGAGAAGGTGATGATACAGAAACCAGAGAGTGTGTTCCATAACTTGACTTTGCCATCGTCACCTCCCGTTGCGATATACTGCCCGTCGGGAGAGTATGCGAGTGTATTGACGTCGAAAAAGTGACCTTGTTGTTTAAGAATGTACGATTCTGACTGCCACTCCCATACCAGCAACTGCCCTAGCTTGCGTGCGCCAAAGGCTAGCCACTCGCCGGAAGGATTGATGGCAACGGACGATATTTTTTCTTGGGAGATACTCAGCGAATGCACGTTCGTGAACGCGGGCATCTCCCAGAGCCCAAAAACGCCAGACGAGAAGCCAACAATGAGCAGTCCAGAAGCCCTGTGAAAGGTACTGCAAACGACCTTCGTATTGGGTTGGTTGAAGTAGTGGCGTTGGTGGATCCCCCAACGAATGCGAGCAACCAGAGAATCTTGAGAGGTTGACGCAACAAACTGTTCGTCTTCATCGTCGGAGGAAGTATTGTCGGATGGCTTGGCTCTCCAGACGAACACAGCACCATCGCGACTGACAGTGTACACCTGGCGGAGACACAATCAGCGGACGTGTCATAGAATCTAGGGTAACACCTTACCGATTCTGAATTAGAGGAGAAATAAGCGCTGAGCACGGCATTTTTATGGCCCGCGAATGTTTTGGGTCGGAAGCCTTCCACTGGGTTCAGAGTGTACAACCGAGCGGTCATGTCCTTAGAGGTGGTGATAAAGCATCTAAGAACGAAGAGTTGTTGCGGTAGCAAAGTTAGGATCCAAGTTGCCACGTACTGAGAGTCCGGCGACCATTCTATGCTCAGAACATCGTCATGATGGCCCGTATACGTTCGGTGCAGAACAAACGGTGCAAACTCGCGGATAAGATGGTTCGGTGTCTTCCAAACTTGAACGTGGGAGTCGTGCGTCACAGCAATGAAAGATCCATTGGGCGAAAACTCAACAGCCTTGACAGACTTTTTGAAGTTAAAATGGTGGAGGACAATGCGCCTGCGGAAGCTGACTAGGAGGGCCCTCCCGTCTGCGAGTCATGAGTGTACAGGACGCGATCTGACGACGCGTCGGTCACACCTTCGTCAACACTGATCAAAATGTTCCCATCAGGGCTAAGAGCGATCGCGGCGACATTTTTACGATTTTGGAAAGGGAAGGTAAAGGATTTGTTGCTGCACAGGAGGACGGTCAGTCGGCTGTGAGGGCGGGTTGTAGGATACTCACTTGACTAAATCAAAGACGGACACTCTATTGCCCACAGGACTGAGCACGGAATTGCCGTCCGGCGTAAATACAATGTTTCCCTGCCGATACACGGTACCGCATAGATTTGAGAACTGGACAGAGGTGATGAGAAGCGCGTCGAATGCATTCAAAGGCGCCTTGCCTTGAAGTTTGCCTTCATTTTTTTGGTCCGGTCCCGGTCCGGTCCGGTCCACTTAACCAAAACTTGTGGATTATGTCATATTCTCACGTGGAACGTACCAGCAAACATCCCTTCTCTGGATCCTCCTCCATGACGTTCGCAGATCCTGATCGAAATTTGACAAAAGCGTATTTGGTATCTGCGCCCTGAATTTTAGTTCCATCTCATATATAGAGCTGCGCCATCTCCCTTTCACAGGCGATCTTGCTGTGGAGATTGACGGCGTTATAATAGCGATCGAGTTATGCACCACTCACTCCAAGCTTCGAGTCCTCTGTGACTATTTCTAGAACATGCCAAAGTGCACCTCGATCTCGCCGGTACAGAAGCCTCCACTCTTCCTTCTTGGCGGCTGTTTCATGACTGCACTACAACTCACGCCCATCCATCGGCGCGCTAATAGTGGTCATGAATCAGTGGCAAATGGCTCTAACCTAGACTCTAGTCAGCTAGGACCCATCCGTCTCCCTACTGTTGTCGCTGGTATATTTACTCGCGGTTCCTGTCAAGCGGCTCCATACCGCCAAAGAAGTTTGCTATCGTCGCCCCAGGGACGCCATCAAATAGACCACTGTAGCAGCGCCTTGTGGGAGAAGCCGGATGTTTCCTACGACAATTTCATGAACCGCCACTTTGAATGACGATCCTCGCAAACCTGCCGCAGTTTGCCGTTCTTCTCCTTTCAAGTGATGTCGGACGCGGGAGCTGTGACCTGGCGTGGACTCGCCACGGAGAACTTCTCTATAGACTCTGACAGCTTGATGGCGCATCACCGGAGTGTCCTGGGTCGATTGGCACCTCCAGAGTCCTTCCATTGGATTTTGGTGGGAAGCGTGAAAGTGCGTTTGAGCAGAACTACTCGGGGGAGGGTGTTTGGTGGCGTGGAATTCGATGTTTTTTTTGTTTCAACACTTCCGGACTTACCGCGAGTGCTAGCACGTACCTTTCCTCCGGAACTTCTCCACTTGGAATTCAACCACATCTCGCGCCATGCCCGTGTTCTCGGTCATCGTGGAATAAAAGGCCACTCTCGCTGATCAAACAACTAGAAGATCACATTTCTCTCCTCCACTTGGTGCGAAATCCACAACCCATGCGGTACAATATTGACCTCTTCTGATCCACAGCCGTGGTCTGTCTCTCTTTGGAGAGCCTTGTGCGCTCTTTACTCCCAAATAGAAATCACCCCCCTGCCTCTACACCCTCTCACAGTCACCATGTTATCTGCTTTCCCGGATGCGACCGCAACAGGCCAGAGCGCTGAATTCCCAACCCATAACGAGCGTGCTTCTCTTAATTTTTTGACGGGGAAGCATCATTGGGCCAATCCTCCATCTCCTGCAAATTCTCTCTCGTCTCGTACTGCCTCGCCCACTTCTGTCTCCTGTCCGACCATCTCGTCTCTTGAAACGAGGCGAAGCGCATCCCTGGATCCAGAGCAGTTGCAAACGCCGATCTTCGCGTTCTCCGACCTGGCAGATAGCGACCCCGCAATCCTCACAACACACTCAAAATCGAACGCGGGACCTTTAAATCAGCGGTCTCCATACGTTCGAGCGAATGTCGTCGACATACCTTCGTCCCAGCAGCCAGCTATTCCCCTCGTTGACGAGAATGAGCTAGACGACCTTCGCTGGTCCACTGGTGTACCTCGCCACATGATGGATGTCTTCCGAGCCAACCCGTTCACTGCAATGGACCTGTCACGTGCTACTAATACGACCTCCCCTTCCCTCGACAGTTCGATTGCCGCCGATAGCATTCAGTGCACGAAGGGGGGTTTACTCCGTGCCGCGCCGACTACGAAGCGCAAACTCTCCAAGTCTCCCGGCGAAGCGGCACAACCGAGAAGGAAGGGCCGCACAAAACGTGCCCGCGTTCATTCTCTTCCCGTCATCCCATTTCCCGCAACTGGCCCGGAAGAAATGTATGCGTACGAATTTAGGGTTGACGTTAACCCCCCGTACTGGAGCATGGAATCCTCGTGCGTCGAAAACAACCGGCGGAGCAACCGGCCTTCGTTGTCGGGACCGTACGGTAACGAACACTTGCTAGCCGCTCGATCTGGGGTGGCTTACCGCTCGGAGGATACCTGTATGCGCCTGCCCGTGGACCGCATGGATGCAGCTTTGTCTCTCTCTCTCCCGTCTCCCTTCTCGTACCCATACTCTCACAGCGCTTCGTTCCCAGCGAGGGCGGGTTCTGAACACCACATGTATCCATCTTACCTTCCCTCCCTTTCAGCGCCTCTTCACGCTCAAATGTCACCGTGGTTTGGACCCGTATCGAATTCATTGGTGCCCACTTCTCGCGTGGACAACTATGAGTCCTGGACAGGGTTCGAAGAACACGAATGCAGTTCGCTGCCATCGACTATTCCCACGCAGGTCACGATGGAGGATATACAAACCCACCCCACCTCTTCCACGCTTCTGGCTACGTCACCACCAAAACTGTTGTATGCATGTCCTCTCTGTCCGAGAGACTTTCGACTTCCGAACGGTCTTGCTTTGCATCTCAAGTGGCACGACCGTGTGTCAGGTTCGACGAGGAACTTGGCCATGTGGCAGGCGCAGCCCCGAAATAGAACCGTCAAGGTTACTCGTGCGGAGTTGGGCCAAGAAGGGCGCTACTTGAGGAATATTCAATCGTCTTTCCAGGGAGATGGCGTACAAGGGTCAAGTTCGGTACCGGCTGAAACTGTAAGGAAGCAGCTTAAATCTATATGCGCACGACTAACAAATTACTGGTTAGGAACAGTACATGAACTTGCTTTCGTTTGAGGACCAGCCCCAAGAATGTGCGCTATTTCACGACGTGCTACAGTTGAATGGCCACGCTAGCTCGCCATTGGAGACCAATACATATCTTGCACCTCTGGATGGATTGTCAGTGCTGCAGCCTCTCCCGTTTGAGCAATACCGCCAGGAGCTTTCATTAATCGGTCCGGATTGTCCACGCCGGATGTAAATACATAAATAATCGTAAATACTCTTACTTTTAGGGTGTATGACGAAATTGGAGTGGTGGAGTGAGACCCAAGCGCGGATCGAAAAGCTTGAACCGAAACCCTTGAAATAGAGCGATCCCAACGTTTAGGGGCTTTTCACTACGAATACCAACATACCAACAAACAATGACCACGACACTCCCCTCTCAGAATCACCACGAATCCCCTTCCACTCCCGGCCTCGAAATTCCCGGTGCCTTCCCTCGGGAGCATACAAGCACTACAAGACAGCGTCCATTGTCTGACCTTGCAGACCGCCCACAGCCGATATCTCTCCCATCCACAGAAAGGGAGGGTACCCACCCAGGCGAGCATTGTGGCGGCGTCGGCTCACTCCCTGGCACCATCAGCGAGACCTCCGTCGCCAAGTTGCCCGACGAGCGGGCGAGCGAGGGAAAGGCTGCCCCCGCGCCCCCTTCGAGGTTGAAAGAGCTCACTATAGACACAGGCCATGGAGATGAGGCCGTCGTCCCTGCCAACTCTTCTGTCGCCAAGGTACCCGACGAGCGGGCGAGCGAGGGCAGGGCTGCCTCTGAGCCTGCTTCGAGACCGAAAGAGCTCGTTGCGGATACCGGAGACGACGCTCGCGAGGACGTCGTCGCCCCCGCCCCCGCCAGCCATGCAGCACCGGGTGTAACAGAGCAAGATAGTCCAGTGCGGAGGACGGACCTGCAGGGTCCTAGTGCTGTCGGCGAGCAAGTCCCGGCGGAGCGGGGTGCAGAGACCGAGGTGAGTTTCCCTTGAGTGGGCGCTCACACCCGTTGACAAAGACCTTTTTGCATATAAAGGGGACCGCAGATTCGAAGTTCAAAGAGGAGCTGAGAAAAGAGGGCAAGAGTAGCGGGGCGATCGAGGAAGGAACGCGCCAACCGCCGCCGTCCCGTGCCGCGGCAGTGGAAGATCCCGCCCCGCCGAAAGGCGACGAGGAGGGTCCCAACAAGGCAGCGGCGGTGCAGCAGCAGCAACAGCGACAGCCTGAGACCACGGGAGGCGTTGCGACGCGGAAGGGGAGGTCGAGCAGCGACTCGGACGCGGGTAACCAGGCGAAGGCGACCATGATGAACCGTGTGAAGGGCGAGATGAAGGTGCTCCTTGGGAAGGCTAGTGGGAATCGGGAAAAGGTCGAAAAAGGGGAGAGATTGAAACACGGCGCACAGTAGGCGATGCGCACATGCAACCACACATCATGGAGGCCATGCTATGATCTTTCTTTTCCGGGGGTCACTATCGTAGGGCCTCTTTCGATTTAATTCTCGATTCCGCCATTTGTATCAACACGCGTGGAAGTCGTGGGGGTGGAATTGTGACAGAATTACTTGTAGGATAGTACAAACCGGCGTCTCGTAGTTTTGTAGCGATGTGGCGATGGTTATTAGGACATTGCGATGAAGCCCGACGCTATGGACATTGTTCAAGTTTGTGTTTGAGAGCCGTGGACATACGGGTGGCCCAACTACCTTGCTCGTCACAGAAGGTAGGACAGGACAGGACGGCTCGTCGTGCTCGATATGGTAGCACTCGGACTTGCTTACTATAATCTCTTGGTCCGGTCCGCCAAAAGATCTCAGGCCATCATCATGGTCGAATCTTCTAAACGTCGATGGTTCTCGATTCTCTTTCCTCTCCATTCCCCTCGATGATGTACAGAGGCTATCAATCCGCCCTTTCAAATGGCTGCGATATGTATTATATTGTATTTGTGGAGCCCGCGGTAATCTTTATGCGAGGCTGGGTGACCCTCCAGTCGAGCAGCGAGTTGGCCGATCACGTTATATACTTCTACGAGCCTTCGGGTGAGGTCTCTTGTTGCATGTGAGGTCGTAGCTCACCACCCATTTCTCCAGGGCATTGTATCTTCATCGACCACGAAGGTTTGAATGGCAGTGTGACATCTACTGATCACCACGCCGCGACAAATTCAGAGAGGAAATCCTGGCCCGAGATAAAGAGTTCTGCGTCGTCACACGAGAGCCTGCCGATGATTGCGATGCGGCCCATCTGATCCCAAGGAGCAAAACCGACAAGGTAATAACGAGTAACAACCATGATCATTCAATGTGTCTTCAATGATAGTCTGTTCCAGTACATTCAGAGGGTTGTCGAAGACCGATCGTCCCTTTATGGCGGCACGACACCTATGATTCGCAGTATTGATGCTATCGAGAATGGTGTGTTGTTGGCCGTGGACCTGCATAGGAAGCTTGGCAGAGGTGATGTCGCCTTCTTGAAGGTATGACGCTTTGGCAGTTCCTGTTTAAACATTTTAGACGCCAAATTATGGACTGGATCCCACCGACATCCCGAGAGTCGAACCCTCTGACAGCCGTGCCCGCGGATCACTTTACATTACACCGCTTGAAAAAGCCTCCTGGTTATGACCAGACCACGGCTGCAATCTTGGAAAGCCCAGGAAAATTGCGCCCTGACATTGCCTTCACGTTAGGTTTAAACGTGTCCCTATTTCGGAGCACAGATTTGCTACATCCTCGATTACGTGTCCACTGTTTGTAAGCAGCGATACCATACCATATTGCTGCTTACAAACAGTGGAACAGCCAGCGTGACGGGGTGTGATAGGGAACTACCGCAACGAACATTACGTTGATAATCCAGCAACCTCCCCCAGTCCGCTAACTGACAACTACGAGGACGAATTCACGACCCCACCTATGTTCCCGGTAACCTAGTCGATTGTCACGACCCTGACCACGCTCCCACCACATCATCACGTTACACTTCCACGAGGGCGCGGGATGAAATGGCGAAAGCGATGGACGACCTAATGCGGTTTTAATGTTGGTGCGAGGAATTACGCCGGAAGAGGCCGCTAAGAGGAGGGAGAGGCGAATGGAGGAGGAGGAGGAGGAATTGAAGGCTCAGGAGGCTAGCCGAAGCAAGGTGATGGAGTGGATGAGAACTACGGACGTTGGTAGTTCGTAACTAGCAGCGCCTCTACGCATTTGTATCCTTGTTGCAAGTACTGTAGCTTTTCCCCTTTGCAGAATCCGTGACACTGTCAAGAGAGTGGTTCACTCACGGCTATAATGTCATGTATTGGTCGGCTGTGTATAAGGCCATTGACAGTCAGCCCGAACGTTGAGCGCGTTCACGCTCCAGAGCCATCTGGAACCCGCGCATGACATGCATGACAACTGGCATGCGTCTTGAGATCGCACTCTTCTTTGTTCGCTTAATCATTGTAATCGCCTCACATGGATGAGCAGATGCGCACTCTACGACATAAGATTACATGTACACAGATTCGGAATAAAGAAACGAAACACGAACAGCCCGAGGTAAGAATCGGTAATGCGTTAGTCCGTACTGTGTCATCGCAAGGCGTAGCCGTCCGTACACACATCAAGAAACGAGAAGAAAAAGAGGGGAAATGACTAGCGGATAAAGAATGTATGACAGACCGCCAGAGCGCACGCCGAGCCAACCATCAAGAACCCGATGTAGTAGTTTGACGGATTTCCTTGTACCGATGCAGACCATACCTGGAAGTCAAGTTAGAAAGCTACATAAGGAAAGGCGCGAGTGACTGATCGAACATAACCGAGAAGGGGCCCGAACCCTCGCGCAAGCGAGACTATGCTCTGCGCCACACCATTTGCCATGCCTATAACCGGCGGGGGAGACACTGAAAAATAAGCGGTCTTGAGCACCCACAACAAGTAACGAAAATGGCTCAGATGGCGTACTGTAGTTCAGTAGAATCGACAGACGTGAAAGTGAACGTCGCGCCGCAATACCGAATGGCACTGTACAACGAAGAGGTCCGGATTAACGGGCGATACAATGTGAAGGGACATCGCTCACGTGCTGATTGTCAAGGCTTTGTGTGGGGGAGTCTCGTATAAGCAGGATACTTCGGCGAACGTAACGAGAAAAACACTAACGAATCATGAGGAGAAGACTAGCACCACTTTGAGGGCCCGCGAGCACACGATAAAGCGTAACGGTAGTGTATCCCGGAATGAATAATAACGTTCCTAAGCGGAACATGGCCAGGTGCGAAAATCGTCCTCTAGGCGGTCTAGTCCCCGCCGTAGTTGGATATTAGATACCAGTTATGGAACGAAGTTAGGCGCAGATGTTGCGACTCACCCAATATTGCTGTCGAACATATAGAAGGTCAGAGGAGGATTTCAATTGACTGGAGGGTACATACGGATAGAGATAGAATTGGAAAGCAATCTGTGCGAGACACATCAGTGCAGCTGCGCATCGTCATCAGCAAACGAGAATCCAAGGCAGAAAACCTGGCTCACTGAGCTGCGAGAAATCTCCAGCGGTAAGATTCAGCCCTCCAGCTTCGTACTTTCTGTGAAACCTGTTCGAAACCACGCTGGGAGCATAGAAAACCTTCACTCACGATACAACATAAGTCAAAAACACCATGTCGTGAGTGGTCGTATGCAGCGCAAGCAATCCGTACTGCAAGATGATCGCCAACGGTAGTTGATTCATCAAACTCGGCTGTTTTCCTTCAACAATTGGCACAGCGTCGGTACCTTCCTGTGTTCGAGAGGGATCAGGCGCAGTAAGAAGTCTCTGGGCCTCAGCGACGGCAGGAGGAGTCTTTACACCAGGATGAGCAAAGATCGCGTTTGAGAATCGACGCGGCGGTGAAGCCACATCGAATGGTTGTCCGGGGGTGCCATATTGTAGGGAAGGGCGTCGCCGTTGTGGAGACTGAGACGCCAAATGCCGCGGGGATGACGGCCGGCGGAAAGGTGACGCATGAGAGCTACGACGTGTACCCGGAACAGACGGGGTGGGCGCAAACCCGCCCGCAATACGCATTCCCCTCTCCGTTACCGCGTCTCCATCACTAGCGGGAAGATTATCGGTTGGCTCATCGGCATCTGGATCAAAGACGCTCTCGTATGGGCCTTCCAGTTCCGTGTCGTCCGCTTCGAATACCTCCTCGTTGTCGACATTCATTGCTGCGGCAACCCACAAATCCGCGATGTTTGTTACCGCATTTTCATTCGCCAACACCAGGCGCTGTGCGAAGCTAAGTTTACTGTCTGTCGCAAAGCTTCGCGGCACACCGTCACCGGCGAGAGCAGTCAGGTTGCTCGCCCGGTGGCGAAGGTTGCCTTGGCTCCCTCGTCGATACGATGCGCCAGACATATTACTACCCAAGCGCGAGCGGAAACTGAGTGCTCTGCCACCTGCGCCGTAGCCATATGCATGTCCGTCCGCGCGACTGGTTCTGGGGAAGGGTCGATTGGCAGAAGAGGACTGGGGAAGCGGAACGGGTGGTGATGACGCTGCATCTGGCACGCGGCTGGCAAAGACGCCTGAGAATGTGCGAGATGCTTTGCGGAGACCTTCAAGCTCGCCTTGCGCGGAAGTGTAGCCACTGGACTGGACGGGATAGATTCTTCCTCCGGAATGGTTGGATGTGTCATCTGTGATGTTTTCGGGTGGTAAACGGATAGCGCCCTCGCGCGAGCCGTCGTCTGGGCCAAGGAAAAGTGACAGGATGACGCCTTGAGATGATGTGGGTAACATGAATCAGATCGAAGACGAATAGTGACACACCTGCGAAGGTGACAGTGGCGGCGATAGAGGTGGCAAGTAGGGAAATAGGGTAATTTTCCAAAGACATTGGGCCACTTTGAGCAGGAGATTCGACTGTTTGCAAAAGCAGTCAGTTGACGTGGAGTTTAGAAAAATATTGACTGACAAGCACTGCAAACAATGGCACCAGCGAGGCCATCAAGACCCCAGCAGAAACCAAGAATAGCATATGCCCTTCGTTCGTTTCTCGGATCAGAAATCACAGTGACACATCCGCGGACAACGCCCATTGCGCCGGCAAAGACGCCTTGCATCATTGGCCGCATCGGATGGCAACGGCCTGCTTTAAGGTCGTGAAAGTACCAATAAAGCAAAGGGGAGGGTGCCTCCAAGGAGGGAGAGGAAGAGGACGATGTGTCGACCGTGTTTCTCGACAACGGTGGCCAAGAGGAGGGAAGTGAGGAATTGAGTGAAGAAAAACGCAGAACGAGGAGACCACTGCAGAAACAGAAACCGACACCAGAACGCCAAGGGGATGGAGGGGACCATCATAGTGTAGATATCATTAATAGGGGAGTCGCATAAAAGTCGCAACGCGCCTGGAAGGGGCCTGTCAGCCAAGCAATATTCTTACCGATCCTATTCATAACCCTGCCCCGAGGGCTCACCTGAGCCCACTCGTGATATGGCATTTATGTCACCGCTGTTGATAGGGTTCACCAGTAGCACCTCTAGCTGTGCTGTGACCACTGATCCGATCGCCACAATGATGCCACGCTTCCGGGACATGGGCAGATCTTGCGCGAAGTTCTCTGGATACCTGTCCTGTTGTGGGACGTACTAACAGAGGTCACGCGTCACGGTCCAGTCCGGTCCGGTCTGCCACTGACCGCTGACACTCCGCTGACCGTCTCAGGCCATCATCATGGTCGAAATTCATCTAAACGTCGGTGGTTCTCCATTCTCTTTCCTCTCCATTCCCCTCGATGATGTCCAGAGGCTATCAATCCGCCCTTTCAAATGGCTGCGATATGTATTATATTCTATTTGTGGGGCCCGCGGTGATCTGTATGCGAGGCTGGGTGACCCTCCAGTCGACTATGATAGCACCGAGTTGGCCGATGACGTTATATACTTCTATGAGCCTTCGGGTAAGGTCTCTTTTTGCATGTGAGGTCGTAGCTCACCACCCATTTCTCCAGGGCATTGTATCTTCATCGACCACGAAGGTTTAAACGACAGATTGACATCTACTGATCAAACATCACGCCGCGAAAATTTCAGAAAGGAAATCCTGGCCCGAGATAAAGAGTTCTGCGTCGTCACACGAGAGCCTGCAAATGATTGTGATGCGGCACATCTGATCCCGAGGAGCAAAACCGACAAGGTAATAACGAGTAACAACGATTATTCAACATGGTTCTTCAATGATGGTCTGTTCCAGTACATTCAGAGGGTCGTCGAAGACCGATCGTCCCTTTATGGCGGCACGACACCTATGATTCGTAGTATCGATGCCATCGAGAATGGTGTGTTGTTGGTCGTGGACCTGCATAGGAAGCTTGGTAGAGGAGATGTCGCCTTCTTGAAGGTATGACGCTTTGGGCAGTTCCTGTTTAGGCAGGTTTAAACATTTTAGACGCCAAATTACGGACTGGATCCCACCGACATCCCGAGAGTCGAACCCTCTGACAGACAAGGTCCCGTGCCCGCGGATCACTTTACAATACACCGCTTGAATAAGCCTCCTGGTTATGACCCGACCACGGCTGCAATCTTGGAAAGCGCAGGAAGATTACGCCCTGACATTGCCTTCAAGTATGGTTTAAACGTGGATGCCCTATTCCGGAGCACAGACTCGCTACCTCCTGCGGTCGTCCTCGATTACGTGTATGGTATTGCTGCTTATAAGCAGTGGAACAGCAAGCGTGACGATAAGGCCGTTCACGGTGTGATAGGGGCCTACCGCAACGAACATTACGTAGATATCCCAGCAACCTCCCCCAGTCCGCCAACTGACAACAATGAGGGCCCTTCCGACGAATCAGATGACGAAGCTCACGACCCCACCTATGTTCCCGATAACCTAGTCGATTGTCATGACCCTGACCGCCCTCCCACCACATCATCACGTTACGCTTTGACGAGGACGGGGGATGACATGGCGAAAGCGATGGACGACCTAAATGCGGTTTTAATGTTGGTGCGAGGAATTACGCCGGAAGAGGCCGCTAAGAGGAGGGAGAGGCGAATGGAGGAGGAGGAATTGAAGGCTCAGGAGGCTGGCCGAAGCAAGGTGATGGAGTGGATGAGAACTATGGACGTTGGTAGTTTGTAAATAGCAGCGTCTAGTGGCTTCGGCGTACTGTTTCCACGCATTTGTATCCTTATTGCAAGTACTGTAGCTTTTCCCTTATGCAGAATCCTTGACAGGGTGTAAGCTGTGTGCAGCTGGCCGTCATCTTTTTAAGGCCGGTCAGCCGTTGAGCGTGTTCACTCCATAACCATCTCGAACCCGCGCATGACAACTGGCGTGCGTCTTGAGATCGCACTCTTCTTTGTTCGCTTCATCATGGCCATTGTAATCGCCTCACCCCCTCCATACGGATGGTGATCAAGTAAATGATGCAGGCGCTCAGCACTCTATGACCTAAGATTCAGATTCGGAATAAAAGAAACGAAACACGAACAGCAGAGGTAAGAAATGGTAATATACTGTGTCATCGCAAGGCATAGCCGTCCGTACACACATCAAGAAACGAAGGGGGAATGACTAGCGGATAAAGAAGGTATGGCAGACGGCCAGACCGCACGCCGAGCCGACCATCAGGAATCCGATGTAGTTTGAGGGACTCCCTTGTACCGATGCAGACCAAACATGAAAATCAAGTTAAAAGGTTGTATAAGGAAAGGCGCGAGTGACTGATCGAACATAACCCTCGCGGAAGCGAGACTACGCTCTGAGCCACACCATTTGCCATGCGTACAACTGGCGGGGGAGACACTGAAAAATAAGCAGTCTTGAGCACCCAAAACAAGTGACGAAAATAGCTCAGATGGCATACCGTAGTTCAGGAGAATTGACACCGACGTGAACGTGAACGTCGTGCCGCAATACCGAACAGCACTGAGCAACGAAGAGGCCCGGATTAGCAGGAGATACGATGCGAAGAGGGTTTGACATCACTCACGTGCTGATTGCGTGCTGATTGTCGTGGGCGAGGGTCTCGTACTGTAAGCAGGATACTTCGGCGAACGTAACGAGAAAAACACCAACGGATCATGAGAAGAGGACTAGCACCGCTTTGAGGGCCCGCGAACACACGATAAAGCGTAACGGTAGTGTATCCCAGAATGAATAACAACGTTCCTGAGCAGAACATGGCCAGGTGCGAAAATCGACCTCTAGGTGGTCTGGTCTCTGCCGTGGTTAGATATTAAATACCAGGTATGAACGAAATAAGCGCGCGAAAGTGGCGACTCACCCAGTATTGCTGTCGAACATATAGAAGGTCAGAGGAGGAATGCAATCCACTAAAGTTTACATACGGATAGAAGTAGAATTGGAAAGCGATCTGTGCGACACACATCAACGCAGCTGCACATCGTCGCCGCGGCTCGTCAGCAAAACGAGATTCAACCCTCTGATTCGTACTTTCTGTGTAACCTGTTCAAGACCGCGCTGGGTGCTTTTTAAAATTAAAATTAAAAAAACACTTGCGATACAACATAAGTCAAAACACCATATCGTGAGTGGTCGTGTGCAGCGCGAGCCTGGCATCCGTACTGCACTGGAAGTCAATAGTAATTGACTCATGAAACCCGGCTACTTTCAACCATTGGCACGGGCCGCCGGGCGTCGGTACCTTCCTGTGCCTGAGGGGCAGTAGAAAGTCTCTGGGGCCTCAGCCACGGTAAGAGGCGTCTTGACACCAGGACGAGCAAAGATTGTTGGGACCGTGTTTGAGAAACGACGCGGCGGTGGACCCACATCGAATGGTTGTCCGGGGGCTGTAGGGAAGGGCGTTGCCGTTGTGGAGACTGCCAGTGAATACTGAGATGCCAAATGCCGCCGGATGACGGCCGACGGAAAGGTAACGCATGAGAACTAAGTTACGACGTGTACCTGGAACAGACGAACCCGGCATTCCCCTCTCAGTAACGGTACCTCCATCACCAACGAAAAGACTCATCGGCATCTAGATCAAACACGCTCTCTCATGGGCCTTCCAGCTCCGTATCGTTCGCCTCGAATACCTCCTCGTTGACATTCATTGCTGCGGCGACCCACAAATCTACGATATTTGTAACCGCATTTTCATTCGCCAACACTACGCGCCGCGCGAAGCTGAGTTCACTGTCTGTCACACAGCTTCGCGGCACGCCTTCACCAGCAAGGGCAGTCGGATTGCTCGCCCAGTGACGAATGTTGCCTTGACTTCCTGATACGACACGCTAGACATATTGCTTCCCAAGAGCGAGCAGAAACTGAGTGCCCTTCCACCTGCGCCTCCATATCCATATCCATATCCATATCCATCGGCGTGACTGGTTCTGGGGAAGGTCGATTGACAGAAGAGGACTGGGGAAGAGGAACAGGTGGTAAGGACAGATCTGGCACGCGGCTGGCAAAGACGCCTGGAAATATGCGAGACGCCTTGAGGAGAATTTCATACAGGATAGATTCCTCCGGAATGGTTGAATGTACCGTCTCGGTGATGTTTAATGTATAGGATATAGGATCCCACTATGCGGGTAAAAGGATGCGTTGCACATTTGGTTGCTTTAAGGGACAAGCTAAGAAGAGAACAATAGCCCTTGCTCGCTCTTACCCTCCATTATCGGCGGGAGGATTCGTGAACGTAATGCACTCCTCGGGGTCTTTCCAATGCTGCTGGACCCCGTCCCACCACGAGCTCGCTGGCATCAGCGACCTGAACTCGGACTTGAGCATCGGCACGCGCAGCACCGTCCCCTGTGCACAACGCACGAGGACCGATCGCAGTGCTCGGTGGTACTTGGCGGAGCCAGGCAGACTGCCGACCATGGTCTGGAGGTCCCCAGCACCGGGCGGGAAAACAGCCGGGTCGTGGATCTGCACCGTTCGCATGGCAGAGGGGAGAAATGTTGTCAGCGGCTTGTGGTGGGCGAGTGCGAGGTGGCGTCTGACGACGTGCTCCGCGGTTTCTTGCGCAAAGTCGGGTTGCGAGTCTGCCGGAGTAATAAAGGGTGCGTGTGGCGTCGTGGGTGCGAGAGGGCTTTGAGGGGCACGCGTCTCGGTGCCGCTTAGCATGGAACGGAGAACGGAGACGAGGAGCTCGCCTCCTTCCTGAGCAAGGGTGTCACGAAGAGGGCCGAACGCAGTTCCTGAAGGGATGGTCTGCGAAGCTTGTGTTTCAGCACATTGGCCCGGGGAAGAGTGCAGGAATTCGTACGACGGGTACGCGACCAAGAATATCACCGGCATCGATTCCACCGCGGCGTTTCATCTCGATGACACAGACTGCGGTGTCGCGTTCGCCGTTTAGTATTGCTCGCTGGATGGGCGCGGGTCCTCGGTAGGCTGGAAGGGCAGATGGGTGAACGTTGAGGGTGTGGGTCGGTTTGAACTAGCGATAGGAGGGCAGATGGGAGGATGCGTCCGAAAGACGCTGTGAGAAGGAGGTGGTTCGGCGGTGGTGGGTCAGCCAAAGGGTAAAATGGTGAGGGAGGCTGAGTGGTTGAGCAAGCTATTGGAGAGAGGAATCAGATGTGACCATACCTTCCATGTCTTGAGTTCGGATCTGACGTGTGGTATGGTGGTCACAGGGAGGTTGAGTTTATGACCCAAGTTCTTCAATGGAGCTAATACCACGAAGGTAAGAGAACTGCGAGAAGAGAAGGAGAGGAGGGACTGACAGACGGAAAGTACGTCTCTTTTTCTACCAATCAACTGGTCTGGTTGAGTCGCGATAATCAGGTTCTGCCATACGTCTATCGAGACGACCATTTAACTGGACATCGGAGTCAAGGAAGCAGGATAGCGGACCAGGAGCATTGTGAAGCTTTTCAAAGACCCGACATGAGAATTCGTCGCGTCCAAAATAAAGGATATCAAATCTTTGATGATACCGTCTTGCAACCAGGTGCCAGTTGTGTCTGACGCGGATGTTGAGCATCTCGCACCGTGGCGTGGTGGATACGTGACCTGATATGGACGATCATGTGACCATGAAGGTGGTGTTATTTGGTGTTATTTATGTATTTAAAGCTTGACTACGACAACGGACGTTATCTCGCAGCAGACCATGTCTCGCTCTGGCTCTAGAGCAGAGCACAGTCACTCACCCACGAGACAGCATACAGCCAGGGTCTTTGGTACAGGTGATCAACCCGATCAACCCGACAATGATAATGGATCGGCTAGCATATCGCCTTTGCGCCATATACTCACTCGTCACCCAAGCATCCTGTCCAGACATCGCACACAAGATGCTTCACCTTTACGCGCCCCGACCCCAGCTCAACCACCGGAGGAAAGGCCCCTTATTCCCAGCGCGTTATCACAACCCGACTTTTATGCCACTCCCCTTCCAACGATACCTATGATGGTCCTGTCCGTCACCCTCCTTGGCGAATTTCTCACTGCTAACGTCTCCACTCCTTTTCTAATTTTCATGGTCGAGGGCTTTGACGAATTTGGAGAAGGATCTGATGTCGGTTTCTACAGCGGTCTCCTCGTTTCCACATTTTTCTTCACCCAATTCCTCACTTCCCTCCTCTGGGCTACCGTTGCCGAAAAGCACGGTCGACGCATCGTCCTCTTCCTCTCCCTCCTTGGAGGCTCCCTCACCTGTGCCTTATTTGGTACTTCCACGACCTTAAAGCAAGCCGTTGCCATCCGAATGATGCAAGGCGTCTTCGCCGGCGCAATGGGTGTTGCCCGCGGATGTGTCACCGTGATTTCTGATCCGAGCAACGAAGGAAGGGCATATGCTATTCTTGGTTTCTGCTGGGGTCTTGGTGGTGTCGCTGGTGCTATCGTTGGCGGTGCTTGTCAGTCAATCTTTTCCTAAACTTTTCTGCGCATGTCACGAGCTGACTCCTTCTGACTCAAATAGTCGAATCTCCTGCTCAAAAGTGGCCCAATGTCTTTGGAAAGTTACCCCTTTTCGTAAAGTATCCCTACCTACTTCCCACCTCTATCGCCGCCTCTGTCACCTTCGCAGGTGTGTCACTATTTGTTTTCGATCTGATCCATGTTACCCACATCGTCTCAAGGCGCCATCCTGTCACTTTTTCTTGGCCCAGACGGCGGCCCGCGCGAGGGCGCGATCCGTTTACCACCCGAGAAAATCACAGAGACGACACATCCAACCATTCCGGAGGAAGAATCTATCCCGTCCAGTCCAGTGGCTACACTTCCGCGCAAAACGAGCTTGTATGAAGGTCTCCGCAAAGCATCTCGCACATTCTCAGGCGTCTTTGCCAGCCGCGTGCCAGATGCAGCGTCATCGCCACCCGTTCCGCTTCCCCAGTCCTCTTCTGCGAATCGGCCCTTCCCCAGAACCAGTCGCGCGGACGGACATGCATATGGCTACGGCGCAGGTGGAAGAGCACTCAGTTTCCGCTCGCGCTTGGGTAGTAATATGTCTGGCGCGTCGTATCGACGAGGAAGCCAAGGCAACCTTCGCCACCGGGCGAGCAATCTGACTGCTCTCGCCGGTGAAGGTGTGCCGCGAAGCTTTGCGACAGACAGTGAACTTAGCTTCGCACAGCGCCTGGTGTTAGCGAATGAAAATGTGGTTACAAATGTCATTTGTGGGTCGCTGCAGCAAGGAATGTCGACAACGAGGAGGTATTCGAGAGGCGGACGACACGAAACTAGAGGGCCCATACGACGACCCTGATGCTGATGAGCCAACCGAGAATCTTCCCACTGGTGATGGCGATGCAGTTACTGAGAGGGGAATACGTATTGCAGGCGGTTTTGCGCCCTCCCCGTCCGTTCCAGGTACACGTCGTAATTCTCATGCGTCACCTTTCCGCCGGTCGTCATCTCCGCGACATTGGCGTCCCAGTCTCCACAACGGCGGTGCCCTTCCCTACAATATGGCACCCCCGGACAGCCATTCGATGTGACTTCATCCGCCGCGTCGATTCTCAAACGCGATCTTTGCTCATCCTGGTGTAAAGACTCCTCCTGCCGTCGCTGAGGCCCAGAGACTTCTTACTGCGCCTGATCCCTCTCGAACACAGGAAGGTACCGACGCTGTGCCAATTGTTGAAGGAAAACAGCCCAGTTCGATGAGTCAACTACCGTTGGCGATCATCTTGCAGTACGGATTGCTCGCGCTGCATACGACCACTCACGACATGGTGTTTTTGACTTATGTTGTATCGTGAGTGAATCTTTTCTACGCACCCGGCGTGGACTTGAACAGCTTCACAGAAAGTATGAATCAGGAGGGTTGAATCTTACCGCTGGAGATTTCTCGCAGCTTAGTGGGCCAGATTATCTGCCTTGGATTCTCGTTTTGCTGACGACGAGCAGCTGCACTGATGTGTCTCGCACAGATTGCTTTCCAATTCTACCTCTATCCGTATGTAAACTTCAGTCGGTTGCATTCCTCCTGACCTTCTAAATGTTCGACAGCAATATTGGGTGAGTTACAACTTCCGCGCGCTCAGTTTGTTCCATGCCTGGCATCTAATATCTGACTATGGCGGGGACCAGACCACCAAGAGGACGATTTTCGCACCTGGCCATGTTCCGCTTAGGAACGTTATTATTCATTCCGGGATACACTACCGTTACGCTTTATCGTGTGCTCGCGGGCCCTCAAAGTGGTGCTAGTCTTCTCCTCATGATTCGTTAGGTGTTTTTCTCGTTACGTTCGCCGAAGTATCCTGCTTATACGAGACTCTCCCACATAAAGCCTTGACAATCAGCACGTGAGCGATGTCCCTTCACATTGTATCGCCCGTTAATCCGGACCTCTTCGTTGTACAGTGCCATTCGGTATTGCGGCGCGACGTTCACTTTCACGTCTGTGTCGATTCTCCTGAACTACAGTACGCCATCTGAGCCCTTTTCGCTACTTGATGTGGTGGTGGGTGCTCAAGACCGCTTATTTTTCAGTGTCTCCCCCGCCAGTTATAGGCATGGCAAATGGTGTGGCGCAGAGCATAGTCTCGCTTGCGCGAGGGTTCGGGCCCCTTCTCGGCGGTTATGTTCGATCAGTCACTCGCGTATTTCCTTATGCAGCTTTCTAATTTGACTTCCAGGTTTGGTCTGCATCGGTACAAGGAAATCCGTCAAACTACTACATCGGGTTCCTGATGGTCGGCTCGGCGTGCGCTCTGGCGGTCTGCCATACATTCTTTATCCGCTGGTCATTCCCCCTCCCTTTTTTTTCTCGTTTCTTGATGTCTGTATGGACGGCTACGCCTTGCGATGACACAGTATGGACTAACGCATTACCGATTCTTGCCTCGGGCTGTTCGTGTTTCGTTTCTTTATTCCGAATCTGTGTACATTAATCTTAGGTCATAGAGTGCTGAGCGCCTGCATCTGCTCGATTACTATCCATATGAGACGATTACAATGCCCATGATGAAGCGAACAAAGAAGAGTGCGATCTCAAGACGCATGCCAGTTGTCATGCGCGGGTTCGGGACGGCTCTGGGGCGTGAACGCGCTCAACGTTCAGGCTGACTGGCCTTACATAGACGACGCCTAGCTATGCACAGCCAACCAATACATGATATTACGGCTGTGAGTGAACCCCTCTCTTGACAGTGTCACGGATTCTGCGAAGGGGAGAAACAGTACTTGCAATAAGGATACAAATGCGTAGAGGTGCTGCTATTTACGAACTACCAACATCCGTAGTTCTCATCCACTCCATCACCTTGCTTCGGCCAGCCTCCTGAGCCTTCAATTCCTCCTCCTCCATTCGCCTCTCCCTCCTCTTAGCGGCCTCTTCCGGCGTAATTCCTCGCACCAACATTAAAACCGCATTTAGGTCATCCATCGCTTTCGCCATTTCATCCCCCGTCCTTGTGGAAGTGTAACGTGATGATGTGGTGGGAGCGTGGTCAGGGTCATGGCAATCGACTAGGTTATCGGGAACATAGGTGGGGTCGTGAGCTTCGTCATCTGATTCGTCGGAAGGGCCCTCGTTGTTGTCAGTTGGCGGACTGGGGGAGGTTGCTGGGATATCTACGTAATGTTCGTTGCGGTAGGCCCCTATCACACCGTGAACGGCCTTATCGTCACGCTTGCTGTTCCACTGCTTATAAGCAGCAATACCATACACGTAATCGAGGACGACCGCAGGAGGTAGCGAGTCTGTGCTCCGGAATAGGGCATCCACGTTTAAACCTAACGTGAAGGCAATGTCAGGGTCCAAGCTTCCTGTGCTGGCAATGGCTGCAATTCTGGCCGGGTTATAACCAGGAGGCTTTTTCAAGCGGTGTAATGTAAAGTGATCCGCGGGCACGGGACCTTGTCTGTCAGAGGGTTCGACTCTCGGGATGTCGGTGGGATCCAGTCCGTGGTTTGGCGTCTAAAATGTTTAAACCTGCCTAAACAGGAACTGCCCATATCGTCATACCTTCAAGAAGGCGACATCTCCTCTGCCAAGCTTCCTATGCAGGTCCACGACCAACAGCACACCATTCTCGATGGCATCGATACTACGAATCATAGGTGTCGTGCCGCCATAAAGGGACGATCGGTCTTCGACGACCCTCTGAATGTACTGGAACAGACCGTCATTGAAGAACCACATTGAATGATCGTTGTTACTCGTTATTACCTTGTCGGTTTTGCTCCTCGGGATCAGATGTGCCGCATCACAATCATCTGCAGGCTCTCGTGTGACGACGCAGAACTCTTTATCTCGGGCCAGGATTTCCTTTCTGAAATTTTCGCGGCGTGATGTAGATGTCAATCTGTCGTTTAAACCTTCGTGGTCGATGAAGATACAATGCCCTGGAGAAATGGGTGGTGAGCTACGACCTCACATGCAAAAAGAGACCTTACCCGAAGGCTCATAGAAGTATATAACGTCATCGGCCAACTCGGTGCTATCATAGTCGACTGGAGGGTCACCCAGCCTCGCATATAGATCACCGCGGGCCCCACAAATAGAATATAATACATATCGCAGCCATTTGAAAGGGCGGATTGATAGCCTCTGGACATCATCGAGGGGAATGGAGAGGAAAGAGAATGGAGAACCACCGACGTTTAGATGAATTTCGACCATGATGATGGCCGATTATTCAGCATCTTTTGGCAGACCGGACCGGACTGGATCGTGACGCGTGACCTCTGTGTACGTCCCACAATCGCGCAAGATCTGCCCATGTCCCGGAAGCGTGGCATCCCGAAGATTGTGGCGATCGGATCAGTGGTCACAGCACCCCCGGACAGCCATTCGATGAGTTTCACAGGAAGTATGGATCAGAATGGCTGAATCTTACCGTTGGAGATTTCTCGCAGCTCAGTGAGCCAGATTTTTTGCCTTGGATTCTCGTTTGCTGACGACGATGCGCAGCTGCATTGATGTGTCTCTCACAGATTGCTTTCCAATTCTATCTCTATCCGTATGTGAACTTCAGTCGATTGGAATCCTTCATACCTGGTATCTAATATTTAACTACGGGAGGAACTAGACCACCTAGAGGAAGATTTTCTCACCTGGCCACTGTTCCGCTTAGGAACGTTATTATTCATTCTTCACACAATTCTTCACTTCCCTCCTGGGCTACCGTTTTCGAGAAACACAAGCGCCGCGTCGTCCTAGGCTGACTCCTCTTCCTCTCACTCCTTGGAGGCTCCCTCACATGTGCGTTATTTGGTACCTCCACGTCCTTAAAGCAGGTCGTTGCCATCCTGATGATGATGATGATGCAAGGTCTCTTTGGTAGCGCAATGGGCGTTGCCCACGAATGTGTCACTGTGCTTTCTGATCCGAAGAACCATGTGCTATCCTTGGTTTCTGTGGGGGTCTTGGCGGTGTCACAGGTGCTATCCTTGGTGGTGCTTGTCAGTCAATCTTTTTCCTACGCATGCGTGCTGGCGGTCTGCCACACCTCCTTTCTCCACTAGTCATCGCCCCTTACGGACTAGCGCATTACCGACTCTTGTCTCTCGCTGTTCGTGTTTCGTTTCTTCTTTCCGAATATGTGTACATGTAATCGAGTGCTGAGTGCCTGCCTGCCTGTATCGTCTGCTTGGTCATTATCAACATGGAGCGATAAGCAAACTAAGGAGAGGACGGTCTCAAGATGCATGCCAGTTGTCATGCGCAGGTCCGAGATGCCTAAGGAGCGTAAACACGCTCGACGTTCGGGCTGGCAGGCCTTACATCGACGGTGGCAAGCTATGCACAGCCAACCTAAACATGACAGCCGTGAGCGATCCCATTGCATGACAGTGTCGAGGAAACAACTACTTGGAAACAATAAACATAAGCCATTTATGAACTACTGTCGCCCGTAGTTCCCATCCAATCCATCACCTTGCTTCGGCTGGCTTCCTGGGCCTTCAGCTCCTCCTCCTCCATTCGCTTCTCTCTCCTTTTAGCGGCCTCTTCCGGCGTAATTCCTCGGACAAACATTAGAACCGCATTCATATCGTCCATTGCCTTCCCCATTTGATCCCCCTCCCTTACGGACATGTGCTGTCTCCGCCGTGGTGATGTGGGGGCAGGGTCTGGGCCTTCACAGTGACGGGGGCCGTCTGGTTCATCGGAAGAAGGACCGTCGCTGTCGTCACTGTGTCGCCTGCGGGGGGGTACCGGAATATCTGCATAATGTTCTCTGTGGTAGCTCTCCACCACACCGTGAACATCACGCATGCTGCTCCAGCACTTGTAAGCGGCGGCACCATATGCGTAATCGAGGATGACGGCCGGGGGTAGCGGGCTTCTTCCCCGGAATAATGCGTCCATGTTTAACCCCACTGAGAAGATGACAGCATGCGAGGTCCCTGCGTTTATTAAGAATGCGGCCATGTCTGGGTCATAATGATCAGGCTTCGTCAGGCGATGCAATGTAAAGTGATCCGTGTCCATGTCCGCGGGACGTTGGTCGATTCTTTGTATGTCAGCAGGCTCCAGTCCATAATTCGGAGTCTAAGAACGGTTTTTTAAAGGTACCAAATGAACTGCCGAAACTTCGCACCTTTAAGAAGGCGACATCTCCTCTACTAAGCAGCGAATGCAGGTCCACTCTCAACAACACTCCGTTCTCAACAGCATTGACCCTAGAAATTGAAGGTGCCGTGCCACCGTAAAGGGGCAAACGAGCTTCGACAACCCTCTTGATGTACTAGAACAGACCATTATCGAAAGAACTACATAGAATGGTCATGAGCGTTACCTCATCACCTTTATTCCAAGAAATGAGATGTGCCGCATCACAAATCCTATGCTCTTGTGTGGTGATGACGCAGGATTTATCCCGTCGCACAACATCCTGTCTAAAATCGTAGCGGTCATCTGTTTGACTGGTAGTCGTTACTTGATCATGTAAATCTTTGTAGTCCACAAAGACACATTCCCCTACACGATCGTGGTGAGTAGCGATCTCACATACAACGGGACACCTTACCTGAAGGCTTGTAGTAGTACATAGCGTCGTCGGCCAACGCGGTGCTGTCGTAGTCGACTGGAGGGCCATCCAGGGTCGCATAGAGATCACCTCGGGCCCCGCAAATACTATACATCACATATCTCAACCATTTGAATGGGCGGATTGCCAGCCTCTGAACATCAGCGAGGGGAATAGAAAGGAAGGAGACTTGAGATTCGTGAACACTCAGATAGATCTCGACCATGATGATGACGGCACTCCTAAACCTTGTACTCCTAACTTGTAAGGCAGCGCAGTCACGAAAGTGACACGATTTCGTAAGCACATATTACTTGAACGTAGCAGGAGTCGTGGGTTCTCAGGCCACCAGAAGTCATCGGATGCTATGCCCAGAGAAGACGCGACCAGCGCACACACACCCTCCAGTAATGACCGAGTCAAGAACAGCTTTTGTGGTTCGAACCACTTTCTATTATCCAGAACGGATGGATCCGGTTAGAGGAAAGGAGGGAGTATCGGAACGGAAGGCGCGAGATGGAGCTTAGCCAGGTTACCTAGCCCCGAGCCCATGTAGCCATTTGCGGTTACAGTGTAATACGTGCCACTCGAGCCACCATACACCACGAGGCGTAGCTTCTCTCCACAGAATGCTGGGCGAAGCCCTGCCCAGTGACATTCATGCTGCAACTAAACATATCCTCTGTACGTTCTCGGTTAGAACAACGAAATTGCGCTCACTTGGCCATTGGCACAATCACCGCATCTGCGATGGTCCAGCTAGCGATAGTCGTACCATATCCGTAAAAGTTAGCAGCGTATGGGTTAGTGCATCCCGACTGTCATCCGGCGTGCCAAAAAATGCTTCAGTGCGAGCGCCAATGGACATAACGCATGCTCCATATGTCCGAGCCTTAGCAAATACATGTTTCACTAGTACTGAAGATTAGATCAAAAAGGAGAGAAAGCAGGTCGAAACACCGCATCAAGACGTAATGTTGGGCCAGAAGCTTCGAAACAATTCAAGAAGAGCCCTTCACGCTCGAAGAATCGGGATTACTTGTCGTTCTTTTCCGTGTGCGAACGACTTTATTACGTAGTGCTTTCTCTTTGAGCTCGCTTTCTCGTCGAGCAAGCTCGTCAGAGTCCTGGCTAACATCGGCGTTCTGTGAGGCGGCATTACACACCCGGAATGAGTAGGCCGGGAGTGATTCACGCACCTCGGTCGTGTCCATCTTGTTTCTCTGCCGCTCGGCCTCGGCCTGTCCCTTGATTCTTATTCCGGGCGAAGGACCATTCGGGGGGCTAAGATCACGTCCTTTGCCCTTACCTTCGTGTCTACGCTGACTCGGGCTCCTCGTCCGGCTTCTGCTCCTGCTAGGCGGCCTTTTTGCGCTCCTCCCGTTCTCTGCGCCCCTACTTCTGCTTCTGTTCTGACGTCGGTCCCGCTTCCGACGGGGAGGCGACCGCTCGCTGGACAGCGAGCGACCTTTTCGGCTACGACGTGGGCTTGGACTGCGTCTGCGACGAGCCTGGTCAGGGCTCCGACTGGGAGTGCGCCCACGTGCGGGCGGGCTGATACGTCTTCGCCGGGCCGGTGGGCTACGGCTGTCGCGCCTTCTACTCTTGCGGTCCCGTTCGTGGTCTCGTGGTGAGTAAGATGGCGAGCGGCGGCGGCGACGACGACGCGGTGGTGACGAAGAAGAACTTCGGGAGGGAGATCTACGGCGTGGAGGTGGGCTACGCGAACGCGCGCGGATGGGGCTGCGGGAGCGAGAGCGATGTGGAGGGCCACCCGAACGAGATGAGCGATCGCTGGAGGGCGTCTTGCCACGGGGCGGAGGTGAGCGAGAATGAGGAGGCGGAGAGCGATATCGTGGACGCTAAAGAAGCTAAGATATTTCTTTGAATGGAAATGATGGAAAGCACACTCACAGCACCCCCACGGCCGCCCCAGCCATTATCTCTCATTCGATTGTCAGAGCGATCATCGTTACCGATTCCACCCCTGCCTCTTCTGCCACGCCCACGCCCCCTCCCAGCACCACGATCAGACCTTTCCGAGCGCTCTCGGTCGCGAATTTCGTCAAGTCGCTGCCTGCGATCGCGCTCTTCTAGCGCTCGGGTATCACCTTGGTTGGCGCGCCGCATTTCTTCTTTCTTCTCTTCCACAAAACTGCGTGGAATTCCTGCCGGGGAAGTCTGTGCTTCAATTAGTAAGTTCCAAAGGGCGGCCATGAATATGGGGGTAGAGTCAGTGAGAAAACCAGTGAGGTTGATCTGCATTTTTTTGGGATCGGGAGTCTGTCCACGGACGATAAGCCACAGGCCAACAGGAAGGAAGAGGGCGTATTCCCACAGGCTGAGACTCGTCTTCGAGAAGACCCATGGCGTACTCGACAACGAGTTCGTCATCCAAACCGAGGAGTTCTACGACTTTTTTAGTGACCCAAGGTCTGATGACCTGCAAGTTGACTTTGCGCATGTCTACCTACGAGAAGTAAAACACGATGATATGTGAATGTGAAGAGAACGAGAGGAACGACGAAGTACCTTTGTGTCGAACTGAGAAGGAAACTTGAGAGTTTTAAGGAGCTTCAGCTCTTTGTCGGAAAAGCGACGGTCCTGGTCTGCAGACGTGCCCTTGAAGAAGCCTAAGAAAAGATAAACAAAAGGAACACGACGCAGACAGCGGAGGACTGACCAGCGTCAGCCATGGTGACTTGTTGAGTTGAGTTGAGTTTGTCCTTTTTCTCGGAGCGTGTTTTCATCGGCGGGTTTCCAAATGGGGTAAGCACGGGCGGAGATTACCGAATCTAAAGCACAGTGAAGCAGGCGTTGTTCACCTTCTCGACTTTAATCTCAAACGATGCCCCGTCTTCCCTTTCAACCATGTCCACTCCTCTCCCGGAACCCTCAATACTCGATTCTCATCAGCATAGTTTGCCCCACCCCAGTCGTGCCTCCATCATACTCATCATTGCCTCCCTCATCTCTTTTGGCCTCTTCGTCTTCTTAAGTGTCCACAAACGCCCCTCTCGACGCGCACTTGCAATCCCATCACCTTCCATCACGAACAAGCCGTCTGCAAAGCATAAGCCCAAGCTATGGGAGATCCGTCTCGACGAAGACCACCGTGAACTCACACGACTTGACGGCGCGGTACGCAATTGGCAGGTAAGCCATACGCCATGTACCACAGACCTGGCTCGTGACATTTGCTCCACCCACACTAGCCTCTCACCGCGTGGACGGACTATCGTCTGGGACGGTTACCCC
Organism: Lactarius pseudohatsudake; assembly: GCA_021525015.1. Taxonomy (NCBI): domain Eukaryota; kingdom Fungi; phylum Basidiomycota; class Agaricomycetes; order Russulales; family Russulaceae; genus Lactarius; species Lactarius pseudohatsudake. Next base: position 253,977 of record JAKELH010000033.1, on the reverse strand, counting down.
GCAGCCGACAGGCTTCTGCGCCACGCGCGCTCCCTGAACCGGCCATGGACCACCGTGTCGCAGTAGCCCAAGCGTGGTTCCACGAAGCCTACCCCCTCAACCCTCGGCGCCCGGTCCCACGTCCACCAGCGTCTCCTATACCCGATCATCGTACGCTTAGCGTTGGTGTTCTTGTAGCGATGCCATCGCGACGGCTACCGTCTCAGCCGATGCATGGAATCGCGCCACATCACCCGATTGGATCACGCTTATCGTACAGCGAAGGTCAGCTTTCAATTGGGACAACTACTGTGTCCTGTGTTAGTGGGCATCCATTGCCGGAGCACGAGCTTCGGCAGACAACATAACATCCACGTTTTTCATACAATACCAATACCCAGTTTTATGGAATCCTAAATATCTTCTAATTACCCAACTCATGTACACACTCGCAACACATTTGTAAATCATATTTTTGCAGCGCCCATTACGGACTCACGACGAAAATTTTCCTTGAGAACTAGAAGAGAACTTTCGCTTCAGGCGGCTTCTATATGCGTGGCAACTTGATGTGCCGCATGCCTTCCTGCCTTGACGCAGTCTGCGACACTGACGCCGCCCACCCCAGCGCCGACGACCTTCAGCCGGCCACCTGACCGCTCCCGCAACGCCTGCCTGAGCTCCTTCATCCGCGCGGTGTGTCCGACCAGGTACGTCGGTATGCTCTCCACGTTCCTATGCACGGCGTAGTGCACCGGCGCCGGGAGCGGGTCGCTGCCGCCGAGCTGTGCGGAGATGAGGGGCAGCACTGACGCGAGCAGGGCCGAGTCGGACGACGAGGACGACGAGGAAGCGTGCGGCCCGCCGAGCATCGCCGTCATCTTGACGAACCGCCCGTCGTCGTCTTGCTCGGGCAGGCTGGCGGTGTCGAACACGACGCCCAGCAGGCCCGGAGCGTGCGTGGCGGAGTACCCCTGCTCGGGGCGGGGGACGAGGTAGCCGAAGCCGGGCGGGTGCAGCGAGCGCGGTGCGGGCGGCGCGGCGAAGACGAGGTTGAGGACCGTGACGGTGGAGTGTGGGTTTGCGAGGAGGTGCGGGAGCGGACTCGTCGCGGTGCCGGCTGCGTCGTCCTCGCCTGTCGCGAGGACCGAGTCGAGAACGGGGAGCGGGAGCGCAGAGATGATATGTGTGGCTTTGAGCGGCTCGTCGGCACCTACGAGGTGGACCTGGGACGGATCAGCAGATGGCACGACGGCGCTCGTGGACAGACAGACCGACCTCGAACACAGAGTGCGCCTCGTCGTCCCGCTCGCGGATCCCGCGCACCGCCGTGTCGCTCCGCAGCGTGATGTTGGGAAACCCGCGGAGGGCCCTGACGAGCGCGCGCACGAGCGTCTCCATGCCCTCGCGGAACGAGAGCACCGCAGCGGCCGCGATGCGCGCGTCCCACTCGGGGTCGCCGTCTGTCTCCCACTCGCCCTCATCGGCGGCCCCAGCTGCGCGGCCGAACCACGCCGGGGGGCCGAGCTCGCCCCATATGACAGAGCCGTTCCCGCGGCGCTCGCTCGCGCACAGCGTGGGGAATGCGGCGCGGACGCTGAGCCGCCGCGAGTCTGCGGCGTATATCCCGTGCACGAGCGCGCTTCCGAGCGTGCGCGCAAAGGCGTCGCCGAAGCGTCTTGCGAAGAACGCGTCGACTGACTCGTCGTCGTCGTCGTTTTGAAGTGGGTGGGGCTTGTTGGCGGGGATGAATGGCTCGGAGAGGGCGGATTTGAGGACGAGGCGGCCGAGGGGGAGCGTGAGCGCTGAGAGGAGACTGGATGGCAGCGCTTGTAGTCCCGGCGCTGGAGGGACGTGTAGGAACCTGTTGCGGCCTGCGGGGGAGGCGCGTGGAGTGAAGAGGACCTCCGACCGCAAGTCCAGCAAATATATCTAATATTAGAAAGAAAAATGGTGATGAGAAGCTACTTGGTGAGAAACACGTACTTACCAACTCCAGAATGGACTTGGAGTTGGGCCGGATGGTTCGTGGGCCTGCCTCGAGGAGCACGTTGCCCAGGTTCCCGTCATCATCGCGGACTTCGACACGCTCGCTGCGTATCCACCCGCCAAAACGGGCGTTCTTCTCGATGAGGGTGATTGGCACGTTGGGTTGTTTGCACGCAAGGTGGAAAGCAGCTGATAGTCCAGTAATACCGCCACCAAGAATCACGACATGACAGGATGGACGGTCGCTCAACGTTGGGATGGAGTTGGACATACTGTTGGGAGTAAATATGATGGGAATCGACCATATTCATGTGTTCGCGTGCCGTCAGGCGCCAGTGTGAGTTTCTAGTGTCATCGTGTCTCTCGATCTGGACATAATAGGTATCGCACTAGGGAAAGCATAGGCACGAGGCAACACTACCCATGATGCCTCATTGCAGAATTACAGCAGATGATGATAATACGCCCTTGCACCGCCACTTATTCCCATTCGGGGGCCATTACGCGCCCAACAACCTCTCCGACCCATATCTCGAATCGGTCATGATCGAGTACACCACCCTCGTCGAAGAACGCAGTGTATGAACGTGATTCCGTCGCTTCCCCTCGGCTCAGCAGTGACTTTCCCCCGTTAGTCGAGCGTCTGTACGACAGGGACAGGGAATAGGCCGGAGGGTTTTCGGGGGTAGATGGCTTGGTGCGAGAGCTAAGGGTTATCCGTTCCGTGACGATCTGTACCCAGTAAACCAAAGTCCGCACAACCGCGGGGAAAAGTCAAACGCACCCGCTTATCAAAAGTCTTACGTTTCCCAACAAAAATGATGTCGCCCTCGACAAAGTACGCATACAACGTTTGTAGGAGCGTGAGGATGATGTACCTGAGCTGAGTCAGTATGGCAAGTGGGAGTGCGTGTGAGAAAGACGCACACGATCAGGCCTATCCACATAACGGTCTTAGACTGCTCAAACTCGAGGCGCCAGGAGTAAAATGCAGTTGCGCCGGCTACAAATACACCCGACCAGCCCAGCGCAAGGCGTACATCGGTGTGGAGGTGGATTTGTTTGAAGAGGTCAGGGCGGGAGAGGAACTGAGAAATCCCGAAGTCAAGCGATGAGACGCAGCGGGAAAAAATATTACTGCGCACGCGTTTGATTGCATCGTCTAGAGCGTTCTTGAGCTCTGCCGGGCTCGCATTGTTGACTTTGACGACATCGCGGTCTTTGGAGGGGGTGGGAGCGATAGGGAATATGGAACGTGGCTGGGGGGTAGGGGTAGCGTCGGAGGGAGATTCTGTATTGACTGCTGGTTCGTTCCCATTGACAGCCTTTCTTCCGCGAGCCATTTTATGTGATACTGGTGGGCGGGAGAGGAAAAGAGAGGAAAAGAGGGAGTGAGGGAAGGGGTTAAGCTGAGCTGAGTTGAGTTGTAATCGAGAAAGGCAAATAGCGACCTCGTTCGAACCAGTTCGGATTTTTGCAAGCAATCACTTTATTCGTCATACTCCGGAGAGCAATTGACAATAACTTAAGTAGCTTTGAGCCTCTGACGATCAATTCCACTCCCTGTACATTGACACGTCGGCAGAAGCAGAGAACCGAGGCGCTGGGGAGACAGTCGCACTCAGGACCAGGACGTGCGCTGATTGGCTGACGCGACGCGACTCGCCGCCTTTTTAGCTGACAAACTCGTACGACTGACCACTCGACCACGTTTACAACACTTCGCATCGAACTATGACCGACACGACAAAGTCAAGCCCTGTCCCTCAAAGCATTCCCCCCAAAAGTGACCCATTCACAAAATGGGTTACACGTGCTCTTGTTCTTCTCGTCACCCTTGCGACTTTCAGCTGGCTCGACACGATCAAGGTACCGTTCTTTTCGCCTAGCATCCCAACCCGCGGACATTGACCTCGTAAATTTTTGGTTTCTAGGACCGATGGTATGTCTTCGACCCGGTCCACCTTCACGAACTGCAGCTGTCCGCCCTCGCCGCGTCGCCCAACGACACGGCGGGGATGATATCGCACATCCTCGCCAACCTCACGGAGACCTACTCAACCGCGAGCGTCTCCATCAACCCAGACAGCTCAGAATGGGTGTTCAACAACGCGGGCGGCGCGATGGGCGCGATGTACATCATCCACGCCAGCATCACCGAGTACCTCATCATCTTTGGCACGCCGCTCGGCACCGAGGGCCACTCGGGCCTCCACCCTGCCGACGACTATTTCCACATCCTCGTCGGGGAGCAGTGGGCGTTCCAGCCTGGTGCGCTTGAGATGGAGAGGTATCGCCCCGGCGACGTGCACCTCATGCATCGCGGCGTCGCCAAGCAGTACAAGATGCACGAAGGATGCTGGGCCATGGAATACGCAAGGGGTATGTGTCGACATTTCTGCTACCGTCACCGCTTGCTCACGGGTATATTTCTTCTGCAGGTTGGATCCCTCTCATGATGCCGTTTGGCCTTGCAGATACCTTCACGTCCACACTTGATATCCCAACGTTATACCGCACCATCCGGATCACAGGAAGAGAAATGCTGAAGAACCTGCTCATGGGGAAGATCTAACTTAGTCAGGGTTGGATGGGATGCTACTTATTCGTATATACTCAGATTCGTATAATCAATTTATGCTTCAATTCAAAACTTGTGTGAGACTGTCCTCGAACTACCAAATAGACTCGATTCCGTGGCATCCTGAGTAAGGGCCACTTCACGCCCTCCGCTGTGCAACAAATCCACTGATTCTATACGTATGAGTACCACATGAGCTACATTGTGACGTTTATATATGCTGCCAAGTACGGTACATGGTGCACACAACACTACATAGCGCCATATCTCAGAGCCCCAGCCATCACGCTAAACATTTTGGCGGATGTTGTTTCTCCGAGTATTTTCTTTCTGTGACATTAGAGAGAAAGTTGGGTCTAACGATATCAGAATAAATTGGGAATGACGGAAGATACAAAAGACAGTTGTAACGCTACTCGTTCAGCGACTCGTCGTCGAACTCTACAACATCTTCCCAGTTGGAAAACTTCCTGATGGTTTGAAGGTGCTTATAACCTGACTGAATGAACTCTTTGTAAACCTGTCCGCAGCGCTCGTCATCAAGGTCGCCGAAAATCCTTTTTGGGTGTCACGGCCGTTTACTTGTCCAAGCAAAGTCTCCTGAAGTTCACTGACATCAGTTCGAGATGTCTCGGAGATACCCAACCAGTATCGGATGAGACCTTGTCCTTCCATTCCCCTGTGAGGGCTTCTTTGCGGAGAATTTCGGGGAAATTGCGGCTAGAAAAGGCATGCGCTGGTCAGTCAGTAGTGGACCATCGACTTTCTGTTGGTTATCTTTGCGAGCTCTTTAAAAACGCGGACGAGTGACCAGACCAGGCAGGACCCATAGAAACGACTCGAGGTCGTCAATCGCTGTGTGCAGGACCGGGTTTTCCAAGTCCAAGTCCCAGTCATGGCATGGACGCCGCGGATGAAGCAGCCCCAAAATTTCAAAGGCTTCCCCGAGTCTAATACGTCACCCATTTCGACATCGAAGTGAAGATCTTTGAGGTAGCGCGAACGAGTGAGGCAAGTATTGGCAGCGTGGACGACGATATTAAGGAGGTGCACGAGGGGCTCGTATGACTTTCTCTCCGCCATGGATGGGAGCCGCGGGGCCTCCGCGGTCGACTCCGAGTCACCGAATAAAGACTCGTAGGTGAGGCTACAACGATCTAACACCTTCTGAACATCGTCCGGGATGGCCTGCAAGGGACCACCCTCAGCGGTTAATCCGACGGTGAATGTAGAGCTCTCGATTTCTTCAAAGATCATTTCCTTCATTACAGCCTAGTGCTGCTAAATCGGTGGGCCGACAGGTGGCTTCGGACGTTTACTGCGGAAGGATTTGTGGTGGTCATGACGAGCGAATAGTATGGTTCCGTTCGAAGAGTGGAGAGTGGAGAAGGGCGGCGACAGAAATACCGTGACACGGTCGCCCTTGCTCGATCACTTATTAACCACTGGGTCAGACACATTGATTTCCTCACTCACAGTACTCACCTCTGGCTCAATTGACATACACAGTACTATTCGTCAATGTACTTTTTTTTGTTAAAATCTTGTTGTTTTACGAAGTTAGCAAGAGGACTCTGTCACACTTGCCGACTAACGCCGTATCTAGTGACTGACTACTTTCTGAACGTGGTCTTCACACCCACCTTCGGGGACGTCATCTTCTCCACACGGTGTGGCCACGAGGCCTGCGGCGCAAGAGGCAGCACGCACTTGGCCATGTGTCCTTGAATAGGCCCTGGCCCAACTTCGTAAATCTTGTTGGACGCACCTTGTGAACAACTTACAACAAGCGCAAGCACATCGCAGACTTTTTAGAGGGTCCAACGCAAATCAGGAGGAACTGGATAAAATAGCAGTATACAGTAATATAGTACACAAAAAATAGGGACAAGAGTCTATTTACTTGGCACCCGCGCTGGAGAACTGTGACAACGCGTAAGTAAAGAATCAAATAAGGCTGGATGACGTTGCATACCTTGGTGACAGACTTGGTACCCTCAGAAATGGCGTGCTTCGAAAGTTCACCAGGGAGAATCAGACGAACAGCGGTCTGGATTTCCCTTGACGAGATGGTGGACTTTTTGGAGTAGGCGGCCAATTCTACGATCACCCTATTAGATACAATGCAGTCGACAAAGGATAAGAGACTTACTGGAGGCCTCAGTGGCAATGCGTTCGAAAATATCGTTGACAAAGGAATTCAGAATGGCCATGGCCTTGTTGGAGATACCAGTGTCAGGGTGCACCTGTTTGAGCACTGACTCGCTCGGGTGAGCGCATATTTTAACTTCAGTTCAGACAACTCACCCTTGTAGATGTACGAGGAATAAGTCTCCTTGCGGAGCTTGCGACGCTTCTTCTTTTCCTCGCCGCCCTCACCAGCCGGCTTGGAAGAAGTCTTCTTGGCTGCCTTGGAGCCCTCAGTCGATTTGGCAGGAGCCTTGGAAGCGGTAGAGGCGGGAGCCTTGCCAGCAGTGGAAGCGGGTTTAGGAGCCATTGGAATACGTGCGAGTGAGAGTGGTAGTTGTTGAGGTAAGAAAGTGAGTGCAAGTGCAGCGAGGATGCGGTGATGAAGAGAAGTATAAGGGAACGATGAAAGACAGTTAACTGGGTTTTTATGGACGCGACTCACACTTTGGGGATGTTTGGCCACCGACGCGTCGACGCGACTTTTGTTGATCGCAAACTTTATTTTGTGGTAATTCCACGTGACACACACTCGCCTAATTTATAAGGACTTGGTTCTACTTCCTCCACACCCCACTCTTCTCTTCTGCACATTTGCGAAGTTCTCCTCGACTCTACACGATCATCATCTATCCATAAACGACAATGTCTGGAAAATCAAGTGGAAAGGCCAAGTCTGGTGGCAAGGCATCGGCTGAGACCACTGGAAAGGGCCAGTCGCGCTCTGCCAAAGCTGGTCTCCAGTTCCCTGTCGGTCGTGTGCACCGTCTTCTCAAGCGCGGCAATTACGCTCAACGTGTTGGTGCTGGCGCACCTGGTACGTCATACACTTTATTCATTCGAGTTCTTTTGTGATTGAACGACTTGTCCAGTATACCTCGCCGCTGTTCTCGAGTATCTTGCTGCTGAGATCCTGGAATTGGCTGGTAACGCAGCTCGCGATAATAAAAAGCAACGTATCGTGCCTCGGCATTTACAGCTCGCCATCCGGAATGATGAGGAGTGAGTCTATCTCTAATCATCGTCGCTTCAAATACTTATGTGTATGGGAAGGTTGAACAAGCTTCTTGGTGACGTTGTCATCTCTCAGGGTGGTGTCGTACCCCACATCAACCCCGAGGTGAGTATTCCGCCGTTGAACAGTAATTGGACATCAATAACGTGTTGTTTTCTAGTTGCTGCCAAGCAAGACTCAGAAAGGGAAGAAAGAGAGTCAGGAAGTGTAGACTCTGGATTCTTTTATTCTTTCCCTTACTGTATGATCTGTACTATTGTCTGTTATAACATTATTTTTCTTGATTCCGTCTTGGTCTGACCACAGTCGTCTCCAAAGGTGGCTTTATAGTCTGGGTTTTACAGTAGATGTTCCTCAGATTTCGGTCGTCTTTGGAATTGTGCCTTACGACTACACAGCGGTTACTGTCCGGGAGGAAGTTTCTACGTGCATATTTGTACCTGTTGAATTAAGGAACATCTCAGTCGGAATATGATCCTCATATAGCCAGTGAACAACTAGCTGCGATTTCCGAACCACGGTATGTGCAGGTGGAGAGCGCGACCGACGAGACGTACTGACGCTGGTGAGCCTCGCGGGTGATTAACAGATAACAGATCTACATGTCCAACGTTGCCGTGTCGCCGCATCACCGCACCCAGCCCAATAGGCTTTGCATACAGTACACGCCTCTCATCTTGTGGACACTGAGATGAGACTCAGATGCGTGTGTGCGCACTCGCTCCCATGGAATTGTCTCAGAAATGACCATGCGCGACCAAGGAGCGCACGTAGAATTTGTCTTATCTAGAAGAAGTGCCGTTACACTCGTGCACATTAACTCCCTAATCACTGACGATTCAAGTAAGATCCGTTGATTTGCATACGACTTGCGGAACCAAGGCGGCAAAAGTATGGAAACTGCCCTATCCGATGATTATTACTGGATGAGAGGTAACCGGTGACCAACGGGTGGACAATTGAATGAGGACTCGAAGACACTCATGACGTTGGAAGAGCGGACGGACCCCTAAAGCGACGGTGACAGGTAGGTAGCAGCCATCGATGAGGCCTACTACTAGTACGAACGATGAACCGAACGACGACTCGGAACGACGACTCGGCCTGGCATAGACCCGGGCCGGTGGCTGACGAAGTGATGCAGTGAGTGTGCCCACTTCACTTGCGCGTTCGTACTCTAATTCTTAAACCAGGTTTGCTGCCCCAACCGTTCAACCTAACCGGAAAAAAATTCTTTGATACACACATGTTGCGGGGCTAATGAGTACTCCGGGTCAACTCCAGGTTTCCCCCCCGGATGGTAAGGTGCAATGCACAGCCAGCGCGAAAAGTACGTTATCACTACACTAGATCCTACAAAGTCTCAAACAAACTGTTCCGACCACCGGCACAACACACACTGCCTAGTTTATTGTGCGGCGATTTCTCATGTGCCTTCTCTCCCTCCCCCAATTATTGACTCGGGGTCGAACGACGCCCGGGTGTCGAATTTCCAACGCAACACCCTCTTCTTCGACTTAGCAAGGGTACGGTGCTACGCATGGGGCATCGAAAATCCCCATCATGAGCAAAGGCAGATCTGCATGCGGACGCTCGCATCAGCCAAGAACGGAATACACTCTACCAGATATGGTCCCACTCACGTTTCCGTACCAGTACTGGTACCTAGCGCAACATGGAACTTGCGGGTCGCAGTACGAACCCCTGAAGACGCATGGTCGCGCTGCATCGACGATGGGATCCAGGGCTGCAAGAGCAATGCGCTGATGATCTGTGCGTGTGTTGCCGCTTTCTGCGTTAATTTCGCCGCTACCTGTTGGCATAGATGCGGAGACCGCGAGAGCGAGAGCAAGAGGGAAAGCAAGCGGGTTCAGGTGCATCTTCATGGTTGGTGTAATATTTTCGCCATCCAACCCATCCTCCACTTCTTATGTTTTTTTTTGGGTTCGACATAAATGCAATATCTGGAAGCGATCTCAGCAAACTTTATCCTTTTATGGAAGCAAACATTATTACAGTATGACCGGAGAAGTCCTAGGTCCTACTGGAATTGTGTGGGGTCCAGACCGGAAGAGGCAAGGCCGTGGCCGTAAGGCGGGAATGCCCCGGAAGGAGAGAGGCTAAAGCGAAATCAGCAAAACACCGTTACTGTACAGTATTATTGCCTAACGGATATCAATAAACAGAACGTGGAGTCGTGTCATACCCCCACTGCACCCCGAGCCCCGCCTCGCGCGTGAAGACATCCTCATTCGGGCTCGCCCGCTCTCAGGCGTATCTAACAAGGTTTAGATTTAACCGCCTCCTCTTGCACCTCTACGTCACAACCGCAATGGCGCATTGCGCTAATGTGGCACTGATCAAAGGGTTACCATGTTTGGCGCGACATAGTGACCGCCAGCTTATCATCATGATGGCATACAGTATGCCTGGCTATCGTGTAGACATATTGGCATCGGTTCGCACTAAAGGTCATTCACACATGTACTAATATTTTCGTTCCTGCAATAGGCAGTACAGGAAGGAGTGACAGCAACGGCGTGTGTGACCCGTTCAGCCCGGCCTCAGGCTGTTCAGGGCCAGTGACAAGCGTGTGGTGTGTATATCTGGCGGTCCCCATATAGCACTCTGATTCTGACGTACTGTAGTTGACAAGGGAAATGCGTGCCCGTCACCCTTCCTTGCGATAGAAAAAATAATGAGGCAAGTACAATAGACGAACCACTTGTTCATCACATACCACGAGCCTATTAGACCCTCAGAAAGGCATTTTCAGTGACTAGAGGGGGAAATTGCAAGCCTGTGTGCAGTACCCATACGTACTACTGTAGCATGGCCCATGTCGGGTATGCACAGGTCCCGAACCAATATTGACAAACTGCGGGTCGACAACGTTGACTGGCGCGCTCGGTGAATTTTTGTCTTCCGGTGCTCACTGGGAGAATTCCCAGGGGTTCCGGTTTTAGACACTGGGCCGTCCTAACTATTTGTGCCTCACCTCCTTCTACGAGTTTGCGCCTACGGTATCGACAAAACACATGCCACCACTACTAGACGGTCGTTACACCGCAGCCTAGGTATCAAATGCCAGCTGCTGGCAGCTCAAACGTAGCTCTTTAATTGTTGCGGAACAATGTGTTGAGATTATCAGCGCGTTTATGCGCGACGTTACTCGGTTCTGTTTCCCGACTGCAGTACTTGAGTTCACTCTAATATAGTACATTCTTTCTGTCCAGTCAACTTTAGTAAGTTATACCCGCCAGCGAGACAGTAGTACATTTCCGACTTTCCGCTCCGTAGTCAAATACCTTCGCTCGCTCGTACCTAAGTTAGCACCTCAGACATCGGTCGTACACGCGCGATCCTGAGATTTCCGTGTTCTATCTAGTTCGCCTCACGCGCTGTTTCCGAGCTCCCGAAACTATCCATGACATTACACTGATCAGTCCTGCTACTGTGTCGAACAGCATAAAATCCGAGTTACAGTTATGGCACGTAATGAAATAAGAAGACGTCCTGATATGAGATCAAGCATTACTGTAGCTGTCTGTGTGGGGTCTAGTGTTTACAGTATGAGAGAGAAACTCCGCTTCATTGTCTCCTAGCCAAAAAGACATCTGGCTGGTCAAACGAAAAATATGGCGCTCGGGTATTAGTACGCCCTGCTCGGGTATACCTTTAGTGTTTGAGAAACCACATGCTCCACGCGACGAACACGACCGGCACCACGCTCACGACCTCGCCCAGGCCTGCATATTCCGGCGCGATCCGGACATCCACAAATGCACCTGCCGCAAGGAGCACCGCAAAGAGGTTGTAGACGCACGCCCACGCGAAATTGATGTAAACGCGCCGCACGGCCCCGCGCGACAGACGCAGGAGCACACCCAGCGCCCGCTCCAGGTCAGGCGCGAGGAATACGATGTCCGCCGTGTCCCGCGCAACGTCCGTCCCGCCGCCCATCGCGACACTGACGTCCGCCGCGGCTAGCGCCGGAGTGTCATTCGTCCCGTCCCCGATGAACATCACCCGGCCCCCGGCAGCTTGCAGCTCTTGCACGTGCGCGACTTTCTCCGCGGGCAGGCATCCTCCGTGTGCGAACTCGGGTGGGATGCCGAGCTGCGACGCGAGCGCGCGGACGACCGGCACCGCGTCACCAGAGACGATGTGCACTTGGATGCCCTGTGCCTGAAGGTGCTGGACGGCCGCGTGGGCGCTCGGGCGAGGAAGGTCGGCCAGCCCGAAAAATGCGACCAGTTCGCCGTCAAACGTTACAGCGAACATCGACAGGGCCTTCGTCATCATCACGGAGTACAGTGGATCCGCCTGCAAGCCGAGCCAGCTCGGGCTACCGCCGCGGATGAGCACGCCGTCCGGCGCCGTCGCTTCGAGGCCTTTGCCGATGATCGACTGGACTTTGTCCAGAGATGGGCCTATAGACGCATGTGGGTAAGTTGCGTGTAGGTATTTGGCTATGGACTGAGCGACGGGATGCGAGCTTTCAGAGACAAGCGACAGCATCGTCTCAATGGCATCTTGACGTGTGATATGTGCCTCAACGACTGCCATTTCGCCCAGCGTGAGAGTACCTGTCTTGTCAAACACCACGACAGTCGTGTCCTTGGCATATTGAGCCGCAACTGCTGTCTACGCGCTCATCAGCATTGGACAGGACCGGCTATGTATAGTTGACCGCAACAAACCTTGAACAACACGCCCTCTCTAGCGGCGACAGCACCAGTGATCACGATCACCATCGGTACGCATAGTACGATAGCACATGGGCACGACACAACCAGAACCGCGATCGTATACCGTAGAGCTCCCAACCCCGCGTGGTTAAAGTTCTCGTTGCGTACGCGCAACCCTACTATAATCCAAACCACAAACACGATTACTGCCACAGCCAGAATCACAGGGGCGAGCCAGCTAGCAGCGCGATCCGCCAGATCTTGGATGGGAAGGTGCTCCTTCCTGCAGACGTGTCACGAGCGCGCTGATGTCAGCGATTGTGTTCTCTGCAGGCACCCGAACAACTTTCATGTCGACAGAAGATGACACGTTCCGAGTCCCGGCTGTCAGCGACGCACCAAGACCCTTGTCGACCGGAAGGCTCTCCCCCGTCAGAGCAGACTCATCAACTTGAGTCATACCTCTGATGACAATACCATCGGTGGGAACGAGCGTATTCTCCGAAACCCGAAGTATGTCATTGGATTGGGTGAGGTCCGCGTGGATGACAGTGACAGAACCATCCGAGGAGACCAATTGGACATAGTCTGGCTGTAGGGTCCCCAAACTATCCAGTGCTGATGTCGCCCGTCGGCGTGCATACGCCGAGATGAGCTTGCCGAGGAAGATGAGGGTCAATAAGAGTGTCGGTGTCTCAAAGAATGGAGTGCTAAATTCATGGCCCGTGGTTTGTATCACATAGGCGATGAAGGAGAATAGGTATGCAATTGTAGAGGAGAGTATGACGAGGGCATCGGTGTCGAGTGTGTGTTGCAGGAACAGGGAGCGGAATGCCGTAGAATACAGAGGACCGCCGGCACATATCTGGATACATGTCGCAAGGAACAGAGAGATGGCGCCATATATGATCGGATGAGGCTCGATTGGCGCCCAAGCGAAGACGAGCACCGGAATGCAGAAGATAAAGGAGACGACGGTCCGGAGAAAAAGGCTGTATATGTCCTTGGTAACTTGCAAGCTGGCGATAGATCTTGACGGGGGGAGGAATGACCCGCCAATGGCAGCGAAGGAGTCCACGACAGTACGGGGTGCTACCATAGTGGGGTCGTATTGGACATCAAGAACCGTGCCTGAGGTAGTGCTCGATCTGTTAAGAATCTCCACGCCAAAAGGAAGTTTGGGGACCTCGTCAGATGATCCGGCAAGTGTGGGCAATGCAATGCGAAGTATTCTGTGACTTCCTTCGAGCTGAGCTGAGTCAACTACGCAAGCATATCCTGTAAGTTCTGCTGTCCGTTTTGCTATTTTCCCAGGTTCGATGATACCCTCTTTGTATGTCAACGAGGCTTGACCAGTAAAAGTGTTGACTTTGACGTCCTGGACTGAGTGAATGGATTGAAGCGCGGTTGTGACCTTGTGTGCGCAGGATGAGCAATCCATTCCCTGGATGGATAGTAGTAACGTCCGGTTCTGACCACCACCCAGCTCAGCAGTCTTCTCGGAGCCCACGAAGCGAGTATCCTTCCCACATTTCGAATGTGTATGGCCTGGATGTCGATGCGGAGGCTTCTTGCTCTTGCACTTTATTGTCCCCACAGACCCGGGATGCGTATGACGGTGTCGATGTCGCTGTGCGAGTGGTCCCGGACGGCAGTCGATCTCGTGACACGTAACTTCAAAGAAGCACCCAACGGCACATTCCGCATGACACTTTATCTTACCGCAGCTGGGAGGGGTGTGAATCACGTGAGTGGGGCTGTTGCAGGTGCTCGGATATTGTGCCGCCAGGTTTTCGCCGTGACCTTTACAACAATCTTCACTATCGCCGCCTACTGCGTCGCGATTACAATTAGCGACGGACGCCCAACAGGCGCCAATATACTGCACGCACGGGGAACTCCGCTGGTATTGCCTGTAATGTCGCAAGCTGACCCGGTATTATTAGGGCACGTTTGCTCGGATCCCGGAACATGTTCCAGGGCACGGCAACAATCACTTGCCGCGGCTGGACCCAGGGACGATAACATGAGTCCCACAAGTGTTCTAATACTGCCGCTCTGGACGGCACCTACCTGGATGGGATTGTGTACCCGGAGAATCAAGAGCGCACGACACTGCTGAACAGTTACCGTCTCGGCAGTTGACGTCGATGTCGCCTGAACATGAAGAGGCTTGAACTAAACGAGGGAGCAAAGGATGATCATCGGAAGTCTCAAAGAGCGAGCTGTGCCCTAGATAGCGCACCTTGGAAAGTAGAGCCGCGATAGCTGGCAGGCGAGTCCGTGGGTCTATGGCCTTGACCGTCTGGAGTATGACCGCTGAGTATCGTGTCCTGCTCGACCTCGTGCTCGCGTGTCATCTGATGATGGTGGTCCGCATGACACTGTATCTCGTCGCGTTGGGGCGCAGTAGCGAATGGAGAAGCTACGTGGGGAGTGGGGTTTGGGGCAGCTTCATTGGCATGGGTGTGTTCTGACATGGGGAGGTTTGGGGGTATGTGATCACACCACACAGGTTCACGTGTCGAGGATCTGGTATGACGGCGTGCAAAGGGTCGCAGAGTTGTGGTTTACAAGTAGAACTAGGACCTTGGACTCTAGTTCAAAGTAAAGGAAGAGTGGACTATATTGTATTCGCCCGGGGGAGTACAACCTGAAGCGGTCGAGCCGAATACTCTCCCCTCACACAGTTATCGGCCCTTATGTACTACAGCATGAGAAAGTGCCAACATGGCATGTGACGTTTCGATATCCCACTACTAGAAATGCCTCATGTCCAAAAAGTAGGCGCTGGCGAGATCAAGAAGAGAGGAGTATAACAGAAAGGCAATGATAGGGATCGTGCCGCACTTGTGTTCAGTGGGCGCCGAGGATAGAGCAATTTGGGAAGGGAGGCCAGGAAGTCCTGAGGTCAGGCAGAACTGGGCCGTGTGAATGATAGAATGGAATCCTCGGGAGAAATGAAGCTCTAGACGGACAAATAGACCGGACCACTCGACCGTCTGCATACATCTGAGTCAGAGAGGGCTCTAGCCCTGCCAAATTGGGATAGTCGGTGTGAATGGGCACTGTAGTGCATCGACCGTCTTCTGTTCGAAACTTGACATAACCGGTTACCTGGCCAGGCTGGCACATGCGCTTCTGGCAACAGATCTACACGAGGAGCTCTTTCCAAAGCGAATTTCCAGTAATTCCTGAATGTGTAGCTTGAAGGTTATTTGAATGTTCATCACGTTGCTTTATCAACCATTATAGTACCGACTCGGGATATGGAAAAGGTACTGTATGGGGTCTGGGTTATCAGAGAGTTGACTGTACTGTACGTAGTTGGCATTCCTTGGACACGTCACCGAGTCGGATTTGAGGCCTTGAGGCTTCGACGCCACCCTCGTGGGAAAGGCACGAAAGGTTGCTTAAAATTAATCAAACTCCGACCACTGCATCGGTTGGGAGCATCGGTTGGGAATAGGGAATGGGAAGCATGCCCACAAGACAATTGAACTTGAAAGTTGAGCCAGCTTTGTGACATGATAGGGTCTTTATCTAGAAAGCTGGAAAGAGTTGCAGCAAGTTAAAAAATGATACTGATATTAGACTGTATACCCAAGTTTATATAGGAACTACTAGTAGCATTGAAGGGACAGCTTCAGACTGGCCTTTAGAGTGCAACAGATTTCATAAGTCTTTCCTGTACATGAAGGATTGCGGACCACATTTTTGGGTCAGTAGTGTATGCCAGTGTCACAGTAAAAACTCGATTTCGAAACTTTGTATACATTTGGACATCCCCCGACATCGAGTGCCTACTTTCAAGAGTGAAATTGTCGTCCACCGACCGGAGATCCAGCTCCAAGGCTCAGAGCGAACGAGAAAACAGCCGCGTATGGGTACGCCCTGGACGGGCATTCCAAGGCAACCTTCAACATTTGAGAAACCACATGCTCCACGCGACAACCACGACTGGCACCACGCTCACCATCTCGCCGAAGCCCGCGTACTCCGGCGCGATCCGAACGTGTACAAACGCGCCCGCCGCGAGGAGAACAGCAAAAAAGTTGTACACGCACGCCCACACACAATTGATGTAGACCCGCCGCACCGCCCCGCGCGAAAGACGCAGGAGAACCCCCAGCGCTCGCTCCAGGTCTGGTGCGAGGAATACGATGTCCGCCGTGTCCCGCGCTACGTCCGTCCCGCCGCCCATCGCGACGCTGACGTCCGCCGCCGCCAGCGCCGGCGTGTCGTTCGTCCCGTCCCCAATGAACAGCACTCGGCCTCCGGATGCTTGCAGCTCTTGCACGTGCACGACTTTCTCCGCAGGCATGCACCCGCCGTGCGCGAACTCAGGCGGGACGCCGAGCTGCGCTGCGAGCGCGTGGACGACCGGCGCCGCGTCTCCGGACACGATGTGCACTTGGATGCCCTGGGCTTGAAGGAGCCGGACAGCTGCACCGGCGCTCGGGCGAGGAAGGTCGGTCAGTCCGAAAAACGCAACCAATTCGCCGTCGAACGTGACGGCGAACATCGAAAGAGCCTTCGTCATCATCGTGGAGCACAGTGGATTCGCCTGTAACCCAAGCCAGCTTGGGCTACCGCCGCGGATGAGCACGCCGTCGGACGTCGTCACTTCGAGACCTTTGCCGAGGATCGACTGGACTTTGTCTAGAGATAGATCTTCACAGAGTTGGTAGGTCGCATGTAGGTATTTTGCAATGGATCGAGCAACGGGATGCGAGCTCTTGGAGACAAGCGAAAGTATCGTCTCGACGGCATCTTGACGAATGATATGTGCCTCAACGACCGCCATCTCGCCCAGCGTGAGAGTACCTGTCTTGTCGAACACAGCGACAGTCGTGTCCTTGACACATTGAGTTGCAATTGCCGTCTGCGCGCTCATCGCATCAGCACTGCACGTGACTAGCTATTTATATTAGGTGACTGCAACATACCTTGAACAATACGCCCTCTCTGGCCGCGACGGCGCCAGTGATCACGATCACCATCGGCACGCATAGCACAATAGCACATGGGCACGACACAACCAGAACCGCGATCGTATATCGTAGAGCTCCCAACCCCGCGTGGTTAAGGTTTTCGTTGCGCACCCGCAACCCAACTATAATCCAAACCACGAACACGATTATCGCCACAACCAGAATTACTGGGCCAAGCCAGCTGGCAGCGCGATCCGCCAGATCTTGGATGGAAAGCCGAGCCTCCTGTAAACGTGCCACAAGTGCACTGATTTCAGCGATTGTGTTCTCTGCAGGCACCCGAATAACTTTCATGTCGACAGAAGATGTCAGGTTCCGAGTCCCGGCTGTCAGGGGCGCATCCGGGCCCTTGTCGACCGGAAGGCTCTCCCCCGTCAAAGCAGACTCATCAACTTGAGTCATACCTCTGATCACAATACCATCGGTGGGAACGAGCGTGTCCGCCGAAACCCGAAGTATGTCATTGGATTGGGTGAGGTCCGCGTGGATGACAGTGACAGAACCATCCGAGGAGACCAACTGGACATAGTCTGGTTGCAGGGTCCCCAAACTATCCAGTGCTGATGTCGCCCGTCGGCGTGCATACACCCCGATGAGCTCGCCGATGGAGATGAGTGTCAATAAAAGTGCTGGCGTCTCAAAGAACGGTGTGTTGAATTCGTGGCCCGTGACCTGTACCACATAGGCGATGACGGAGAAAAGGTATGCGATTGTAGACGAGAGTATGACGAGGGCATCAGTGTCGACTGTGTGTTGCAGGAACAGGGAGCGGAATGCCGTAGAATACAGAGGACCGCCGGCACATATCTGGATACATGTCGCAAGGAACAGAGAGATGGCGCCATATATGATCGGATGAGGCTTGATTGGTGCCCAAGCAAAGATGAGCACCGGAATGCAGAGGATAAAGGAGATCAGAGTCCGGACAAAAAGATTGTATATTTCTTTGGAAGCTTGCAGGCTGGCGGTGGACTTTGACGGCGGGAGGAATGACCCGCCAATGGCAGCGAAGGAGTCCACGACAGTGCGGGGCGCTACTATAATGGGGTCGTATTGGACATCAAGAACCGTGCCGGAGGTAGTGCTCGATGTGTTAAGAATCCCCACGCCAAAAGGAAGTTTGGGGACCTCGTCGGATGATTCGGCAAGTGTGGGCAACGCAATGCGAAGTATTCTGCGACTTCCTTCGAGCTGAGCTGAGTCAACTACGCAAGCATATCCTGTAAGTTCTGCTGTCCGTTTTGCTATTTTCCCAGGTTCGACGATACCCTCCTTATATGTCAATGAGGCTTGACCAATGAAACTGTTGACTTTGACGTCCCGGACTGAGGGGATGGTTCGAAGCGCGGTCGTAACCTTGTGTGCGCAGGATGGGCAATTCATTCCCTGAATGGACAGCAGTAACGTCCGATTCTGACCACCACCCAATTCAGCAGCCTTCTCGGAGACCGCGAAGCTATCTTCATCGAGCTCGTCGTCTGCTCCGCGTCGTGAATACGATTGGCGACCTACGCACAAAAGGGGTCGGTATAGTACACGCACGGGAAGCTCCGCGGGTGATTGTATTGAACGTATTGTCAGAGGCTGGACCGGTGTTAAAATGACACATTTGCCCAGGCTCTGAAACATGTCTGAGGGTATTGCCGGAGCAACAGTCACTTCCTGCGGCGGAGCAACAGTCATTTCCTGCGGCTGAGCCTAGGAAAGGAAACTTGAGCGGGACAATCGCTCCAATAGCTAACGAGACCATGCCTACCTGTATGGGAATGTGTACTCTGAGAATCAAGACCACACGACACATCGGCTGTTGAGCAGTTGACATCGATATTGCCTGAACATGAAGGGGCTTGAGCTAAACGAGGGGGTAAAGGATGATCATCGGAAGTCCCGAAGAGTAAGCTGTGCTAGATAGCGCACCTTGTCCAACATGGAAGGTAGAGCCGCAACAACTGGGAGGCGACTCCGTGGGTCTCTGGCACCCGCCTTGACCGTCTGGGGTATGACCGCTGGGTATCATGTCCTGCCCGACCCCGCGCCCGCGTGTCATCCGATGATGGCGATCCGCATGACACTGTATCCCGTCGCGTAGGGGTGCAGTAGCGGATGGAGAAGCTACGTGGGGAGTGGGGTTTGGGGAAGCTTCATGGGCATGGGTGTGTTCTGACATGGGGAGATTTGGAGGTATGCGGTCACACACAGGTTCACGTGTCGAGGATCTAGTACGACAGCGTGCAAAGTTGTGGTTCACGAGTAGAACTAGGACCTTGAACTAGTTCTCTTCTCACACAGTTAGCGGCCCTTATGTACTATAGCACGAGAAAGTGAGTAGAGCGAAAAAACAGAAAAGGATCGGATCGTGCCGCACCTGTGTTTAGTAGGCGTAGTCTGGAAAGGATAGAACGATATGGGAAGAGAGGCTAGGAAGTCCTGAGGCCAGGCAGAATTGGGCCGTGTGAAAGATGGAATTGAATCCTCGGGACAAGACAACTTGAAAGTTGAAACAGCCGACGCGATAGGGTTTTTATTTTTTAAAAGGTTAAAACAAGCTGGATGATGTTAATGAATGATACTTGTAGTGATTGGATGAAGAATGTGTAAGTTGAGAAATTGCGAAGGGCCAGACCAAGGTGATGCAGTTTTTCTGTAATTGCTCCATTTCGTAACTCTGTGTGCATCTTGAGATCCCCCGACATCGAGTATCCGTTTTAAAGAGACAAGTCTCGAACACCGACGCAAGATCCAGCTCCACGGCTTAGAGCGAACGAGAACACAGCCGCATGCGGATACGCCCTGGCCGGGTATTCTCCAAGGCAACCTTCAACGTTTGAGAAACCACATGCTCCACGCGACGAGCACGACCGGCACCACGCTCACCATCTCTCCGAAGCCCGCGTACTCCGGCGCGATCCGAACGTGTACATACGCGCCCGCCGCGAGGAGAACAGCAAACAAGTTGTAGACGCACGCCCACACACAATTGATGTAGACCCGCCGCCGCACCGCGCGAAAGACGCAGAACCTCCAGCGCGCGCTCTAGGTCTGGCGCGAGGAATACGATGTCCGCCGTGTCCCGCGCAACGTCCGTCCCGCCGCCGCCAGCGCCGGCGTGTCGTTCGTCCCGTCCCCGACGAACATCACCCCGGGCGCTTGCAGTTCCTGCACGTGCGCGACTTTCTCCGCAGGCAGGCACCCGTCGTGCGCGAACTCAGGCGGGACACCGAGCTGCGCCACGTCTCCGGACACGATGTGCACTTGGATGCCCTGGGCGAGAAGGAGCTGGACAGCTAACCGGCGCTCGGGCGAGGAAGGTCGGTCAGTCCGAAAAACGCAACCAATTCACCGTCGAACGTGACGGCGAACATCGAAAGAGCCTTCGTCATCATTGTGGAGTACAGTGGATCCGCCTGCAAGCCGAGCCAGCTCGGGCTACCGCCGCGGATGCGCACGCCGTCGGACGTCGTCACTTCGAGACCTTTGCCGAGGATCGGCTGGACTTGGTCTAGATAGATCTTCACATTGTGGGTAAGTCGCGTGTAGGTATTTTGCAATGGATCGAGCAACGGGATGCGAGCTCTTGGAGACAAGCGAAAGTATCGTCTCGACGGCATCTTGACGAGTGATATGTGCCTCAACGACCGCCATCTCGCCCAGCGTGAGAGTACCTGTTTTGCCAAACATAGCGACAGTTGTGTCCGTGACACACCGAGTCGCAATTGCCGTCTGCGCGCTCGCACTGCACGTGACTAGCTATTTATATTAGTTGATTGCAACATGCCTTGAATAATACAATACTGTACGGTAACGCCCTCTCTGGCCGCGACGGCGCCAGTGATCACGATCACCGTCGGCACGCATAGTACGATAGCACATGCACGATACAACCAGAACCGCGATCGTATACCGTAGAGCTCCCGACCTCGCGTGGTTGAAGTTCTCGCTGCGTACGCGCAACCCAACTACAATCCAAACCACGAACACAGCTATCGCGACAACCAGAATTACTGCGGCCAAGCCAGCTGGCAACGCGATCCGCCAGATCTTGGATGGAAAGCCGAGCCTCCTGTAAACGTGCCACGAGTGCACTGATTTCAGCGATTGGTGCTCTCCGCCGGCACCCAAACAACTTTCATAGTTCCGGGTCCCGGCTGTCAGGGGCGCATCCGGACCCTTGTCGACCGGAAGGCTCTCCCCCGTCAAAGCACACTCATCAACTTGAGTCATACCTCTGATCACAATACCATCGGTGGGAACGAGCGTGTCCGCCGAAACCCGAAGTATGTCATTGGATTGGGTGAGGTCCGCGTGGATGACAGTGACAGAACCATCCGAGGAGACCAACTGGACATAGTCTGATTGTAGGGTCCCAAACGATCGAGTGCTGATGTCTCCCGTCGGCGTGCATACACCCCGATGAGCTCGCCGATGGAGATGAGGGTCAATAAAAGTGCTGGCGTCTCAAAGAATGATGTCGAATTCGTGGCTCGTGACCTGTACCACATAGGCGATGACGGAGAAAAAGTTTACAGAGGACTGTCGGCACATATCTGGGTGCATGTCGCGAGGAACAGAGAGATGCCGCCATATGCGATCGGATGAGACTCAAGACGAGCACCGGAATGCGGACGATGAGGGATTTAGAAGCTTGCAAGCTGGCGGTGGGCTTTGACCGGGAGGGACGACCCGCCAACGGCAGCGAAGGAAGGAATTCACGACAGTACGGGGTGCTAAGTTACTATACAGTAATGGGACTCATTATGGGAGTGTAATGGGGTCGTATTGGGACCTCAAGAACCGGGCCGGAGGCGTGCTCGATCTGTTGAGAATTTCCACGCCAAGAGGAAGTTCTGGGACCTCGGTAGATGATCCGGAAACTGTGGGCAACGCAATGCGAAGTATTCTGTGACTTCCTTCGAGCTGAGCTGAGTCCACCACGCAAGCATATCCTGTAAGTTCTGCTGTCCCTTTCGCTATATTCACAGGTTCGATGATACCCTCATTATATATCAATGAGGCTTGACCAATGAAAATGTTAGCTTTGACATCCTGGACTGAGGAAATGGAAAGAAGCACTCGTAACCTTGTGTGCGCAGGATGGGCAATTCATTCCCTGAATGGATAGTAGTAACGTCCGATTCTGACCACCACCCAGTTCAGCAGCCTTCTCGGAGACCGCGAAGCCATCTTATCGAGTTCGTCGTCTGCTCCGCGTTGTGAATACGATTAGCGACCTACGCATAAAAGGCGTCAGTATATTACACGCACGGGAAGCTCCGCAGGTAATTGTATTGACCGTATTGTCGGAGGCTGGACCGGTGTAAATGACACATTTGCCCAGGCTCTGAAACATGTCTGAGGGTGTTGCCGGAGCAACGGTCACTTCCTGCGGCTGGACCCCAGGAGGAAACATGAGCGCCTCAATCATCCCAATAGCTATAGCTACAGTAACGAGACTGTGCCTACCTGGATTGGATTGTATGCTCAAACACGATACATCAGCTTCTGAACCGTTACTGTCCCGGCAGCTGAGACCGATGTCGCTTGAATATGAAGTAGCGGGAGCTAGACGAAGGAGTAAGAGATGATAACAGGAGGCCCCGAAGAGCAAGCTCACAGGCATGGGCGCGTTCCAACATGGGTAGGTTTAGGGGATATGTGATCACGGGAACATTCGGTACAGCGACGAGTAGAGGTGTGGTTCACAAGGGATCATAGCAGCGGACTATTATTCGCGTGGGGAGTACGCGATCAAGCCGAAGGCTCTGTTAGCGGTCTGTACTGCGTACATCATGATTGCGCTGTGCGACGTTGCGGACTACCCGAAGCTAGCAAGCGTAACTTAGACTCGGAGTCGTGCCGCATTTGTTATAGTTGGCGCACCCTAGACAAGCGTGGGAAGAGAAGCCAGCAAGTATCGAAGCAATACGAGACTGTGGAGTGACTGGAATCCTCTCTCTGGAGATACGAAAAAATAGGGCTTCCAAGGGCACGACCGAGGGAAAAGATCAGGTAGTATAACAAATAAACAATCTTGAAGGTTAAGACGACGGAGGAGGACGAAAGAGCTGGAGAGACAATCAGGGACTTGCGGATCGGATGAGAGAGATGGGAGGAAGCCGAATAGAGGGTGATGACGTCAAGATTATAGACCCAAAAGATCGGGGTTGTTCACTCAAAGTGGAGTCGAGTGGATACTGGACCAGTGCAACCCCCTCCGTCCGTCCGGGACAACGAAGAAGACCCAATGGATGTCTGCCGTCCGCGGCATTCCTCTCCCTGCGTGAGTAACGATCCCTCCTACCCTCAGTCCCTGTCTTCCTCATGCAAGTTCATTCCCCTCCTGTGAGTCTCTCGGCCCTCCTCGTTCCCTCTTATTCATCCTCGTCCCCCAAGAATATCCCTCAATCCAGTTCCCCACGCCCTCCTTCCCCGACTGCGCTCCCACCACAGCCATCAACCGTCCCCCACCCCCACCCGCCTCATCCTCCTACTAACGAAGAGATAGATGCTGTCATTCAACAGGCCACCTCTTCCATATCCTCTGATGGTCGTCACGTCCCACTCAAGGACACTCGCACCCAACTTTTCGTTGGAAACGTACGTTTATTCTTTGTCCCTTCACTTTCTTGGCCACTTCGTCTCCGTGTACCGCGAGTTTGTTTCTATTTCCCCTGCTTGGTGCATCACTCTTCTCACTGTTCGTGTCCTGCGCTGCCGCTCCCTTCCGTAGACGATTGGCAACGAGCGCTGGTGTTGGCGTTGCCTTCCCATCTCAACCCTGACGTTTCACATTTCACACTTCCCACTCATTTTACTCTTTCTCTGCCAAAACTAGTTTCTGATTCTTGCCACAGCTTCCATACCGTGTCCGTTGGCAGGACTTGAAAGACCTATTCCGCAAGGCTGGCACAGTTCTTCGCGCAGACGTCTCCTTAGGCCCCGATAATCGTTCTCGCGGGTATGGTACCGTCCTTCTCGCCACTGCAGAGGACGCTGGACGCGCCGTCGACATGTTTAATGGCTACTCCTGGCAATCTCGCGTTCTTGAAGTTCGCTTAGACCGCCTGCCCTGCGATTTTGATAACCTTTCCAATCCTACTTCAGGGCTATCACACGCCCGTTCTAATTAACGGCCATGCCCAAATTATTCCTGGCTTCAGACCACCATTTGCCTTCACAGCCCCACTTTCGCCATCCTTTAACCCCCTATCATCTTTCGTTACCCATATTCCACTAAGGAATACTCTAGATGAGCCCCACGCAGACAATACCATTCCGCCTCTCGGCCATGATCGGCCCATGACTGCGGGCGGTATTAGCCGTAACTTATTCGTCGGCAACGTGGGTCTCCCTATGGTCGTGATCTACTCCGATTTTCTCAAGGATGTCTAGTTACCTTTTCATTGTCAATGGCAAGATCTCAAGGACTTATTTCGTCAAGCCGGTACCATCCTCCGTGCGGATGTCGCTCTTGGCCAAGACGGCCGTTCTCGGGGATTCGGCACTGTAGTTTTCGCCACAGAGTTTGACGCCGAACGCGCAGTCAACATGTTCAATGGGTAAAACATCCCGTTGCATAATTTCTCGTTCCGTTCGCTTGACCCTTGTTTTCAGTTACGAGTACAACGGCCGACCCCTCAAAGTACATTATGACAAGTTTATGCCCTCAATGGGACAGTCTATGACAGCGCCATCCTCCCCTCTACTCACCTCGCCGTTCCCCAGTGTCAGCGCGGCATCATTCGCCTCGATAGCAAACGTTGCTGTCAGGCCGACATCCTCCCGTGGCACCCCACTACTCACTGCACAGCCGCTCGAATATAACGTATATGACATGCATCATGTCAAGATGAGCACCTCCCCCCCACCAATGAGTGCACTTTCTTCCCTCCTCGGGCTCAGCCCCAGGCTGTTTTTCCACGTTTGAGCGCCGTTTCAGAGCAGCAATTGCTCGCGCGTTTTTCCTCCAACCTTTCGGTCGACGACATCAATCTAGCAAACCATGAGTCTCCCCCCGCCGATAACCGAGACCTGCCCACTCCACCATCGTCTAGTGCCGGTGCACAGTCTATGAAGGGATCACGAGTATCATCTCCCCCACTCCAGCTCCCCCAGCCCATACATTCGTTCTCACAACCCTCACTGAAACAAACACCGCCACCACTACTACAACCCCACGCTAAGAGTGCCCCCCCTCCATTGACGTTGTATAGCCCCCCAGCTCCAGTACAGCCTGAGTCACATTATTCGATACAGGCGTCCGTTTCGTCTTCGCAGAGAGAGGCCCCTGATCAAACCTCTCCGTCATCGTGGCAGCGGGCGCAGGCGCACCCGGCCCATCCCGGTCCTATTTCCCTGCCTCCACCCTCTACCTTTGTCATTCCGGCTCCTCACAATTTTTCTCCAGTATCTCCGATGTTTGCCCCTCCAGGAATTCACGTCTCGCCCTTGCATCACCCGGCTGTGCCACCCCTTACTGCGTCGCACGTGCCGGCGCATTCTCCTTTAACCCATCCAATGCATGCGCGATCGCCACTTCACCATCCCGTGCATGGGCACCCGTTCAACATGACGCCAATCGGCTTGCCTCCCATTACGCCCAGCATGCCTTCTTT
The DNA here is from genome assembly GCA_021525015.1 of Lactarius pseudohatsudake. NCBI lineage: Eukaryota > Fungi > Basidiomycota > Agaricomycetes > Russulales > Russulaceae > Lactarius > Lactarius pseudohatsudake. Next base: position 227,929 of record JAKELH010000033.1, on the reverse strand, counting down.
TCAATTCGTGCCCGGTCCACCGCCTCCAACCCACCCGAGCCATCCTCCAGCGATATTCTCGCCCGCATCGACTATGTCACCGGGGGCGTTCTGGGGACGGCCGGGGGGTAACACGCTGACCAACGCCGCGGTGGGCGCTCCCGTGACAATGGGCAAAAGTGAGGAAGAAATTGACTATTTCGCCAGTGCGAGCACCGCGGGCGAAGGCTACTTTCCTCCACTGACACAAGCCGGGAGTGGCCTCGCTCACGAAATCTTACGCGATGAGTCCGAGAGTGTTAGCGGGAGAGGCGAAAGACAAGCTGCTTCGGGCCCCACGACCGATAATGGACCTGATCAAGAGGAGACGAGCTTAAGCAGTAGTGGTTCAAGTGGCCGGAGCAGCGCGGGTGAACGCATTGGCGGCGCAGGTATAGACGGTGTGCACAGCGGCGTGTACACCTCGCTACCTCGGCCTGGGGGAATTCCGCGGTCGGAAGAACAGCTACACGCACGTGGTCAGGGTGACTTATCGTCGCCTCCGCTCCGGCCGCCACCAATGCGCCGCAAGATATTCGACCCCATGATGCAGGAGCAAGGAAAACGCAACCACAATTCAAGTTTCGCTGAACTCGTGCAGGACGCGGGCGCTCGGAGCAGCTGACGTGGCTGGAGCATGTGAAAACCCGGGTTGCACTCGCATAACTACGATGGATGGATCCAAAAAAAAACAATTTGAAAATTTTCTTCTGCTTCTCTTCTACTACCCTTGGCTTCCTCATCTCTTTGGAGTTCTGTCTGGATGCTACTGTCGATGTTTTTTTTCTCCTTGGTCAGATATCACTGTATCGAGTTCCCCATACGCATTTTTTGATCTTTTGTAGTCCTGGTATTTCGAGGTGACTCGCTTGTCGTTCATACACTGGTGTGATACTCCGCTCTGTTTAATTACCCACACATCATTGCACGCGCTATCTGTCTTATATAAGCCTGCCAAGCTATGTTGGAGCCCCAGATACGCCTCAGTCTCATGATGAAGGGGATTCAGGGAAGAAAGCCCTCGATCAACACTAGACTTCGATCTAGTGCGTCGCACGAAGAAAAAAAAAACTTTTAGACTGTATTTTGTTGTACAACCCGAGCACGCAAGGCTCGCCACATAGGCTCAAACACTTAGCGAAGCGAGGGTGGGTTCGCTTAGTGGAGATTTTCATTTCACATTTTGAGTGGGACACAGTGGGTGTTCCCACGGGCGGCATAAGTGTATTAAACCGGGAGAGTTATTTCCCACAAAAATCTCGTCATCACATGACAGGCAGGAACACGCTTCAAGCATACCATTGGAAGAGAGTACTGTACTCGTATGGCGTCGAGGTGCTGTACGTACGGAGCATGTCAACGGGGGCACCCTCCATCCGATGCCCAGTTGTGATGGTAAGTGTGGCATCGCCGCGGTGGGACAGCTGGTGGGACTAGAAGCAATCCGTGGGTATCCTTGTGGAGTACTGTAGGCCTCGCATAGAAGCCGCCTGTCTCTTCGGACATACGACCGCATCGGCCCGAGATCGCCAGCGAGCCAAAGAAGAGACTGGATGTATCGTAAGAGAGGCGGATCAGGATCGGTGGGCACGTTACAGTATGTCGTAGGGACAGCATGTGTGGATGTCATCAATTGTCTCGAAGTTGATCAGAGGGTTTATAAAGTTAGAGAGGGCTTTATCTCGTGTGCTTCTCTCTTCGTCTGGCCGCGAGAAATACGTGCTTGGTTCTTCACGACGGCGTCTGTGGCCAAAGCACATGCCGCGCTGAGCTGGCGGGAATGCGAGGTGCAGACGCGACACGTGGATCTCGGCGTGAGATAGCGCGGCGACAGATGGCCATGGCAAGTGATGCTTGGGCGCAAAAGGGCCACAAAGTCGAATTGGAAGCAAGCGCTGCATGATTAATGATAGACACTTAAGCCTGTTTGGGGATTTATGTGATGTGGGCCAACAGTCTCACACTGCATGACCGTCTTGAGACGATACTTGGTCTCATCACGCCACTGATCAGAGGATCCCGTTCAGGTGTGAGACGGGGCAGGCACCGGCAGGATATGGATGTAGTCGAATAGGGCGGGATGGTGCCGATAAGGGGGTCTGAACGAAGAAGAAATAAGCCATTTCGGGAGACAAAGGGGACGGGGAAATGGGCAGAGAGGGTGCATGGTTAGGGCCGTGCCTGAAGACATGGATATATGCGGTATCTAAAACGATATTATAATCTTTTTGGTCAAAGCCTCTCCCCGCTCCTCTTCCTCGTTCTCCAACAACCACGGCCGTCCTCCCCCCGCGTCTTTGATTCGACGGGTTTATGAGGCCCGTTCATCCTTCCGCCTGGTTTCAGAGAGGCAACAAAAAGTCAAGAACACCAGAACCTGACCAATCCCACACGCAACCGCCTAATTCCTACTTGTCGTCGTCGTCCTCCCGCCCAGCCACAGCGCCTTCCATATTCACCTCCCTCCATCTCCACGCCCGTAACAAGGAAGACCCGCGACCCTCTTCGGCTACTTCTCTTCGTTCCGCTTATTCGGTCGCCTCGGGATCTCATCACTCTACACTTCATCCCCATACCCATCCCCATACCCAAGACCTCTACTCTCATCCCTTCGCTTCCATGGTCCACGCCCCACTCCCTGTGGTATCGAGCCACGACTCTTCAGAAGAAGGGGAGGAATGTCCCGTCTGTCTCGAACCCCTCTCCTTCAGCTTTCGTCTTCCAGGAGAGAAGCCACATATCGTGCCTGAGTGTGGCCATGCCCTCCACGAGGTGAGCGAATTTCACTTTTCGTTGCTATTGCCCGTATATAGGCGTTTGCGGTTACGCGTCATATGGGCTCTTGACATGTGTGTCACACGTCGTTGGTGAGGTGGGCCGGTATCATCGTCCTCTTCCCTCTATTCTCGTTGTCGTTGATGGGAATTCTGGGCGTTGCTCCCTCCAACCTTAGTCGATTGCTCAATTTCGGGCCTAGTCGTCCCGAGTCTAGTTTCTGTACCCGAGCCACCTCACTAAATTTGGGTGTCCCTCAACCGATCTTATTTGCAAATTTTCCTATTTCATATCCAACGTTGACACTCTCGTTCAGGCTTGCTTCACCGCTGTTTATGGACCCGTTCCGGGGCCGGGCCGTTCCACTGCACTTTTGCGCAAATCGAACCTGGGTGTGTGTGGGGTATGTCGGCGACCAATGAAAGTTGGAGACGGCGATGGTGGCAAATTAAACAGTACGCCAGCCTTTTTTTTTCTCGCTACTTTCCCATTCCGTACCCTTTGCTCACCCGTGATTTAGAACTTGCCGCTCTTACTGGAATGGCTGATCGGAATACACCCATGCTGTTTCCCGGACGTGATACGCCAACTGTCGTGGGTCGCGGGGCCAACCGTCATGCACACTCCCGCGATCCTACAGAAGATGACCCAATAGAGCCAGTCGCTTCGTCCCTCAGGTCAGGCCCGCACAACGACCACCCCGCATTCGTTGTGACACCATCCATTCAAGTGCTTCCCGAATTCTCCTCCCTGACACGCAACACTGAGCCCACCCAAGCGCTCACCTGTATTGTAGTGGTCGAGTTGCCGGGAAAGCGCGGCTCCTGGACACGTTCCTGGACCAGTGATCGATCCCTATGCCACACATAGTGTGCCCGAGCTTGCAACTGTGCGGCGCCGCCAGCCTTCACTTGGCCCTGCTAGCACCATGTCTCCCACAGACACATTTCACGAGAATCAGACTGTTCGTGATATGCCGTATCCAATATCGCTGCAGTCTCAGGAGGATTCACCATTTGTGGCGATCACTGAGGATCTTAGAAACCGTATCATCGACTGGAAAGGCCATCCGCTCTCGGGACTTGGCCCTTTGCAGATGTATGACCTGCTGTCGGTGCGACGCGATGCTCTTGTGCGCGAATTCTATGTCTATCTCTTCAAAGAGGCAATTATATGTGTCGCGGAGGAGAAGAAGCGTACCCTTGGACGATTCCTCTCAAGCGCATCGGGTGCAGCATCAGCACTTGCCGATGGTGCTTCTGTGACCAGCGGAGGACCGCCTCAATCCAAGAGCGTATTACGGCTCAAAGGGCGCATCTACATCAAGCACATTCGCCAGGTCACAGACACATCCGTCCAGGGAGAGCTCAGTCTCACCATAGATATGGAAGACGAGAGGCTCGATTCATTCATTCTTATCTTCAAAGATCGTTCTTCACTCGAAACATGGAGGGTTAATGTCCAATCACTCGTTGCGCTTGTACAACGGCCAAGACCGGAGTCCGATCGTCCCCCGCTTGACATGGAGGAGTTTGGCGGTAGTGCCAAGGCTGCGCGGATGCTCAGTGGCAGCACGGGAACAAGTGCAAGCACGGCGGAAAGCAGTTTACTACACAGTTCGGGGCGGTCGACGCTCTCGAGCTACACGTCGCATGGTGGCTCTGTCATGAACCACGGATATCACAGCGGTGCGACAGGCAAACTCACACCACTCCAAGAAGACGAGACGCCATCACATTACTCTTCTGGTCCCTTATACGCACCGCATATGTCCGCCGGCCCTTCCAACTCACTCGCCCCTCTCCCTCACCCACCGTTGGATCTCATCCTTGTTATATCCCTCCCAACCGTCCACGCATTACCAAGCACAGCTGCGCTCAAGCTTCGTGTCATCAAGACGTCTCTTGACTTCATTCTTGCGTCACTTGGGCCACGTGATCGCTTGTCATTTGTTACTTTCGAGGTCGGCGTCGGCGGTGCCGTGCGCAAGACCCCCTTTCTGTCACCCGGACGCACGCAGAGCCGTGCACGACTCGGAAAATTTATTGACGAAATTGGATTTCGTCCGGAAGAGGGCCAGACTTTTGAGGACGAATTTGTTGTCCGAGGAAGCAAGGAAGAGAAGACAGACGTTGTCACGGCTGTCAATCATGGTATGGGCATTTTTGGGTGATATTGAGCAGGTGATTCATGACGCTTTGACAGGACTTGATGTCGTGCTGCAACGCAAGTCACGGAATCCTGTGGCAGGAATGGTTCTTGTCAGCGATGCGGCTGATAGCACACGGCGCGCACAGATGGACCTCGTTCTTGCTCGGGCAGAAGCGGCCAACGTGCCAATCCATTCCTTTGGTTATGGGCGCTCGCACGACCCTGCGTCTCTCTGGCTCATGTCAAACCACACTGGCGGGACGTACACGTTCGTAAGTGACTGGTACGACCTCCGAAGTTGCTTGGCAGGTTGCATCGGTGGAATGCTGTCTATCGGGTCCATGAACATGAAGCTGCACATGAAAATCGTGGACTGGAAACCGTTTCCGCGTTCGCAAGGTGTCCGGAGGCCCGTCTTCCATTGTTTCGTCAGACGGGCGTAACGTTGACGTCGAATTGGGCGAACTGCGTTACGGCGAACGCAAGGAAATGCTCGTCGAACTCGAGCTCGATAATTCCGACGCTGTGCGAAATGGCAACTCCCGTGGCGCACACCGGGCGATGAGCGCGACGGAACGGTTCAATCAAAGCTTGGGGCTCGATGCCCTTGGCATCGATGACGTAGCCGACCTCACAGACGGTATGATGGATCGCATGATCGATGAAGTTCCTGTTATCGAGGTCGACGGAGCATTCTACGATCCCGCGGCGGGAAAGCACGTCTCTCGCCTCGCACATCCCGTTCTCCTTACGGTCACGCTACTCCCCGCTGGGAGCAGCAGTAGCCCCGCCCGGCAGCCCGCGGGCCGCTCTGATACGGTCATCGTACGGCGGCGCATGGAGCTACTCGCATCGGATATGATCACACGCGCCCTGGTGCTTGTGTCACGCAAGAATTACCCGGCAGCTCAGAAAATTATGAACGAGACCAAGCGCATCGTGCACACGGTGCTGCAGCAAATATCGCAGTCTCTCCAGCCGCCCACGTCAACGGGCGGTATGGCGCGGAACCGCAAAGAGCAGCTCACGCTCGCCTCTGTCCGGGTGCTACAGGCGATCTTGCAAGACATGCAATTTTTGTCCGATGCTCTCGAAGAGAACGTGGACCTATTTGCGCACGACCAGCGGAATTTTGGCGCGCAACAAGTGAGTCGCTCCTCCAGATTACGTTATGTCCCGTGGTCTTATCGACTGTCTCCTAGGCAATGATTTTGCGCGACCAGAAGAGTTGGACCGGACGCAGCGCTACTGAACGTGTCTTCTGGACGACTGACAATTCAATAGAGCTCGTCTCCCGCAGCAACGACTGGCTCGCTCGCGAATAACATTCATACCCCTTTGTTAGGCTCAGCTCGCTAATATCTTCGCGACACACCTCACTCTTTTAGCTTCACGTAACGAGTTATGGCATTTTTTTTTCCGCATCCCCTCTTTTACTGTATCCCGGTGTGATTATCGCGCCGGTAATTTATCGTACAAAAAGAACATGACACAATCTTTATTTGCGACCCTTGGATCATATGAGGCGGCGCAGCGCCCGTTTATTACTGAAGCGTTCCTGCCCCACATGCACATGAATAACTTGTGAGAGAGCGGAGATGTTAGGATGTTCATCCTGGAATTAGCACTGGCAGTCCCGTCCTATCTTCCGTGGAAATTCCGAGAATTCGCCCTTTCAAACCTACCTAGCCGCTGCAACATGCCACGTACTTGTAGGGAGGTATTTACACGTTGCGACCTTTATTGCGATCAACGCGGCGGCGGCGGCAGTTCATATTGTCAACTGATACGCCGATAACCTGTCAATGGGGTATCACTGTTAACGTTTCCAAGCGTTTCCAAGCGCACCCAAATACGCCCAACTGGGCTAGAATCCGACGAACGGTGCCAAATTTTATTCCTCTGATCGCGGCGTGAGGCGCGACCCGGATACAGTCTAAGTATTAGGTTCACGTGGTCTGTTCGCTCGCATGATCAATTATTTACCCGCGCCGACTCACCGTTACCTCTCGCTTTCGGAGGCTTCTTCTCTGAGGAATCATTGCTGCTGCGGAACCCCTACTGTATGTACTTTAGTCGAGGGCCGAGCTCACCATGTGACGACGCGACGGTTCGCATTCATCGGTACTGCTAAGCTGCGATCAGCGCGGGCGACGATGCAGGAGGTCCCGCGGTGGCAAATGCTCCAGAGACGGCGCGCGGCGCGTTGACTAAAACACAGGTGCGGTGGCAGCGGCGGCGGCGGCGGCTTCCATGAACGCGATATGAACAACTGGCAGAACTGGGAAGCGAGGAATCACCACCACATTGCCCGCCCGAGGACGGCCTTTTTCGAGTCTCTCTCCTGGTTCACTGTAGTTATGTGTAATCGAACCCCCGCGGTGCCCTGCCCTGCACAAAGGGCGCGGGCGCGCGGAGGGGCGGTTGCGATTGATCCTGGCTTGGTCAGTGGAGCTAGAAGGTATCAGTCTGCGGAGGCTGGACGTTAATCGTGTTTGTACGGGGCACACTACTGTACCAAGAAATCGGTGCTCCACGGGTTACAGTAGTGCTTCGCGCCGAGACTGGCCCATTGCCAGCCAGCACGCCCTTCAGACTTTAATTTCAGGACTTCTCAGTTCCCATGACAGTGATATTCCCCACGGCGTATCTTACTAGAACCGACATGTGTGAGGGCTACAAGTGTCGTCTCCGTCCCAGCGATTGACATGGGAAAACTCAGATGTCATCGTCGTCGTCGTCATCATCGTCATCAAATAGTATGAATCTCTTTCCGGGAACAGCAGGCGGCTGTGCACAAAGATGGGACCTACATACCTCTATATGGATGAAACAACTCACCCTTGAGGAGATGAAGGAAATCGGATTGTCCATGGCGCGCATAGAGTGGCGAAACACTGTGGTCGATGGGGCCATGCCCTTTCCACCAACGGTCCTGATTGGTGGCAGTTTCGTCACGATGGCTGATAATCTAGTTGTCAGCGTGGCACCGCCAGATTCTGGATGGACGTTCTCTGGATAGCTGCCGCCGCCATCGCCGCCATCGCCGCTTGGAGTTTGGACGGTCGCCCTTCGATATTGGACAGGATTTTCAGTTTCTATGGTTCTTTCCACAGGCCCGTGGGGTGTTTGATGCCTCGTGGTTTCTATATATTGGTCCAGGTCCAGATGTCCCCAAACAGCTGGCGCATGTGGGCCAGAATGCGGAGAATCCAAACTTATTCTTCGTCTTTTCTTCGATACCGAGAACTGCTCCCCGTTTCGCTTCGATGGTGGAGAAGGTGTGGAGCCAGAACACGGTTTGGTGCACTGGCAACCCTCGGGGATCTTCCCCATGATAGCATTGCGCGCGGCGTCTATATGGAGCGGAACGGACTGGAGAATAGGATGGAGCGGCGCAAGGAGTTCGACAACTCGGTTCTGTTGACTTTGTAAGCACGAAAATTGTTCTTGAAGGGATTGCGATGTTCGGCCTTGCGTCTGGAGGAGCTACATACGGACTTATCTTTTGATTGTGATTCTTGCTATAGTGTCAAGGATTCACTGTACCGCGGTCAATGAATCAAGTTTGCCGTTGATCTTGTCGTCAAGGGTGTTCAGGCGCTCCAAGGCCAGTGTGAGATTAGCTTGTATTGAGGCGGCTTCGCGTGCTTGCACCGGGTCACCAATTGCTTTCTGAAGAAAGGACTGACACCGATTGACTAACGGGGCGTGAGTATGCGATAACAGGCATATATATGCGCGAAAACAAAACGCGCCCAATTGAACAATCGCCTCGAACTCCTTCTCGCGTGCGCCTTCGACCTCCTCCCTCACACGGACCATCTCTCTCCTGGAGGCTTCAACCTCGGAAAAGATAGTGTTTGCGCGCTCTGAAAATTTCTCGAGCCGCGCGTGTGTGTCATGTAGGAGGATCCGGGTTGATGTGCTAGCCTTGTCTTGCGGTGTGAGCTGAGCAAAAGCGGGAATTTGAGCACCTCTGGACGGCCCGCGCTGATCTTGGAGTAGATGCGCCCATAACGTTGACGCAGTTGATGGAAGAGGGGAAGATGGGTTTGATGGCCCAGCCGTCGTCGCCATCGCCGTGACGACAAACAAGTGTCAAAAAGTGTCTCGCGTGACGAGCTCGACGCGAAGGCGATGTAGATCATGTGATGCGACCTACGTTATCACGTGGTTACCAGCGACCCCCAGAACGAGCAAAGTCATCTCGCGTCGAATTTTGTCGCCTGTGCCGTATCAACACATGTTGCTTACATTCAGAGTCATCTACGACGAGACAATATAAGGGTAATCGAGGCAATCGAGGCGGGAGGAGCAAACACTATGGCGCCGCACACGCGCTTCGTCTGCTAGAACTTCCCCCAGAACTCTCGTACGAAGGTGCGCGTGAGTAAGGCGGGGGAGGCGATAAGTGTCTGGCCATGGGGATCGGCTGTTCACCCATCTCGGCATCAGGGAGCTCGGCTGTACTGGTGGTGGTGCTTTGGGTGTCGGTGGGCGTACAGGATCGGGCACGCCTTCGCCAGGAAGAGAATGCGGCGGTGAGCTGTAGGAGACACCCGACGAACGCACAGAATACGACAGCCGAGCAGATGGCAATAGCTGCAATGGCCTGAGTGGAAATGCGAGAGCTGTGTCTTCGATGCATGATGAGAGTGGTGACGTGGCCGGTCGAGGCATCGCGGTGTGGTGGAAGCGCAGAATGGTCGCGTTCTATCAATTGTGGGGCTAGGACCCTGTCCGGCAGAGCAGTAGTTATCCTTCGCACGGCCAGATCAGTGATATATTGTTCGGAGAGCAGGCATAAGGCGCACAACACAAGAGGTGACAATGCGAGCGTAGAGCAAAGGATAATTTGACCAAAAGAAAATATGACGCCTTGCAGTTGTCGCAAGAACATAGGGCACAGCGGGTCAAAAAAGCGAAGATGCGACAGGATTACAAGATCGTTGTTAAGACTGGAGAAGGGGTTGGAATTGAGCCATGCCCATGATCTCTGGATGCCAGACAGAGAGCGGAGCTAGTCTAGTCCACAGTCACGATGCAAACTGCGACCGACGAGCACAGTCAAGATTGAACTTGTTTCAGAAAACGAAGAACCAGACGGATATCCCATAGCGATCTTACGTTGTTGACACTTAGAGAGGAAACACAGATGTGGGACCAAGTTCAAGTTCGCAGCCAGACAAATACACGTGCAAACATATTCCTTTACACTGCGCTAGTTTAGGACATCGGAACTTGGCGCCATGGTATGCATGATATTGAGACGTCGGGGGTCAGTAAGGAAAGTAAATAATTAAGTCCGTCAGGGAGCGACAGGTAGCGGGTGAGGATGGTGGTGATACAGGAAGACGATGCTGTCCATGCATGCGCGTTCGATACTTTTATGCGTCCATCTCCCGCCGCCTCCAGTTCCGCGCCGCCCCACGCATTATAGTCATGGTCCAAGCAACCGCCATCCAAAAACCATGGGCCAGATCTGGACCGAACATCTTCCGCAGCCCTTACTAGCACTGCAGCCCCGATTCTCCGCCAATATTACCGCCTGGATAATCGTCTAACACCTAATCGCAACATCGAACAGCAAAAACATAAAGAGATGGAAGGGAAGGAATGGAATGGGAAAAGGCGGTACAAATGAGGCAAGGAAAGGGCAAAGGATGGTACCCTTGCCGGAGCGATGCGGCTCCGCCTCTGCCGAGGCGTTCTCAACCCATCTTGCCGTCCTTCTTCTTTTGCTTGCGAGGCGGTGTTACTGGTCGACCCATGTTCATCCCACCATAGGGGTACTTTGCTTTCTTCTCCGCTGGCTTTAAGATCTACACACGTAGAACCGGTTAGGTGGCACTAATATAAGTAGGCACAACACACCTGGAAAGAACATAACAATGTCTCATCTACGCTCATCATCGCACCAGCATTATCGAATTCTCCACAGTAATTTGGCGCCGAAAAAAGTGTTACAAGCTGACGCTTTGCGAAAAATTCATAGCCGTCCTCGACGACCTGTGCGAAAAGTCAGCCATCAGTATATGCTTTCACACGACGGAACAAGTGAAAATCTTTGCAAAAGGTATATCGAGGGAAGCGCACGAATAGGTACGATCATGTGCAAGTTCCATCCGCGCACATACGCCGGACACAGCTGCGGGGGAACGACGGCCATCTGGAGACACACCTGATGTGCCCGACAAATTAGATCCATGTCGTGCTTCTGTAAGAAACGCGACACGACATCTGGCCCGAAGGTAAACGATACGCCTCGATCGTTCTCTGACCAGCCGGTGATGTCCTTGTCCGGATCTGACCATAATAGATCGCAAAGCAGACCTGAAACCCATTCCCACGTGAGTAGAAGGGAGGACTGGAGGGCATAGTGCGCACCTGTATCGGGAACGTCGGTCGGTCGCATGACCCGTCTAATTTGTTCCATGGACTGAAGATCGGGACTAAGGCCACCATGCATAGTGAAAATCTTTTCATCGATGATAGCAGCAATAGGTAGGCAGTTGAAGCAATCTGTAAATGTCTTCCAGAGCTTGATGTTGTAACGTCGCTTGCCTGTAGGCATTTTAGCTCAGTATGTGACCAAGTCAGAGTATGACAAGAACGAACATTCGTCGTAAAAGCCATAAATGCGATTTATACTAGCGCATTCATGGTTACCACGGAGGATAAAGAAATTCTCCGGATATTTGATCTTGTATGCCAGTAGGAGGCAAATTGTTTCTAGGGATTGCTTGCCAGCGGTCGACATAATCACCAAGGAAAAGGTAGTTCGCTTCCGGTGGGAAACCGCCATACTCAAAGAGCCGCAGTAGATCGTAGTATTGCCCGTGGATGTCCCCTGATCCCAGTGGTAAACATGTTCGCTTGAGAAACAAGACAGAAAACGTACCACAAATCTTTATGGGAGCTTCCAACTCCAACAGGATGGGCTGATTGATGAAAATTTCACGGGCTTTGGTGCAAAGGTATTTAATTTCGTACTCTTGGAGCTGAACGGGTTTCCCAGGTCGATTTCCTCGTACTACGCAAGGGGGCTGTGAGCATCATAGGACCATCAAAGGCGATGAGCCGGACAAAGAAAGAACGACAAGCTGCCGGATGACTGAAATGACGAGGCGACGAGAGCGGGGTATACCTGGACAGGGAGGACAAGGACACCCTGCCTTTTCGGCGTTCTTTCAGGGTAGCCACATAGCACAGCAGGGTGATGTCACCTTGTGGTACTTGGGGGCTCTCGAGGAAGAGATGCCACCAGCAATAAGGATCAATCGATGTGTCACGGAACCCGCAAATCATGACCTTACTGGAAAAGAGGAAAGACATACCTTCGAGCAGACGGTCAATGACCGAGTCAAGATCGATTTCAGTTGAGTTATCCCCCATGGAAAAGGCGACCAGATGTCGTGAGAGTTCGGCGAAATATGCGGTTGACGGACGTCCGGGGTGGGTTGGGTCTCAGGTGTTGCCGATAAGATGGTGGGGAGAGTAAGGAGAGTTGGGTGATGCTTCGAAAGCGGAAAAGTGGGGGTGTGGGAACAGGACCAGTAATTTTTTTTGGAATATTTTTTTTGGGAAAAAGGATATGAGTTATTTACGCGAGGGGAGGAAGGTGAGAAGAGAGAGGAGAAGAGAAAGGAAACTTGGGCTTAGTTGAGAGAGCTCTTTCGTGAGACTTGGTTGATCGTGCAACGTTGTCGGCGGTCGGATGTGTCGGAACAGTCGCGCACATCGCCTCGCATCACCGTGGGAAATTCATATCACAACAAATAACGTGATCACCTTGCGTCTCATGTCGCAAACAACAATTATCTCCATAAAATTTGATACATCACGAGCACAAGCCGTCGACAAAGTCGACACCTGGTCTATTAGACCTCCCCAGATAGGATATCGCTGTAGGATTCGTCCAGCCTTGCCCCGCCCTCAAGGAAAACTCGTTCCAAGAGAGTATTGAATCTCTCTACATATTGCATACTCACAACATGCCCCGTGTCCTTCCACACTACGGACTCTGCCTCGGGCATGTACTTACTTAAATACGCCGAATTTGATGGCCGCACCAGATGATCCTGATCTCCGGTCAGGATCAATACCTTGGGGATGGCCTTGGATATTTGTGCGAGACGCTTGGCTCCCACGTGGTGCGTGAACCCCGCCCACATCTGCGAAACAGCCCCGAGGGGCTTTTGGATGCGTGTTACGGCTGTACGTTCATCACATAGCTTGTAAGGCATCAACACGATGGTCGACCTCACTTAACTAGGCACGCACCGTGATCTGAACTTCACGGTTTGTCCTGCCCTCGGGGTCATTCTCGGCTCTCGCATCCAACCACTGAAGAGTTGAAACACATATCCACAACGAAGGGACTACGTTCGTTTGGGTCCTTGACGAATTGAAGCCTGGTTTCATTTTCAGACGTCCGTTATGTACGCCACCTCGTTCAAGTTGTACTCTACCTTATGAGAGTCTTCAATCCGAACCACTACTCACGACTCCAGTTTAATCTCCCTCGAAATAAGTCTCAATTCGACGCACCGGAGGAATATTGAATATAGGGAGACCTCCGGCTGTCGTCACCACAAGACTTAGAGAAATAAATCTCTCGGGAATGCGATAGGCTAGCTCTGTGAACGCCAACAATGTCAGAACTAAGACAGATTTGGGCCACTAACGCACCTTGCGCAATCATACCGCCCAGCGATAGTCCAACAAGATGCACACTGCGGCTCTCGGTCCAACCGATGAAATCGAGCAGTACAATGGCATCTTCCGCCATGGCACTTGTCCTAAGGTTAGAATGTACGAGGAAGCAAATCGTTAGCCTCGGTCGAATAGAACAGCTGATGAAAGTACAGACGAGTATGGCCCCATCGGTGTGTCGCTGTTCCCTGCGCCTCTATTATCGAAAACGAGAATGGAGTATTGCGGTAGCCGACCAAAGTATTTCACTTGTGCAGCCCATGAGTTTGAGGTAACATTTAATCTATGGAGGCATCGTTTTAATTGCGAGAAGAAAGACGAAGCAGACATAATGCTCGCCCTGAGATGAAGACTACCTTGACAGGTCCTGTGCCGTGTTGTTCGAAATACAGAGAATGACTTTCCAGGAATGGATCTTGGGCCCTCAATTTCGTCACAGGACAGAGACCCCTGCGAGTGCAGGTAGCTGGGTCATGAATACTCAGCCAATGCCGTTGGCGGTTCTGGCCAGTTACGCCCCCAGTAGTAGTCGTCATGGCTGTTTGCGAGTAACTTAATGGAGTGAGTCCACGTGACCGTGAGTAAACGTATATTAGGATCCATCTAGCCTCGCTTGGCCCTCTAGGAAAACTCGTTCCAAAAGCGTATTGAATCTCTCTACACGCTGCATATTCAAAGCATGTCCCGTTTCCTTCCACACCACGTACTCTGCCTCGGGCATGTACTTACTTAGATATGCCGAATTTGATGGCCGCACCAAATGATCCTGATCTCCAGTCAAGATCAATACCTTGGGGATGGTTTTCGATATTTGCGCGAGACGCTTGGCTCCCACATGGTGCGTGAACCCCGCCCACGTCTGCGAGATAGCCCCGAGGGGCTTTTGGATGGGTATTACGGCTGCGAGTTCATTATGATGCTTGCGAGGCATCAACACGATGGTCGACCTCACTTAACTGAGCACGCACCATGATTTGAACCTCACGGTTTGTCCTGCCCTCGGGATCATTTTCGGATTTCGCATCCAACCACGAAGAGTTGTAACAGCTCTCCACAATGAGGGGAGTACGCCTCTTTGGGTCCTTGATGAATGGTAACCTAGTTTCATTTTCAGATGTCCGTGTACACCACCTCGTTGCCGTTATACCTTAGGATAGTCTTCAATCCGAACCACTACTCACAATTCTAGTTCAGTCTCTCTCTTAAAATAAGTCTCAATTCGACACACCGGAGGAATATTGAATATAGGGAGACCTCCGGCTGTCGTCACCCCCAAGCTCAGAGAAATAAATCTCTCGGGAATACGATAGGCTAGCTCTGTGAACGATCCAACAATGTCGGAACAGACAGATTTGGGCCACTAACGCACCCTGCGCAATCATACCGCCGAGCGATAGTCCAACAACATGGACACTGCGGCTCTCGGTCCAACCGACGAAATCGAGCAGTGCAATGACATCTCCCGCCATTGAACTTGTCCTGAAGTTTTTTTGGCATATTACGGAACGAGGAGGTAGGTTATCAGCCTCGGTCGAATGGGGGCAGCTAATGAAGGTACAGACGAGTATGGCCCCATTGGAGTGCCGCTGTTCCCTGTGCCTCTATGATCGAAGACGAGAATGGTGTATTGTGGGAGTCGACTAAAGTGTTTCACTTCTACAGCCCATGAGTTTAAGGTAGCATTTAGTCTGTAGAGCCATCGTATTAATTGTGATAAGAAGGATCGTGTAGACATGATGCTCGCCCTGTGATGAAGACTACTTTGACAGGCCCCGTGCCATGCTGTTCGAAGTACAGAGAATGACTTTCCAGAGGCGGGCCCTGGTCTCTCGATTTCGCCACAGGACAGAGACCTTTGCGCGTGCAAGTAGCCGGGTCGTGAATAGTAAGCCATTGCTGCTGATGTGCGCCATCGGTAGTCATGACAGCTTGTGAGTGGGTGAGTACTGAGTGAATCCATGTTACACCGTAAGCCGGTCCACTGCCGGACCTGGTGATGTTTTGTTGCTTTGATGTTTTCCGGGTCATTCCAACCTGCGATCGTATCGTTGTTCTCCTCCGCAGGCAGCGAGCCGCTCTGTCTTTGGTCATTGAAGACGGACCCGTCCCTTCCTGCCGACTCGTTTGCATGTTTCCTCAACGACTCGGAGTCTACTCCAGCGCCGCCAGATCCAGCCGTGCTCATCTCCCCTCACCCCGTCGCGGCGGACAGCGGCGGTGGACAGGCTAACAATTCTCAGGGAATGGGATATATGCTCACTCAGACCGTTTTACATCTGCAGTCGCCTTCCCTAGCGACGACTTACCTGCGATGCCCTCCTCACAGTGGGGGTCGTGTCCACATGGGTCGTGAAGGTGACCTGGGCCTGAAACACCCCTGGGTACACGTTCAAGTGCGGAACATAGGTCGACCGTGGTCCCTTGAGTTAGGCCTAGTCGACTTGGCGGGGAAGGAGGGTGTTGTACGATGTTCGACGTTCCAGGTAGATCTCGTCTTTCCACCGTATATCTTCAGAAGTCTCGATCGCAGGAGAGGTACCGGAGACAAGAATACTGACAACTCGCGCTCAGGGGAGCATTTTCAGATGAATTGAGCTTTTCTTTTTCATCATTATCTCTCCGGCAATGTACCTCGGTTCCCACTGACAGATTTCCGCTTGTAGAACGAACCCGTACTCAAGTTGACCTCTCCTCCGTTACTTCACCTCCCGCTGACATTCCCCTCGGCTTCTACGACTCCTTTAACTTCGTGGTCTACCCTATCGTTATATCTCCCTACACTCCTTTCTCATTTCTCTTCGCGCGCACTAATACAGAATTCACATGACGAGGAGGAAGATCCAAGGCTCTACGAGATTGAGCTTCCCAACGCGAGGTTCTCCCACACATCCTATGTTAAGGTCTACGCGACGTGCCGACTAAAGAGGATATGGTTCAGCGAAGAAGATTCGTCCCAGAGGCTACCATGGGAGTTTGAACTGTATGCGGAGAAATGAATTTGCACCCTGTTTTCCTAGATCTGATCATTCCTCATGTCCTCATGTAAACCTGCCGCCGGCTGTCCATTTCTACCATCCGTCCATTGTATCGTGTAAGCACCCCTCCTTCCAGTCGCGCTGTCTGGCCCTGCCTCGCATGTGATACTTTCTTTCTGCGCGATACATAAAGTAGGCTTTACTGATGCCACCGGGCGCATGTCCCCCGCACGAGGGAAAAGACGCTCGATCGCTGCCGACTCGCGTGCGAACCCCTCACGAATTGGCATCACTAAGATGAAAGCGACCGGCCAAACGAACACGTCGCCTCAGACATGCACTGATCCATGCGGCATACTCGAGCTCATAAACGACATCCGCACCAAACACTTCATCAAACGGGACATCAAAGGGTGCCTCGAGTGCGTTTGCAGGGTCTGCAGCCTCTTGCCAGTCCAGTCGACTGTAGAAGTCAGAACAGAAATTGTTGTTCTCGATGTTCAGTTTGAGATTCTCCAGCGTGAGCGCGACGATCTCCGCAGGACCGCAGCGGTAGGATTCTGCGTGAGGCTGACAAGCCCTGTCTCAGCACCGACTCGGAGCTCGAGCATGCGCACCGCGCCACCGAACCCGAATCACGCAGGCTCCTCCGTGATCATCTCCGCCGGCACGCACACGCCCCCCCACGTCTGTGCCATGACGCTCCCAAAGTCGTCGCACCGCACCGCGGACACCGGTAAGCTACACGCGCACGCCGCTGCTGAACGCGTATGTACGTGTGTGCTTGCCTACAGAGGCGGCGCCCGCGCAGATGGCCAGGAGCGCGGCTGCGGACTGGACGAGCGTCTCTACGCCGTCCGCGTCCGCGTGGGTGGTGGCTTGCACGATGAGCGCGGTCAGCCACCGTATTGCATACGCGTGCTCGAACGCATCGGCGCGGACCGCTTCCCAAGACACGGTCGTTTCGCTCGGTCCAGTGCCGGTGTTGTGGTTGCCAGTGCTGGGAAGGAACTAGAGGCGAGACACCGTGTACGGTCACTGGCCGGTGATTTGTCGCGTGAATCTGTTCTGAGTCCGCATTACCATCATCGCAGGTAAATAGCGACCTCACTCAACTTGGACTTCAGCTACGCAGCGCCGATGGTTAACCGATCGGACACCCCGTTTCGCACTCTCGTCCACTGGCATGGGGAAACGCCAATATATGTCTCAGACCGGCTCGACTTCTTCGGATCCTGACTACCTCGCGTTCCGCTGAAGCTTGAAGTTCCACCCGAAGAAAATGACAAATAACGTGATATATTAGGCTAGAGCTTTGCCCGGCCCTCATGGAAAACTCGTTCCAAGAGCGAATTAAATCTCTCTGCGTGTTGCAAATGCACAGCATGTCCCGTTTCCTTCCATACCACGTACTCTGCCTCGGGCATGTGCTTACTTAATATGCCGAATTTGATGACCTCACTAGATGATCCTGATCTCCGGTCAGGATCAATACCTTGGGGATGGATTTGGATATCTGTGCGAGACGCTCGGCTTCTAGGTGGTGCGTCAACCCCGCCGACATCTGTGAGACAAGCCCGAGGGGCTTTGGGGAGCGTGTCATGGCTGCGCGTTCATCATATTGCTGGCAAGGCGTCAATACGACAATCGACCTCACTTTACTGACCACGCACCACGATTTGAACCTCACGGTTTGTCCTGCCTTCAGGATCGTTCTCGGCTCTCGCATTCCAACCATAAAGAGCTGAAACTCATCTCCACACTGATGGGAGTACGCCTTTCTTGGTCCTTGATGAATGGTAACCTAGTTCATCTTTAGACTGTCCGTCATGCACGCTACCTCGTCGCATTATACCTTAGAATAGTCTTCAATCCGAACCACTACTCACAATTTTAGTCCAGTCTCCCTTGAAATAAGCCTCAATTCGACACACCGGAGGAATATTGAATATTGGGAGACCTCCGGCTGTCGTCGCCGCAAGGCTCAGAGAAATACATCTCTCGGGAATACGATAGGCTAGCTCTGTGAACGATCCAATGATGTTGCAACTAAGACGTATTTGGGTCACTAACGCACCCTGTGCAATCATACCACCGAGCGATAGCCCAACAACATGGACACTACGGCTCTCGGTCCAACCGATGAAATCGAGCAGTACAATGGCATCTTCCGCCATGGCACTCGTCCTGAAGTTTTTGATAAATTACGCAACGAGGAGGTCGTCAGTCTCGGTCGAATGGGGCAGACGATAAAAGGACAGACGAGTACAACCCCTTTGGAGTGTCGCTGTTCCCTGTGCCTCTATTATCGAAGACGAGAATGGAGTATTGCGGGAGTCGACCAAAGTGTTTCACTTGTCCAACCCATGAGTTTAAGCCATCATTTATTCTGTAGAGTATCGTATTAATTGTGATAAGAAGGATCTGGACATGATGCTCGCCCTATGATGAAGACTACTTTGATAGGCCCAGTGCCATGCTGTTCAAAGTACAGAGAGTGAGCTTCCAGATGTGGGCCCTGGCCTGTCGATTTCGCCACAGGGGAGAGACCCTTGCGGGTGCAGGTGGCTGGGTCGTGAATAGTAAGCCATTGCTGCTGAGGTGCGCCCTGGCCGGCAGTCATGAGGGTTTGTGGATGAGTGAGTACTGAGTGAATCCATGTGATTGTGAACGAACACGAACGAAGCCGAGCCACTGTTACTCCTGGACCGAGTGGTGGTATTCGGGTTAGCCTGTCTCGACTCGAGCAATGAGGTCATTGGTCAGACCATTTTTGGAAATCCCATCGTATGCTTAGTCAATGATTTGCCCCATTGATTTGGCGGAGCTCGAATCGACCGGATCACACCACTTGGACTGAGACCGTCCAAAGCAGAGTAATCACAGATCAAGGGTCTGTTCGGTGCAGAGAATGCATTACCCCAGTCAAGGGAATGAGCTACGCCAAGGGGCCTCTTTGCCCTCGGCGCAACGTGAACTTGAACAGCAACAACATTACCCCCTAGTGCACGTACCCCTTCCACTCGGACTTGTTTGCATCGATGGGGGTCGACTCCAGCGCCACTAGATCCAGACCTGCTCATCTCCCCTCACCCCGTCGCGGCGGACAGCGGCGATGGGCTGGCAAACAATTCTCAGGGAATGGAATATACGCTCACTCAGACCGTTTTACATCTGCAGTCGCCTTCCCTAGCGACGACTTACCTGTGATGTCCCCACTGAGGGTCGTGCCCACATGAAACACGTGCGGAACATAGGTCGACCGTGGTCATTTGAATTAGACCTAGTCGACCGAGGGTATTGTGCGATAAGTTCAACGTTCCAGGTAGATCTCCTTGTAGATCTCGTCTTTCCACCGTATATCTTCTCTCGACTGCAGCAAAGGCATTGGAGATAAAGAAACAAGAATACTGAACCCATTTTCAGATGACTTGAGCTTTTTTATCCTTGTCTTTCTGACAAATTTTGGCAGGGTTCTGCCTGAACGAACCCGTGACCTCTCCTCCGTTACGTTCATTTCTCGTCTCTCTTCGCGCGCAGTCAGAGTCAGACATGGTTTCCTAGACCTGATCATTCCTCATGTAAACCTGCCGGCTGT
The DNA here is from genome assembly GCA_021525015.1 of Lactarius pseudohatsudake. NCBI lineage: Eukaryota > Fungi > Basidiomycota > Agaricomycetes > Russulales > Russulaceae > Lactarius > Lactarius pseudohatsudake. The sequence goes on along the minus strand of JAKELH010000033.1, from coordinate 207,694 downwards.
CCATATCTACCGTCCGTCCATTGTATCGTGTAATGAGCATATTCTACATCACCCCTACTTCCGGCTGCGCCATCGGGCTCTGCCTCACATATAATGCTTTCTTTCTGCGTGATACATAAAGTAGGTTCCACCCGGTGCATGTCTTCCACACGAGGGAAAAGACGCTCGATCGCAGTAGATTCGCGTGCGAACCCCTCACGAATTGGTATCACTAGATGAAAGCGACCGGTCAAACGAACAAGTCGTTTGAGACATGCGCTGATCCATGCGGCATGCTCAACTTCATAAATGACATCCGCGCCAAACACTTCATCAAACGGACATCAAAGGGTGCCTCGAGTGCGTTTGCAGGGTCTGCGGCCTCTTGCCAGTCCAGAAAATGAGCAGATACCAGCGGTAGACCGCAGGAGTCGGGACAGGGGTTATTGTTCTCGATGTTCAGTCTGAGGTTCTCCAGCGCGAGCGGGTGAAAGTCCGACGCGACGATCTCCGCACGGCCGCAGCGGTCGAGGATTTTTCCAATCGTGAGGCTGACAAGCCCCGTCCCAGCACCGAGCTCGAGCACGCGCACCATTGCCGCCGCCGCCGCGTCGGGTGGACCGCCGCCCAACCCGAACCGCGCAGGCTCCTCCACGATCATCTCCGCCAGCACGCACGCGCTCCCCCACGTCTGTGCGCCGACGCTCCCAAAGTCATCGTTACGCAGCGCGACGTCTGTGAGCTGCACGCGCACGCTGCCGCCGAACGCGTACGTGCGCGTGCGCGCGCCTGCGGAGGCAGCGCCCGCGCAGATGGCCAGGAGCGCGGCTGCGGACTGGACGAGCGTCTCTACGCCGTCCGCGTCCGCGTGGGTGGTGGCTTGCGCGATGAGCGCGGTCAGCCACCGTATTGCGTACGCGTGCTCGAACGCATCGGCGCGGACCGCGTCCCAAGATGCGGTCGTGTCGCTCGGCCCAGTGTCGGTATTGTGGGCGGGCCGTTCTCTTCGACACGCCCCGCGCGAGACGCGCCGGGAACCGCAGATTTCGGGGTTGTAGATGGCCTGGAGATATTGGATGGCCTCGTGCAACAGTCCGACGGGTATCGTCCCGAGAGCCTTGATGGGGGGAAGCCGTGAGGTTGGAGGAAGAACAACGATTGCCGTCATTCCAATACCTCGACGGTAGCACGGTGGTTACTAGTGGTGGGGGGAAGTCAGAGATGAGATCTGAGACACGCCGCACGGTCACTGGCCCGGGTGACCCGAATATTTGCATTTGTTCATCCGCCCACTGGCACCACCTTCGCGAGTACTGTAACATGGCGCCCTCACTCAACTTGGACCTCAGTTACATCGCAGCGCCAATGGTAAACTAATCGCTCCATTTCATGCTCTCGTCCACCGGCACGGGGCAACGCTAACGTACACAGAAACGTTCAAACCGGCTCATCTTCTTTCCGATCCTGACTACCTCGGGTTCCACAGTCTTTTTTTTTTTTTTTGATCTATGTTCGCGTTCCACAGTTCCACTGCCCGAAGAAACCAACAGCGCATATCACTGTGGGAATTTTAACTCACAACAAATAACGTGATCTATTTAAGGATTTACCTACCTTTGCGTGGCCCTCGAAGAAAACTCGTTCCAAGAGCGAATTGAATCTTTCTGCGTGTTGCAATTGCACAGCATGTCCCGTTTCCTCCCATACCACGTACTCTGCCTCGGGCATGTGCTCACTTATATATGCCGAATTTGATGGCCTTACTGCATGATCCTGATCTCCGGTCAGGATCAATACCTTGGGGATGGATTTGGATATCTGTGCGAGACGCTCGGCTTCCACATGGTGCGTCAACCCCGCCCACATCTGTGAGACAAGCCCGAGGGGCTTTTGAGTGCGTGTTACGGCTGCGCGTTCATTGTAATGCTTGCGGGGCATCAACACGGCAATCGACCTCACTTAACTGACCACCCACCATGATTTGAACTTCACGGTTTGTCTTGCCCTCAGGATCGTTCTCGGCTCTCGCATTCAACCACGAAGAGCTGAAACAGCTCTCTACAATGAGGGGAGTACGCCTGTTTGGCTCCTTGATGAATGGTAACCTAGTTCATCTTTAGACGTCCGTCATGCACGCTACCTCATCGCATTATACCTTAGGATAGTCTTCAATCCGAACCACTGCTCACAATTCCAGTTCAGTCTCCCTTGAAATAAGCCTCAATTCGACACACCGGAGGAATATTGAATATAGGGAGACCTCCGGCTGTCGTCACCACAAGGCTCAGAGAAATAAATCTCTCGGGAATACGATACGCTAGCTCTGTGAACGATCCAATGATGTTGCAACTAAGACGTATTTGGGTCACTAACGCACCCTGTGCAATCATACCACCGAGTGATAGCCCAACAACATGGACACTACGGCTCTCGGTCCAACCGATGAAATCGAGCAGTACAATGGCATCTTCCGCCATGGCACTCGTCCTAAAGTGTTTAATAAATTACGCAACGAGGAGGTCGTCAGTCTCTGTCGAATGGGGCAGACGATAAAAGGACAGACGAGTACAACCCCTTTGGAGTGTCGCTGTTCCCTGTGCCTCTATTATCGAAGACGAGAATGGAGTATTGTGGGAGTCGACTAAAGTGTTTCACTTGTTCAGCCACTGAGTTTAAGCTATCATTTAGTCTGAAGAGCCATCGTATTAATTGTGATAAGAAAGGATCTGGACACGATGCTCGCCCTGTGATGAAGACTACTTTGATAGGCCCCGAGCCATGCTGTTCAAAGTACAAAGAGTGACTTTCCAGAGGCGGGTCCTGGCCCGTCGAAGTTGTCACAGGGCAGAGACCTGTGCGAATGCAGGTGGCTGGGTCGTGAATAGTAAGCCATTGCTGCTGAGGTGCGTCCTGGCCGATAGTCATGACGGTTTGTGGATGAGTGAGTACTGAGCGAATTCATGTGATTGCGAATGGACATAAACGAAGCCGCTCCACTGCTGGACCCAGTGTTGTACGGGTCTGTCTCGAGGTCAAAGGGGTCCTGGTCCATGGGTCAATGAGGTCATTGATCGTATTCCAGGCGTTTCCCGTTTCCCGCCCCCGTGTAGATAAGTTGCGCCCCCCACTTGAGGACCAGGGTGCAGCCGCCGTGATGGTAGGCCATCCGATGAGACCCGCGGGCCAAGAGTCTCCGAGGCTGTGTGGCGCAGTTTACCCCTACCAGGCTGGCATGATGGGCGTGTGACCACTAGTTGGAAGTCACCCTGGCGCGGGACGAAATATTTTGGTTTCCACTGACGACGTCTGTGGGCTGCACGCGCACGCCGCCGTCGAACGCGTATGAGCGCGTGCGCAGGCGGCGCTCGCGCTGATGGCCAGGAGCGCGGCTGCGGATTGGGTGAGTGTCTCCACGGCGTCTGCGTCTGAGTGGTCAGCGGTGGTGATGGTGATGGTTTGCGCATGAGCGCGGTCAGTCATCCACGGTATTGCGCCGGCCCGGTTGACCGGAATATTTGTCGCGTGAATCTGTTCCGTTTCGGCCGTCCACCATGAGTACCATCGTCGCAGACAAATGGCGACATCACTCAACTTGGACCTCAGTCACATCGCAGCGCCGATGGTAAACCAATCGGACACTCCGTTTCGGGCTCTCGTCCACCGGCACGGGGCAACGCTAACGTACACCGAAATGCTCAGACCGGCTCGTCTTCTTTCGGATCCTGACTACCTCGCGTTCCACCGCCGTGCTCTGGAACTGGGTCGACCTTCCGCCGGACCGGTCGTAGTTCAAGTGTGTGGTAACGATCAGGATGAGATTGTTCGCGGTGCGAAGACGGTCGTGGATCTCTGTGATGGCATCGGTCCGTTGGCTTGGGCAATCTACGTCTTTGCATCACTTATGAAAGTATGTGTGAAGCGATGTAGATCTGAACCTCGGATGTCCGCAAGACATTGCTCGAGAAGAGCACTTCGGAGCGTACTTGTTAGCAAAGAAAGACTGGCCCCTCGTTCAGGGTCTTGGTAAGCGCCGCCCGCATCTCGTTCCCAGCGCCGCTGAACACACCACAAGTCTCGTCTCTATCGCGTTCTCTGAGCGTCCCTGTCTCTGCCAAGCTAAGGCTCTGCAGCCCTGTATCATCGACGCTCGCACTCGCGAGTAATCTCGAGGCATCAGGCGCAGCTTTTCTCGCGTTGCACGCACGCCACCCATCGGCACGCCGGCGCAGGCAAGGAGCGGCTGATCTGACGGTGGTGAAAACCCTCGTCGAGGGTATCGGCGTCCCGGTCGTCAGTAATGGCAATGTCCGTACCTGGGACGACGTGTCACAAAATGTGGAATTTACTGGCGCAAGTGGTATCATGGTGGGTGAGACTCTGCTAGGCAATCCCTTGTGAGTGGACGTCCGATCGATATACATGTATCGTTGACACTTGAAGCAGCCTCTTCGAGGGTACACTTCCTGATCCTGTCTCTGCATCCCTAGAGTATCTGGAGCTGTGCAGAACGTACCCTGGCACTGCCACGTTAAAGACCGTACAGACTCATATAAGACACTTCATGGAGCACCAATGGTGGGTATTAGCGATATCGATCTAGCACCATGAGTGATGCTCTGCAGTCGGCGACGCACGTGGTTTCCCCTGTTTCGCACAAGACTCGGACAATGCACAACCACGGAGGAAATCGAGACGCTCTTGAAAGGGAAAGTAAGACAATGGCACAAATCAAAAGATTGCTCCGTATCACGGGGCGGGGGTGAGGCAATGGACGAGGATGTGGACATAGAGGCTGAGGGTCGTAAATTGACGGAGGTTTTACATAGTGGGCTGTTTGATGACCACGACGCGCTCATGTTGGAAATGTAAACACCCCGGCCGAAGCAGAAAAGTCATGAACAGCCGTGTTCGCGTATATATCGGGGTACAGCAGAAACGAAGGTACTCGCATGCCTGTTAGTCGATCAAGTACTTACGCTTGAAGAACGAGCGTAGGTGCATTATCTGCCATGCGCCGAGTGCAAGCAGTGCCGCGATTGTGAACCAAGCGAAATTTTGCACACGAAGATTCGTCGATACTGAAATGTCTGTCAGGCGGACTGCTATATGTCGAACACGTCGGGGGAGAACACACCGTTCGTGCCCTGAAATCGCTCTTCCCGTTTCTTAAGGTAGTCCATCTCGTCCACAATCTCCTTGACAATCCCCTCGAGCTTACGCATCTCCGTCTCGAGCCCGGACAAAGATTCTTGGTTCGCAATGGCGCTGTTAGGAAATCTCATGTCAGGACACGCAACGCTATGCGCGCCGGGAAAAGGCGCACTTATAGTCCACAGCGTCGGCACCAATGTCAACGTCCAAATCAATGATGCGCGCTTTTGCCTTAGCTTCATGTGCCGGCACGTCTGTGCATACCTTCGCATTAGTCGACGTCAAACGAAATGTACGCCTGACGCACCGTGATCCAGATGATTCTTGAAGCACACGCCAACCTCGCCCTCCGAGTGGGAGGTAATTGCTAATCTTGTTTCAGTCTTGATATCCTTCTTATGCAGATATACGTTCTTTTGAGGACTCGAGTCAATGATTTCGATGTCTACACGTTGGCCGGTACCAGGACCGACGTTCGCGGTGACGATTACGAGTGCGTTCATGTGAGCTGCGTTCCAAATGCATTTTGGCGGTGGGTAGCGGCTTGCCGGAAGGGAAAACTTGATAGCTCTCGTCGGATGCGAGAGAATTAAGACGCTTAGTAGAGTAAGAAACAGAAGTGTTGGTTGTGACGAAAGCATCGCTACAGTGAGAACGTGTCACACGCCGCAAACCGAGGCAGCCTTCGAGTACCGTGAGAACTTTCTTAATTTGGCATGTGCTACACTGACTACCTCACTCAAGAGACACCCGCCATTCTTTTCAGCACCGCAAATTCGCTTCTACCCGTGGCTTTGCAGAGAGAGTAGAACTTGGAATTGGGGTTGGAGAGTAAGACGGTCGGGCTGTCGAATTCTACTATACATCCTTCTTCAAGGAGCATTACCTGGTTATGTTTAGTTAGTTTTGCCTGTTTAGGACCAACTGGTAACATCGAAACGCACCCTGTTGTAATCAATCACAGTGCGAAGGCGATGTGCTATAGTAAGGATGGTGCTGTCGGCAAACTCACTGGCGAGAGGTGAGCGGTGAGAAACATCAAGTACAGTGGACCTGCTTACTGTCTAATGGTCTGACTGATGAGTTCGTCAGTAGCATAGTCAACACTGTTGCGCCGCGTTAGTCAAGATCTTGGTGATGGACGTCAGGATTCACCTAGCAGTTGCCTGATACAAGCGCGTCAGTTACTCGGGCGGCGGAAGAACAGATATAAACTTGCGAACCTCGTCCATGACAAGCACTTTTGAGCGCTTCAAGATGGCTCTGGCCATACAAAGTAGTTGTTTCTCGCTGAAGGGTATTAGAACATGTTGCAAAGCCGCAAGAATGACTCGTTCACCCAGTCGAGAAGTTGTCGCCACCTTCTGATACAGGCGAGTCAAGGTCGCGGAAGACGTTGACGTTGACACTGTCTTCTTGTGGCTCATCGTCCCCAGATGGAATCAAATGAACGCGTTTTAGGGCTTCATACTAAGTATGACAAGTGAGTCGTGGCAAAAAGCGGGGCAGCATCAGATGAGACTCACAATCTTGGCATCTTGATATTCTTCGAAGACGTCCAGGGTAGAGCGCAGTGTTCCACTCAGGATAGTCGGGTCCTCTAAAAATCAGAAAAGCTTTAGTTTGAGTACCTTGTGACAGAGGCATCGCGTACGAGGTATGATCGTCAGCTTGCTCCGGAGGTCGGTCAGTCCAATTTTGGATATATCGATGCCGTCGATTACAATCCGCCCCTCGGTTGCTTCGACGAAGCGGAAGAAGGACAACGCCAAAGTACTCTTTCCCGAACCGGTACGACCCAAGATTCCAACCTACGGAGATAGTCAGATCAGGACTACCGCGTTAATCGACTATATTGACCTTTTCGCCAGGTTTGACGGAGAAATTCAGGTTATGCAGGACATCCGGGAGCTCAGGCTGGTAACAGACGATGAGGCGGAAGTAACGTGAGGATGTCGTTACTACTTACTGCGTATCTAATCACAAGATTTTCGCATTCAATTTCTCCGTTGGATGGCCACGATACTGGTGGGCGCGGCTCTACGAATTCGGGGGGCTCTACTTCGAGGTCTGAGTATTCTTTCACCCGCTCAAGTGCAACCTATTTATGGGGATCAGTTCCACTGGGTGGACTGACAGCGGGAGGTGTCGCACCATAGACTGCTCAAGGCTGACAAACCGTCGAACCTGTTATGTATGTATCGTCAATACCTGAGCACACAGATCATGAACGTGTCATACCATGAACAAAATCTATGTATAAGATCAGTATCTTGTCTGATATCAGACGGCGACACTCACATCGTTCGTGACGGTGGACGCAAAAGCGAGAATAAAGCCCGCGAGGGCGGCATCAATGGTCGGTGTAAGAATTGATACGAAGGCCGCCAGGCCAACGATGACGGCCGAAAGAAGGTTGAACCGAATGGAGAGCCACCTGTTCACTGTACGAATATCATGAGGCGTAGAAGCATGGTATTAGACGCATTATATGCTCACCTCCCCACATCCAGTAGTACGGATTAGTGTTCTGTGGTTCGTCGTCAGACTGTTTTCAGGGTACTGTCGTGGGTGCACCAACCGTATCGACACACTTCAGCATGTCGCGCAGGAACTTCGAAGACGCTCCAAAAGCACGTATGATTGTGACGCCGGATATCGTTTCACCATAAATTGAATACAGAGGCGACCGCGTGACCGAATCTGATGGTGTTAACCCAACGTTCACAGAGAGGATTTTGGGATACAGAGACCTACCCAATCGTCGCATGTCCCGAGAGGTTTGGCCATAAATCTATTTCTAGATGAGTTGTAAACTATATGCGCGTACAGCTGCAACCCACTTTCGACACTGTTAAAGGGAGAACTTCAGGACCTTTGCGGTGGTGTGGTCAAAATTTACTTACCGTTCCAGTACAGCGAGCCGATAACGAGTATGACCAAGAAGAATCGAAGACCCCCGACGATGCTGAGAGTGATAAACGTCGTCATGACAGAAAGGCCGTTCACTGTGCTACGACCGAAGTTATCGGAAAGACTGCTATCAATGCCTGCCTCAGGGTAAGATGGCAGTCGTTGTAATATGAACGAGAGGCGTGACCTTCGAAGTCTTTCCCAAAGCGGTTGAGAAGTCTTCCACGAGAAACAGTATCGTGAAACCGGATATTCGCAAACAAGACGGTTTCCAGGAGCTCTGCGGTCGAATAAGCATTACACAAAATACCACTCACGGAAGATACGACATACTTTTATACAACACGGTGGATGCGTGGATTGAGCCCGTGTCTAGCATGCGGTAAGTCAAAGTACGTGTCGAGAGACTAGTCACCACACGAACAAAGGATATACCAGCGAATAGTCGTGAGAATGAGGCCTATTCATCTCAGGAGTTAATGATCGTGTGGTCATTTATGATATTTGAACGAACCAACGCCACTTATCTGTGGACAGATAAACGATATATAAACTCGAGAATCAGGGATGCTCACCGCTGCGTAGACTCCTATATAAAACATCGGATCCCGTGGCACACGATCACCCTGAGAGGCCCCTGACCAGTAACTGCGAAACCTTTTTAATTTGATACCGCAGCGTCGGTCGATGGGCATACCTCAACCAGCCGTTTTCTGCGACTGGGCTAGCAGCTGCGAACAAAAATGAAACAGAGAACATAAGCCAGTAAGGGTTTCGCCCGCAGGCTTTGAGGTAGGTCTCCCACACCGGGCGGCCAATTCTGCCTACTGCTCTCGTTTCCTCTTCGACCAACTTGCGAGGTCCTTTCTTCTGAGGGCTCGGCTCTGCGTCGGCAACAGGGGTCTCAGCACCGGACGAACTGTCTTCTGATCGCATTTTGGAACTCGAGGGGCCGTCCTCCCTGCTGTCGCCCTTTTCAGTTTGCAGGGGCATATCCTCAATGGCCTGCTCTGCCCCGGCTTCTGCTTCGTCCTTTACCAAAGAGTCACTCGCTCCGGACTGTGACAGGCGGTCTATTACGCCAGACGACTGGAAACCTTGGCGATCGCCTTTGTATAGTACGCGACCGTTCTCCAAAGCCACGATATAACTAGCGCCAGGAACGCACAGTTGCACATGGTGGGAGACGAGAATAACGGTCCGTCCGCGCATCAAATCGCCTTTGAGACATTCAAAGTAGAGGTGATGAGCGGTGTGTGCATCAACTGGCCGCTGAGGAATTAGCTGTGCTCAACATTGGGGAGGATCACATGGCACTCACCGGCTGAAAGTACGTCATCAAGGAAGAGAATGGATGCACGAGAGTAAACGGCTCGAGCAAGTGAGACTATGGAAAAACGGCGTTGAGGGACGTCGAACGGATCTGTTGTACGTAAAAAGCTCACTGCGCGCTTTTTGTCCACCAGACAGATTGACCTATAAAACGTGTCAGTGTCATCTCGCAGGCAAGAGAGGGAGTACGCACTCCGCGTTCTCCAATTTCTGATTCATCGCTGTCCTCGAGAATCTTGAGATCGCTTACGAGCGCGCACACCTCGAGAGTTCTCTGGTAGCGCTCCTCGACGTAGGGAAGGTTGAACAAGATATTTTCTACGAAATCGGCCGTTAGCATGCTCAAATGAGAGGTTGGTACTAGTGTGTCACCCTTGATTGAAGCATTGCGCAACCACGCACTCTGAGACGAATAGAGGGGTGAGTATATAATCATCGTCTCAGTGAGTAAAAACTAATGCCGACCTGAGGAACATAAGCACAGACACCGTCGATTGCCCATTCATCCGGGGAAGGAACGACACCGACGAAGGAGGCTATCGCGTCGGGTGGTGTTTGGGGGCATAACATCTGGCCAGTGAGAAGGTCCGCCTCGCCGAGAAGTGCTGTGTCCCGTCAGTGTAAGCAACCACGGTAAATCACCACATCCGCACGTACCAAGGAGTAGGAGAGTTTTACCACTGCCCAGTTTGCCACAGACAAGACTCAATTCGCCTTTAGGAAAGACAATGTTAAGATCCATTAACATGAACTTTGTTTTCGGTGTGGACGACGCGCTGGACACTGTACTCGTAGTGGCAGTGCCAGAACGTGCACGGTCCCGTGGCCATGTCACCGTGGCGCCTTGGAAGGCGATTGGAGAAGGGTTTCCACCGAGCGGTGGAACCGGAGCAACCTCAACCGCATGAAGATACTTTTCAATGCGTCGGAGAGAAACGAAGGACTGCAAGAAAGAATGAGGCAATGCGACAGCACGATGCCACTGGCGAAAGCACCTGAAGCATGTTTATTAAAGTCTCAGGAAGCGCATTCAGAGCGAACTTCATCTCAGAGAAGACTGGAGAGACCCAATTGAACCAAAAAATTCGACGTCATGAAAAACACTTACCAGCAACCTACAGTTATGGCACAATTTTCATCAGTAAGCGATTTATACTTATTGAAGGTTACTCTTACGGAAGTAAACGCCACTGAGGGTGTAAGGGTCTGGTTCTTAATCACGGCGAAATGAAAGAAAGCTACCAGGGTAACGATCATGGGAGAAGCATTCCTGACATACCAGGTCGGAAGGAGCCTGCAAGGAGCGAGGCTTTGCTCACCATATCGCATTCCAGAGAACCTTTTCAAAGTACTTAATCGACCGAGAGGCAATAACATCATATGAGACCGCACCTCGATGATATAATTGAGCTTCTGGAATTTCAGCTCTTTTTCCCTGATCTTCAATACGCGTTTCTCAAAATTACGTTCCCACGCCATGAACTGAGACCATCAGTTTTATGAGCCGAGTAGAAGGGATGGCCGGTACCTTCAACATCCGAATAGCACCTAGAACCTCATTCATTAGAGCAACGCGCTCGTCCCTCGCCTTCATAAGATTCTCTTGTGCACCGACGACAACCTTGCCAGCAAAGTGATTCAACGGTAAGAATAGGCAAGTTACCGCGAGTCCCACAAAAGCAGATGAACCAAGCAAGGTATACAAAAAAATTGTGCCAATTATGATCTCGATAGGGGAATCTTTGACGCAGGTTGAGAAAGCGGATACAGTGTCGCAAGCAGTTACGACGCACCGACAAGTGTGAAGATATGCCAGCTAAATTCGCTGACCCTATCCACGTCTGTTGTCATAAGTGTCATGATTTGTGCCTTGCTGGAAAAATCCCCTTCGTCATCCTTCTCAGAGCTTTCTGACGCTGTGTCGGTAATGTCCTTGTCCTTGTCCTTATTATCAGACGGACCCGAGGACGAAGCGACATCTTTTCTGACTAGCGTCTTGGCAAAGAGAATCGAGTTTAGCTGTACACGTATGCCAACTTGCAGCGTCGTAGTTGAAAGAGACCACATCTGTCCATTAACTAACGCGCTTTATGATCAGTTCCGCGGTGCAGAAAGACAGAGAGAATACATACTCAAATAGATGGACGCAGTTCCAACGAGCATGCCGAAAGAATAAAACCACCCCCAGCTCCGGTCGTGCCTTTCGGGATCCGTTTCGAGGTATTTGACCAGCTGCTGCAAGAAGAACGGAGGGGCATAGTAAAGCACCGCCCCTATTGAAGCTAAGGTCATCTGTGCTATAAAGGCTGTTCTGTTCACACGCGCAAGTCTGTATGCAAGCTCCCAGCCACTGCCAGGGCGAATATCCCAGAGAAGGAATTGTCTCAGGCGCGTAGTTGAAAGTGTAGAGCGCATGGAACGGAAGAGATAGGTTGCACGCATGGTTCCCGGGACAATTGGCAGATCGCCAATATCTAGCGATTCAGCAGTGTTACCGAGCATCACGACTTTGGTGGTATACGAGAAAAGAAGTTGGTCCCAGACCGACGCGCCTGTGCCCACGGTCAGTTATCGTAATAATAATAAAAATGGACGAGAAACACAAACCTGTGACACCGGAAACGTTGTCCATGGCTTGATTCGTAATTGCGGCCACAGTTTTCTCAGAGTAAATGCGTGAAACGGGAAAATGGAGAGCAGGGCCGAGCGGTGTGGTAACCGCGATGAAGGTGGAGGACGCATACAGACCGAGCACGACATACCAAACAACTTGCATAAAGCGGGGTTGAGAACCATCGCCGAGTATAGAAGTGGACACTCGGTTACTGGGGAACAAAGCCGTGAACCCTAGTAACACAAAAGCGAGAGCTGAGAGTGCGGAGAGATGAATGGTTCTTCTCGTATGCGAATGAATTGTGCTTTTGCCGATGGACTGGGCAGCAAAGACAGAGAGGTAGGCGGAAAATGACACATGAAGTAGATGGGTGGCAATAATGGCTGATGACGAGAACGGAATTGAATAGCCCAGTGATACGGTCTGGAGGGATACGATGACAGCAAAAGCAATGACAAGCAATGCTCCTCGGAGCTTTGCCTAAGAAAGAATAGGTAAAAAGATGCATATTCTGACGACTGAACTTACGTTTGCCCAGAAACTAGCCTCGTCTATGGGTTCTCCGTCAATGATGTCTTCCGGCGAAGTGACGTCGAAGGGGTCAGGTCGAGACTCCAATGGACCATCCGAAGTGATGGGAAGAGCGATTTTGCCTTGCTCCGAAGCGGATAATCCTCGGAGAGCAAGACTAAGAAGTCCGGTGCCCGCGAGGGTGGCGGCGACTGGAAGCTGGAAGTTCAATGGCATGCTGGCGGCCAAAAGGGTGCCTTTCCGTGCAGACCCGCGTGAATCTCTACTGTGATACTGTGGTCACAGCAAGACGCGTCGCTCCGAACGAATCAAGAGGGTCGAGTCCTTGGTCAGTCGGCCCGAGGCTGTTCTCTCACACACTACACTCACTATGACAGGCCAACAAAATGATGGGATTGTGATCGATTCATATCACTAACAAAAAAAACCAGTGCACTCATTTCAAGCTTAAGACTAGCATCAACGCATTTCCTCATAGAAAAAGTAATAGCCTCCAACGCTGATGCGCTGATACATCATGATACGGCGAATCGCCGTCACGGTTTCACCCGCATACAATGATATTTTTGGCACCTTCACCCCCTGGTATTTAGGTCTCAGTCGTTCCTGGCAACAAACGGTCACTCAAAAGCGCACTCTCTACGCGTTCCCATTGGTCACAGCGGCAGTAACCAACTGAACACCGCATCTGTCTCCAGCGGCAGCGCATCTCCATGCGCGCTCTCGCGCTAACTCGAATAGTGTCAGATCTGTTGTTCCTCCGGCGGCCACCAAGACATATAAAAGTTCATGGGCCCACTCCCCGTTACTGGCAGTCTTCCGCTTTCCACTTTCCACTTTTTACTTCTTTCATTCCTGATTTTCCCTTCTTTGACTGTGTCTTGATGACCGTCATTCTGACCCCCTACTGGTCCGGTGGTGTGCAAAAGCTAAAACTAGAGCCCCAACGTACGTCATGGCCTCCTGTGTGACTCGAGTTCGTATTGACTCTGTTGCCGCAGCACCTCCACCACCACCTCGTGGTCACTTACCTCCTGCATTCAACGACTCGCTGCACGCTGCACGTTGTCTTGCCCAACTTCGTTCAAAAGACAAACCTATTGAAAAGTATATTTATCTTGCACAACTCAAACACGCAAACGAGGGGTTGTTCTATCGATTGTGTCTGGCTAACTTATCTGTGCGTAAAATCCGATGTTTAACATCCCCGGATAGTCGGTATTGAACCGGAGATAGGAATTTACGCCTACCATATACACCCCCACCGTTGGAGATGCGTGCATCCAGCATTCACACATTTTTCGTCACCCCGAAGGCCTGGTATGTCGCGTGGTGTGTCATCGTGCGCGTGTATCGACAATTTGTTCCAGTATATTTCCATCAAAGACAAAGGTAGAATTGGAGACATCCTGAGGAGCTGGCCGCACCAGGATGAGGCAAGGATCTCTGTAGTCACGGACGGTGAGACTTGTTTCCTTCTTTTGTCGTCTAAAGACTAATAGTGCGTGTCAGGCTCACGCATCCTTGGCCTGGGAGATCTTGGGGTCAATGGGATGCCTATCTCCATTGGTAAACTGTCTCTTTATATTGCTGGAGCAGGGTATGTACTTGCACGTGTTTTTAAACACCCGAAAGTCACCAACATGAGCAATTTAGGATCCGTCCCTCATCTACAATCCCGATCTGTCTCGATCTCGGAACCAACAATCAAAAGCTCTTGGACGATCCGTTGTATCTTGGTCTTCGACAAAGGCGGGTCTCAGATGAAGACATGACTGAGTTTATGGAGGAGTTTATGCTCGAAATGTCCCGCGCATTCCCCAAACTCCTAGTACAATTCGAGGTCCGGGAACCCAACTTTTCATAGTTGTGTCTGACTGATGCACTTCACTTAGGATTTCTCCACCGAGCACGCCTTTCACTACCTAGACTCCTTCCGGAATCGTTACCCACTCTTCAACGATGATGTACAAGGCACCGGCGCTGTAGTTCTGTCCGGTTTTTTGAACGCCGCCAAGCTCTCCTCGGCTGCCTCCGGTCAGCCTCTGACATCCCACCGAGTCCTCTTCCTAGGTGCGGGGTCAGCCGGGGTAGGTGTGGCCATGCAACTTCTCAGTTTCTTCAAGCTGCAAGGCCTCTCTCAAGAGGAGGCGAAAAGTCGTATCTACTTGGTTGACTCCCAAGGCCTCATCTTCGATTCTCGAGGACCTATGGCAGAGCACAAGAAGTGTAAGGGCACCTCGGTTTTCTGGACACCTTGTTTCTTTTGTCTTATGACTTCTTGTGACGTAGACTTCTCTCGGAGCGACTACAGTGGTCCGCCTTTAACAAATTTAGCCGACATCATTGAGTATGTCAAACCGACGGCTTTGCTCGGTCTTTCCACCATAAAGGTCATTATCCCCAATAGCCTTATCTGGATCCGCTCCTGATACTGACATGTTTTCAGGGCGCTTTTAACCAAGAAGTCATCGAGGCGATGGCTGCTATCAATGCGCGCCCTATAATATTTCCCCTCTCCAATCCTGTCCGCCTCTCTGAGTGCGAGTTCCACGAAGCCCTCAGGTTCACGCAAGGTCGTGTTATCTTCGCTTCGGGGTCACCGTTCCCTGAGACTGTGTGGGATGGCCGGGTCCGCTACCCTGGCCAAGGCAATAACATGTATATATTCCCAGGTCCGTGTCAATTTGGCTTATGCCGTACACTTCTTCCTGATAACTTTGTTTGATATAGGCCTGGGCTTAGGAGCAATCCTATCTCGTGCGGGCGTTGTCACGGACGCCATGGTTGAGGCTTCTTCCTTGGGCCTCGCTGATTCACTCACCCAAGAGGAACGTGATTCTGATCTTCTCTATCCCCGTCTGGAACGCATTCGCGAGATAAGCGCCTTCATAGCCACCCGCGTTATCCGCAAGGCCCAAGAAGAGGTAAGCAGCCAATTTTCGCATGCGGGCGGCCGAACTTACCGCCGGATTCTTTAGGATGTGGACAGAAATAGCGATTTGCGCTCGCTCAATGATGCGCAACTCCTAACATATGTAACAAGCAAGATGTGGAACCCGTGATCGGACCTCCTTTTTCTATGACTTGTATTTCTGCAATAGTCCAAAAAATGGTCTAGATATGCGCCTTACGTTTAGAGTTCGAAACAACAAACAGACCGTCTGCGGAATCGCAAGCGCCCGTAAAGGTGGTTCAAGTTGATTACCGCTTGTTGCGAGCCCCAAGGCGTTTCGCCTACATGACCTCGTTCCCGTGTATTCCGTGTATAACCTTGCGGGGACCTGAACCTTCAGTTACAAATCATCCATCACTCCCGATAATCGGAAACCGATGTCTAACCACCAGGCTGGCTATTTCTGCTGCTTCGAGAATTCGTGAGCGCACAGAACGACAGCACCGAGCCCCTTCATAATCGCAATAGGACTTTGCGGTGGGGCTGCTCCATAACCAATCGATGTGGATTCCTGCGACCTTTGATGTCATTGCTTATCGTGGGTAAGTCATGCATGACACAGATTCCTCATGGTGCTCGTCACCCTTTATTTAGATGGGCCATGGGGCCGCCCTTGGGTAGGGTGTGAACACCCAATCTTCGTTGCGCGGACCTGAGCCATCCAGAAAGATATCCGAACGAGTACTTTTTTTCACTTGCGTGTCACAGCCGTAAAACATTTTCTCCTTTTGAGCGGTCACTGGCCACGAGAATTTGTCGAAAAGTCGGTCGACTGATTGCGCTGAATAGTCACGACAACGCGAGCGGCGGCGATTCCGAGCCCAGCTGTGTGTGCCAAAAACGACGGAGACGGTGAGCGAGCATCGAGAACCGGTTGCTGGGGGCTGTTGCACCGCACTCATTTCCCCTCGGGTGGGGGAACTGCGTCCTTAGTTGGGTCGACGTCCCTGCCCTGCCACCTTCTCTCTTCTGAGGCCCACACCAAGCTCCGATGTTTTGCAGGGAGTACGGGCCAAAGGTCCCTCTAGACCCAAAAAAGGAAATGAAATATATGCACTCGGTCATCGGTCATTTGCAGATGATCTTTCCTTTACCCGTAACGCGTAATGGGTGTACAAACTCGTCGATCGCACGTCATCATGTGCACGTCTAGGCACTAGACAGAGGACCATGCGGCCTCTATGGAAATGTCGCCCTCCATGTAGGTAATCTGCGCACTAACGTCCCACAGCGCCGTCAGACACACGCGGGCCCGGCGTTTGGGGCAACAGTCTCGTCGGCGGTCTCCCCAGACGTCCGATTCTGAGGTGCTGTAGCATCGCTAGACGCCGTCCGCTCGGCGAACCGCTGACCCTTGTACTGAGACAGGTTGATGGGCGATGGGCTACCGGATATATTCCAACACAGACTCACGCCGCATGCCACAGGGATGAGATCTTACGTCCATGCTTCATCACTGTAACTTGTGGGGCAGGTCCTTTGTCCCATACGGACCGTCGTCTCGACCCTCTTTGCCCATCCCTGGCTGTCCGAGCGGCTTCTATAGACTGGTCAGGACCCTGCAAAAGTAGTTCTTCTATGACTGGTGGCGGGGGATCAGATTTTCGACACGCCACTTCTACAGTACCCCACGGCCCGGCCAGCGCACAGAGTCAGCTGGGCGGCCGGTCTTTTCGGCGAGAATTATTCGCGTTATCGCCCTGGCTGCCCCACGACTGCGGTTGTGTGGTTGCCCCAAAAACGATAAAATCACCACGCCCAGGCGCGTTAATCACCGCGTGAGTGATTAATCTGGGGAAGCTCTGGGAGAACTACTGTACAAAAGGGATATTTGGGTTGTTGAGCAGCTGCTGTATAGATCGAATCTCACACGAACAATCTACCTCGACGTTGCGCGTCCTACCACGTCTGGCTATTCGGGCTAACTTTGCCCCCCACCCCACCACACCCCCACCTCATCCTGCGTGAGTTCAAGGTCACAGTAAATTCAATTCCTTTTTTTCCCTTTATGTATTCGGCTGGTGATGTGTTCGAATGGTCAGGCAGCAGGCAGCTCTTCGATGCGCATGCGGAGCGGCAAATCCCCCTTGTCTCGCGCACACGGCGCTACGGCGTCCCCACCAGACCCCGATCCGCTTCGGTGCTTTCTGTAGTCCGTCCGAACCGGATCGACAGCCAGCCAGCCCACTACCCCGCCCCGTCCCCGCCGCAGCACACCCAGTTTTCGCCAATTTCGCGTCTGGGCGTCGAGAGTGTTCCAGCCCTGAGCGATTCTTTTACGAGTTTTGCCATCTTCAATTTTATTTTTATTTTATTTCCTTCCCCGCCTTCCCGCTCCAACCGTCGTCGCACCCAGACACTTTACCTCCGCTTCTTCGATACAGGCACTGAGGAAGCTCCGGACACGTAGGGTTATACCTCGCGGCGTGCTAGCCAGTTAAATGACAAGCTTGATCGGTCCAATTAGATCGGCGTTTATTGGTCACTCCGCAAGTTGCCCTTCTGGCTCAGTAGCGGAATGCGACGAGTTGGGGCCCTTACCTTACCTTTGGAGGAGCACAAGTGGGGGGGGGGACAACCTCGAACGTGTCGCAGTCCAAGAGCTCGGCCCTTGCCCCGCTCCTCTGCTGCATTCCCCGTTTGACCGGGCCGATCAGCCAATCAAATGAGGAGAAAGAAAGAAAGAAGGAAAGAGAAACAGAGAGAGAAGTCGGTTAGATAATGAACGTCGCCGCGTGCCCAGAAGCACTTGTCACTTGTCAAGTCAAATCTAGGCAGCCATTCACCATAGCCGGATAGTCGGGAACCTGGGGCGAGTAATATAATTGGCGGTGGGCGGCCCGAACACGATGCTCAGCTCAGGGACCAGCCATGCCCCTTCCTCGGACCGAGCATTCGATTCGTTCCCTTTTATGCTGGCTGGCTTGAAACAAAAGTCGGTGGGTGCCTCCTTCATGGAACTCCCTTACCCTGCATTGCATCTGTTCTGTCGTCACAATCTTGTGTCCCTATCATCAACGCCAGTCTTGGTGCAACTCTCAGATCCTCCTTACCACATGACAAGAAGTCCGATACAGTACATTTCATTCCCTCGGAATCAGCCGCCAGATCCGATCACCCGCGGCCTGTCTGCTCTCTCATTGCAGTGTGCTCGGTGAGTGCGTACGGCTCATCCATCATCATGCCGCTGCCCTGCCGCCCAATCGCGTGTATACTACCATGTTCTTCCATTTCGTTGTCTTCGTCGGCATGGACCACGTTGTGCAACCAATGTGCTTTATCAAATATGAATATTTTTTCAGAACCCCACCTGGGCAGACCAGTCATGTGTGCTCTGCTCGGCTTGTCGTATAGTAGAAACTGCGGAAATAGAGGGCGTCACAGAGGTCAAACAAGCGAAGTGCAGGGAACCCATCCGTGACCATATGCATTCTTTGCCCAACGCAATCAGATAGAAGGCCATAGAGTAAGCAAGCGCTCGCGTCAAATGTGGGGTAATTCGACAAGCGAGTCAACACATGGCGCGTTTTTACCATAGACCCCCGTATTTCCGTGATGCGCCAGAACCTGGACCCCCTTTTTTTCGCTCTGTTTTTGTCTTGGACGCGCGCCCAGCCGCCTACCTGCCCATCCAGCCCTAACGGAGTGGATGGAAATTGAAATGCATATCGTTATTAACGGAAGGTGTTTATGAGAGATATGCCTTACCCCGTCGACGACGAGGAGTTCGCCGCAAACGTACTGGCTAGCTCGGCTAGCAAGGAACACAATTGGACCGGCAAAGTCTTTGGGATCTCCCCAGCGCCCGGCTGGAATGCGCTCAGATATCTGCCGGAGGCGGGCTGGATCTGCTAATAACTTCTCATTCCTGGGAAGAGAGGTAATGTCAGTGCGCCCTTCTCTGGTCATATGAGGCAGTAAAGTTCGAGAAAATGAAGGGGCGTTCCCAAGAAAGCGCCTCGTTTGAAAAGATAAGATTACGGGCCGCTGACGGGCCGGAGAAGTTCGCGGACTTTATAGATCCGTTTACCAAAGGGGCAATCGTGATCATGATGGTGCGCATTGGTACGTTGCTTAAGAGAAGAAGGCCCGGGGGGTAGGTTGGGGATGGTTACCGCCACACTCACATGTCTGTAGCGATATAACCGGGACATATGCCGTTAACCTGGACATTGTGCTGACTCCACTCGTTGCTTAAGGCTTTCGTGAGCTGTCCTAAGGCGCCCTTGGCAGCGGCGTATGCGGGGACAGTGAGACCTCCCTGGAAAGTGAGGAGGGAACAGAAGTTGATTATCTTTCCATGGCGCCTTGGAACCATGTGGCGACCAGCAGCCTGCGACAGGAGCCAGACGGACTTGAGATTGACGTCTAAAACCTGTGAAGAAAAGTCAGGAGAAAGAGAGTGAACAAATAAAGAATGTGTAAGGAAACCGAGGTCACGCATGGGAAAGACGGAAATGTACCATAATGAGAAAAACAAAGAACAGATGTGGAGCAGAACGTACGTCGTCCCAATCAGTTTCTGAGAAGTCGAGACTCGGTGATCTCCGTTGGATGCCAGCACAATTTACTAGGATATCGATGCGGCCTCCCATGGTATCGAGAGCCTTCTGAAAGACGCCCCTTACGGAATCAAGGTTGTCCAAGTCGCAGTGAACGAAGTGTGCGGCACCACCGAGGTCGTGAATTGCATCGATGGTGGTAAGGTTTGGTGGCGTTTCGTCCTTGGGCTCACGAAGGACAAGACAGATAGCGGCGCCGGCCTCAGCAAGTGCAATCGCACAGGCAGCGCCAATACCTAAGTTGAGATTCATATAAGCCCATTTTGACGAGAGAGAGCGGGAATAAACAGACACAAGTGGGGAAATCAAATAATGAAGGGAAAGAGAAGTGTGAGACTGACCCCTGGAGGCACCTGTGATGAGGACATTCTGACCGGACAAGTCAAAGAGAGAAGGAGAGGGTGCGGATGGAGAAGGATCCATGGGTGGACGGGATGAGATGGACTGTCCCGAGGCCTGCGGTGTTGAGACATTAAATTGGCCGGACCGGGAGATCGTGCCGAGGAACTGAGAGAAGGGTGGTCAAGTTTATCGATGGAAGCGGCGATTGAAGTGATGAGGATAGAGATCGGTGCACAGGGGTGGTATGGCCGGGAGGGAGATGGGGCGGTGGGGCAGGCGGGGAGGGGATGAGCGGTCGGAGAAGACGGTGAACGGAACTTGAGCTCGAGATCTTAGATGAGCTGAGCGGGCTCGTGGACGCAACACATGTCAGGCCTGGTCGAGCTGGGTCAGATGCGGCGGAGAGTCGGTCCGGTTTGTAGGAACCCTTAGAACTACCGACTCGAGCTCAATCTCACCGCCCTCTCACTTATTCTAATCGAATCCTTTCTTTAACCATAGTTTTTTTTTTTTTCCACCCACGAGACGCTTTCCCCCTTCTGCATAAATATCAATGCTTATCCCCCTTCCCTTCTCTCCACTCACCTCCCTCACCCATTCCCATCATCCTTCTCTTCTCTCTCATGTCTCCCACCGTTCTGCCCAATCACCAAGCCGCCGTTCTCTACGGCCCAAAGGACCTTAGGGTCGATGACCGTACCCTCTGGCCTCCTCAACATGGTCAGGCCCAGGTCGCCATCGTAGCCACCGGCCTTTGCGGGAGTGATTGTAAGTCCTCATATATACCCCTGTCCCTTCTTCCATGCCCCTCCCCCCCTTCGTCTGTTTTCTCACCCTCTTGTCCCAGTGCACTACTATCTCCATGGCCGTAACGGTGACTTTGCCCTGCAAAGCCCCTTAGTCCTCGGTCATGAAGCCGCCGGCATCGTGACTGCTGTTGGTCCTGGCGTCAAGAACCTGGTACCTGGTCAACGGGTCGCCATCGAGGCTGGTGTCATGTGCAACAACTGCGACTACTGTTCCAAAGGCCGCTACAACCTATGCAAGAACCTCCGTTTTGCTAGCAGCGCGAAAACGTTCCCACATCTTGATGGAACTCTCCAAGAACGCATGAACCACCCCGCCCACGTCCTCCATCCGTAAGCGCCACCATCACCTACTGTTGCCGCCCTAATTCCCACACTTTTTATCTTAGCCTCCCCGATAATGTCTCCTTCGAAGAGGGCGCCCTGGCAGAGCCCCTTTCCGTTCTCCTCCACGCTTTCCGTCGGGCTGCCCTTTCACCAGGCCAGACCGTCCTTGTTTACGGCGTCGGTACCATTGGCCTCCTGGCTTGTGCCCTCGCAAAATCTTACGGCAGTTCACGTGTTGTTGCTGTGGACATCAATCAAGCTCGCCTCGCCTTTGCCAAATCACACGGTTTTGCAGACGATGTGTTTTGCCTTCCGGCGACTCCAAGGGCAAAATCGCCAGAAGACCAACTCCGAAAAGCAAAGGAGAATGCCGACCTCCTCCTTGAAGTCTTTGGTGAGGAGAACGGGTTTGATGTGGTGTTCGAGTGCACTGGCGCCGAGCCATGCATACAAATGGCAATTCATGTACGGTTTCTTCCTGCGTTCCTGTCCATTGGATCAACTGACGTCGTCCTCGGTACTTTTATCCATATAGACGGCGATCACTGGTGGGCGGGTGATGCTTATCGGAATGGGAACTCGCAGTACTTCCCTCCCACTTTCGGCTGCAGCGTTGCGAGAAGTGGATATCCAGGGCTCCTTCCGATACGCAAATACGTATCCTGATGCACTCGACCTCCTTGCTTCCCGCAAGTTACAGAACCTCGATAAACTTGTCACCCATCACTTTGACCTCTCCGACACCGCACACGCTTTCGATCTTCTCACTCGTGGCGTGGACGAGCAGGGAGATATGGTCCTCAAAATCATGATTGGGTCTGGTACACCCCCGTCACACCGGTAGTTGTCGTTCGTCGGTTAAATTAAGCAGTATACCCGTTGCTTATGAGATACACACACCCTTTCCTCATGGCTGATGATGTCCCTGTCAAGGTCCCTGCGTTTTATTATTGGTTCTTTCGTTGTTACTATATCCATCTCAGTTTGTTGTCCTATGTCTCGATTTACACTTGTTAAGTATTATATCCTAGAATCAGATCATTTGTATTGCTTCTGCGAGTCGACCTAATATCTTGTTCAGCGATGGACCCCCGATAAACCCCTTAGATTACCTCGGTCAGCCACCCCCTGTGAAGTGAGTTTAAACTTCACGCCACCCAAAGACCGGTTGGACGTATAAACCGTCTCAATTCCCTCTTAATTTTGCATGCCACTTTGACGTGTACACCTCGCAATTGACATTTGTGGTGACGTAATGCAGTCCAAAACATTTCAGTGTTGGCGTACTAGGACTGTATCGGTGTCCATTCTATTCTCTTGGCAGGTGGAGGGTTGAAACACACATTACATTCCCCAAGGAGGAGGGTTCCACACACACCACCACAATGATGTAACTGAACATGCGCCCCCGCGCGAATTCCGTCCACATGCACCTTTTGCGTACGCGGGCAGAAGCAAGTGACGTCGACGTCGAACGGCCCGCCTTGCCGGCTCTCATTCCAGCGTGACCGATCGATCGAGTCAATGATTATTCCAGAACAGCCAAAAAAAAAAAAAAAAAGAATCGCACTATTGCCACCGCTGCCGCCGCTACCTCCTTGCCCACTTGGGAGTGAGTGGTGGGTGGTGGTCAGTGAAGGATTCTCATATCCATCCTTTTGTCCGTCCGTCTAGCGCGTCTAATTACACAAGTAATATGGTGGCGATCAGAAGCCTAGAGGCTGCATTTCGAGTTGAAACCCCGCATTCCCGGCCGTTCGTACCGGTCCTCCGATTCATTACCGACGCGACTCGGACTGCGCGCACGGCGGATGCAGGGGTATGTGGAAGTGGAGAGAAGACCCTGGACGGGTATACAGGCACTGATACGTGTAGTGAAGTTTTAAATTGGCGCCCCTTACTGTAGTAAAGAAGAGTTTGGGCGAACGTGTGGACACTGTGGAGTTGGATTCGAATAAAGACATCTCGGGCACCCGCCGTCTCATATCGCTTATGGCCCGGTTGACCGGAGGGGGGAGGGGAAGGGGAATCCCAGGGACGATCCTGCTCTTCTTGGGTTAGACGAGGAAGAGTTGCCACGTCACGCGGCGCACAGGAAAGTGATGGTCGAGGATGGAAGCCCACCCACCGCAGGCCGAGAACGAGGATCAGCTGAGGGCGAGCAGATCTCGGTACCTTGCTGGAAGCAGAAGCAGTGCCACGGCCGCTTTCTCTTTTCTTTTACAGCACCAGTGTTCTTTTTCTCATTTTTACGCGAGCCTTTTGTTCATGATCAGCTGCTCGTTCCGCCATCATGCTGTAAAGTCCAAGCTATGCCATGCCACGTAGTGTGCTCTCAGCAGGGGTGCGCTGCGCCACAGCCCCAGCCCCAGGCAAGCCAGCGTCGATCGATCGATACAGGTTAGGGTGCGGCATCCGTCCCGGTACAAATGCGACAATCACCATTTCGCAGCCTAATTAACCCCCAGTGGTGCCCATCCGCAAGATCTGCATCTCTCAAACGGCATTGCGGATGCAAATTCATCAAAAGCAAGAGCAATTTTGCCGGGATCGGTTGGGCCTCCCGGAGCGAGGGCGACTCTGACGCTCGCCCTAGACAGAACCGCACGTAGCGCGTCGGCCATGTCGCCGGGGGACCGAGTCTCAGAGGAATGGTCTTCTTTCACAGCTCGAGTGTTGAGGCGCCCTAAGCCACTCGGATCCGGACCCGGGTTAGCCAGTGGCGTGCGGAATCTGGTTTCTGGATCAGCCCTCGGGGAGCCGTCCTAGCATGGACACGATCGCGCCGTGTGTCCTAAACTTAAAGGGTGACAGTCGGGTCAATGGTAGCAAGTCGTCGGGCAATAATAACGCAAAGCAATGCAGCAGATGAGTCTCGAGGGGATTCGGAACATAACGCCTGACCCGAGAGCTATTGCACCTGGACACAGCAAGACATCGGCTCACTCCCGGAGCAAATACCAGAAACATGTGGAGCCAACGCGCAAAAAAAAACAAGCGAGATCGTCCCTTCTGTGTTCTGTAGTAAGAAAGACAAAAGAAGGTATTTCAATCTTTAGGTCAAAATGTTCCATTCACCAATTTTTTTCTTCTTTGTGTCAAAACAAAACGGCATTGATTTGAGGTCCTTTTCATAGCGGCCACTTGTGACAAAGCCGAGGCGAGGATCAAATTCCCGCTGACGAGCTCTGCCACATCCCCTAAACAGAGCGGGGCAGATTCTAAACCTTTCTTCTGTTAGTCAATCTCGTGAACTGCTAGACGCCGTACGGCAGAATAACAAATCGTTGACAGCTGGGCTGGTCAGCGACTAGAATGAAGGGCCGTCGCTGTCTCGGTGGATACCACCTCTTCTAATACGTTTTCTTCCAGGGCAATACGGGTGCTGTTGAGATTGCTTCAACCAACAGAAGATTCCGAGCGCGAGTGAAAGTGTCTGTACGTGTATATGTGGGGTTAATGACGGCATGGACGCGAAACGATGGACTAGAGGGGGGCAACTACGGAGATTCGTCGCGAGGGCCCGGTCAGCAGAGAGGGTGCAGGGTGCAGTGGTGCTATCCGTCTCCTGTTTGAGCTGTCAGTGGGTACCGGACCTGAGAGTCGCAGAGAAACAACGTTGCATACAAGAGTCGCATCATGTTCTTTGGGAACCGTCCTGGTCGTTCGGGACGAGCTCCGAAGCGTCGTCACAACTGCGCGTCTGTCACGCGTGACAACTCGCGTCCTTGTTGCGACCCTGCCTGCCTTAACTTACCACCGACCAGAAGGTTTTCATTCAGTCCGTGCCGCACACCCGACAGCTCGAGGTACACACGAATCCCAAATGCCTTCCGCTGAGACAGAGCCACCAACTCCGGAGCTCATGCTCGTCTTCTATCGCCGTCTCTACCCCTTCAAGTCGATATTCAAGTGGCTGAACCACGAGCACGCCCCCGGCCGGCTCTTCACCCACCGCGAGATCGCGTTCACTCTCCAAAACGACGTGTATTTACGGTACAACTCGTTCGCGACGGTGGACGAGTTTAAGAAACAGACGTGCACGTTGAACCCGACCCGATTCGAGATCGGGCCCGTGTACACCGCTCGAGTACGTGTGGTTGTTGTCGATTGCCTTCCTTCCTTCTCGTGCCGCATCTATTTCCGTCGCCCCCGATGCCTGATGCGAGTGATACTGATCGGCTTCCGAAGCCTCGTGACAGGAAGACCATACGACCGGGCGCATTTACTCCCGCTCAAAGAGAGCTCGTTTTTGATGTGGACATGACGGACTACGACAGCATCCGAACTTGCTGTTCTGGAGCGGACATCTGCAAACGCTGCTGGGGCTTCATCGGCGCTGCGGTCCGTGTTCTCGATACTGCCGTAAGGCAGCAGTTTGGCTACAGGCATCTGCTCTGGGTGTACTCGGGTCGTCGCGGAATTCATTTGTGGGTGTCGGACCGGGAGGCGATGGGACTGACGGATGACCAAAGGAGGGCCCTCGTCGACTTCTTGACAGTCATACAAGGCGGCAAAGATATGAACAAGAAGGTCAACGTACGTCCTGTAGTCAAGGGCCAGCAGGGCCGGGCAGGAGATCTCCCTCCATCGATCCAGTAAGTAAAATTTTAATTTCTGACACTCCAGGGGCGACGCGCTGAGTCTCGGCGCTAGACAAGCAGTCGACCAACTTGCGGATCCTTTCGGAGATCTCATTTTGCAGGAGCAGGACTGTTTCAGGGGAGAAGCGGGATGGAAGGAGCTTCTTCAGCTGATACCAGATCCGAAGATCGTTGCGAGCCTCGAACAGAAGTGGACGCGGTCGGAGGACCGCTCTTCGTACGACAAATGGGCTGATCTCAAAGAAGAGATCAAAGCGCTTTACAAAACCACCCAAGCGCGCGTCAGTCTCTATCTAACTCGTCGTTCGCACCTTCTCGCCAACTAAACTAAAGCCGGTTGCGTATCGCAGCAACCGATGAAACAGGCAATGGAGGACATAATCCTTCAGTTTACATACCCCCGGCTCGATGCCGAAGTCTCGAAGCACAGAAACCACTTGCTCAAAGCCCCGTTTTGTGTACATCCCAAGACAGGTCGGATATGTGTCCCGATAGACCCTGAGAAGATAGACGAATTCGACCCTGATCTCGTCCCCACGGTCGGCCAGCTTCTACGAGAACTAGATGCGGTCGCATCTGAGCCGTCTGGAGAAGAACACTCAGGTTTGTCATTTTCTATTACAACAACCAAATGACCCCAATATCTCCATTTCAGACTGGGAAAAAACATCGTTGAAGCCATATGTTGATATGTTAGAGAAATACGCCCTGGGTCTCATGGGTGAGGTTCGGAAGGATAGGTTAGCGAATGGTGAGTCATTTCGACTCTCCCAATGGCTCGTCGTTGAGTTTTTCTCGATAGACGTGACGTGGTAGTACGGTTTGTGTAGATCACGAGACTGTATTTGCCACGATTTCCTGATTCCAGCGGTGAGGGTCACACCCTACACGATTGTTCTGTTTACTTTTGGAGCGGGACAAACAAGGAAACGAATAGCTGTGTGGAGCTCGATCCTTCGCCAGTGCCACTCAATATAATTGAATTTTCAATCTTTTTATCCGAATTATGGATGTAGCCCGAGCAATAGTTCTGGTTGGAGGACACTAAGGGAGATGTGCATGTAGTAAGTTAACATCGGCCACTGCTCGGCCCGTTATTTGCCCTGCTCCAAAACACTATCATCCCCTCGCTAGCTGTCAGGGACAATCTTACTTCATAACAATCCCGTCCCGCGGCGGATGCAGTTTGATTTGGTTCTGTGGGCATTTCCCCCCTAGCGCTGTGTTCTGGCAACTCTACCTTTGATTTTTGTCCGGTCACCTCTTCTCGTGGAACCCCCCGTTCATCGGCATTTTCCTCGCCATGTCGTCCACATCGTTTATTTCCAGTGCCAGCTTGACGATCATCACCGGCATCCCCACCTTTACCACCACCGGTGATTCTGGAAAGAGACCTGCGTCTATGACGCTGCTGTTCGGCTCTCTCGTCATATTCTCATCTCTATTTGCGTCCTTCCTGCTCCTTTGTTTCTTCTGGCAGTATCGCCGCGCACTACGCAGGGGGCTCGTGCTCGAATACGACGACACGATAGGGACATACAGGGGCGTTCCAGAGATGTGGGAGGTGTGGACCCAGGGCGAACCCAGCGGAGGTCAAAGGGACTGGAAAAGCATCAGGGTGAGTCGTTTGCGGCGATTTGTGCAGCGCTTTTTAAAGCGGCGTCGACAATTGCCAGCCCTTATCTGCAGACGTCGGGCGTACACCACCTGTCAATCCCGAGCCCACATCACCCCCGCACCGCTCGTTCCGTAGCCGCCCCGCGCCACCCCCCGAAGCGCCGCCTCCCGACGCGGCGGCGTCTTCTGCTCCCATGAGCAGTCTCCGTACCACCTTCCTCGTCGCGATGCCTTGCGCGGACCCGCCAAACCGCCGCCAGTCCGTGCTCTCCCAAGGACTAAGTGTGAATGGGGACTGGGGGCTTCGAGAGTACGCCATAGGAGTCTATCACGCCCCTTTCCGGGAGGAGAGCCCGCTTTCACCCTGATCTTTATTGCATATTTAACGTCCGTGATGTTTGCTTGCACGTACCATTTACGAGACTATCGCCTTGTTTTACGATCATCAATTGGTTTTTCTGTCGCGCCTCAGCAAGAGTCTCTCGTCAAATCACTGGTGATGTCAGAAAT
Source organism: Lactarius pseudohatsudake (assembly GCA_021525015.1). Lineage (NCBI taxonomy): Eukaryota > Fungi > Basidiomycota > Agaricomycetes > Russulales > Russulaceae > Lactarius > Lactarius pseudohatsudake. Next base: position 179,450 of record JAKELH010000033.1, on the reverse strand, counting down.
ACAAAGTACAACAGAGATAAATAATTAGCAGAGTATGAGAAGGGGGTTAGGACGCGTTTCTCTTAGCCGAATGACGGTCCTCTTTAATCCATGGCATTTCAATGAGCCCGATAGCCAACTCACCCCGCAAAGAGCTTCTTCCGTCGTGAGATCGTCGGGCGTGGAGCGGCGAAGGCATGGCAACCAACACGGCTACCTGTAGGTCGGAGCTCCCCTCACTGTTCCCTCGACGTTTGCCCGCCTTCCCCTTCCGCAGCGCGGCATCGGACGCACGACCAGCCTCGACGATCGTCACGGAGAAAGGCTACGAAAACCCGATTTCAGACGGTGTCCCTCCGAGGGTATACGGGCAGTCGCTCACCATAGACTTTTCCCATTCCAGGCCGCCATCCGAGACACGCTCTCCCGTCCAGGCGTCGAACATCTCCGGCCGGCCACCCGCGAGGCCGCCGTCGTTCTGCGGCCGTCCTCCGAGTCGCGCGTTTGGGTCGTCGCGGAGGGCCGGGGCGAGTGGGTGGGTCCGGGCGATGAGCCTCCGCCACACGCAGAGGGATATCAGACAGAGAGTGAGGATGCCGACGCCGACGAACCCGACGAAGATGGGAGGAGATGTGCCCGGAGACGAGGATGAGTCGGTGGCCGCTGGTGTCGACGCGGTCGTGGAGCTGCTTATTGGAGGGGACGACGTAGAGGACATGGTGACGTGGGGGCTTGTGGGGGAAACGGCCCTACTGCACCATGGCTGGGAAACAAACCAGAAGAAGGTGTGAAGCTATGAGCACCCGACTACGGCCGCTTACAGTAATGATAGCCGATTACAGTTACTGTACAGGCCCACAACTCACTGTCAAACTCACACGTCCCTTCAGGGGTGAGATATACATGCATTCGTAAAATATACGGTAGTCTGTCACAGAGTAGATGTGATAATATATACAAGCTAATTTGCAGAAGATCGTCCGATTCACAACAAACCTACAACCCTACCAGCTACGTGGAACGTTTTTTCAACCCAACGGGGCACTTCAGTGGCTTCCTTAAAAAGCCTTCGCTTATCTCGAGCTATCGGTGGCGTCAGCCACCACTGAACTCTGTGCGAATGATTTGACCAGCTCACCGGCTTATCAGGGTATTCTAGCACGATGTCAAACCGACGAAATACGGACGAGATAATGATCAAGAGTTCCAGGGAAGCAAGGTTTCGGCCGACACAAGCTCTGCAGATAGAGATGAATATAACCCGGGCACGGATATTTCTCACGTAGTACGTACCTGGGACCGTATGAGAACACGTTAAACGTCCTCTGCATGGCTTCACTATCCCTTTCGAACCACCTTTCCGGCCTGAAGACCGAGGCATCATTGCCCCACACCTCCACATTTCTGTGAATGGTATAGCTTGGCACGCTCAGGACTGTCCCTTGCTCGAAGAAATGGTCCCCGATCTTCATCCCTCCTTCGGGAACAATCCTGGGCAAGCCGATTCCGGAAGTAGAGTGTAGGCGAAGCCCTTCGTCAATGACTGCGTTAAGATACGGGAGGCTTTTGACAGCATCGAAGGACGAGGCAGGGTCATCCTCGCCCTGTAGCGCCTCGTCCAGTTCGTTTTGCAATTTCTTCTGGACTTCGGGATTGGAAGCGACATAGTACGTGATCGCGCAAGAAGAGCTAACAAGCGACGCGTCAACAATTGAATTTACATGTCTGAAACGGGGGACATACTTTGACGTCGTGTCGCTGCCAGCAATGAGTTGAGTGAGCGCCTCAGCGGTCAACTCTTCCCTGCCCATGGGATTGCCGTCTTCATCCTTGCCTTGTTGCAGCTTACTCAAGACATCGGCTCGGTAGGCGGGGGAGGCCAAACGTTTCGCTACGGCAGCTATCGCAAGGCCGGCAAGGTTTTTCACAGCCTCAGATCCCCTGCTGTACCACGGGACATAGCGTTTGACAAGGGGGCGAACCCAGGGGGGAAGCACGCCCATAGCGGCCGAGTATTCGCCGCGATCATTCAAAATCTTGATGGCTGGGATGGCAACGGTCTCGAATTTGCTAGCGTCTTGACCATACATGGAGAGAGCCTGCTCTTGGGACTTCGCGACTGGGGCAGAGTCCTTGGCTGCAGCAATCATGCCGAAAGGGCTTCCGAACGCGAGATCGCCTTACGACGTGGCATTAGCAAGGCTCGTTCGTGACGAGGATGCCTCCTCACCAATGATATCAAAGGCAAGGTAGTTGAACCCTGCGAATCCCGGGTCAGAAAAAAAGAGGTGAACTCTAGAATGAGACCGGAAACTCACAGGGCAAGCAATCCAACCAGATCCGTCCGTCGCGACTGCGCCATCCACCCTCGCCCTCAAGACCGCGCGGGCTCTTGGCGCCTGCGGCGCAGAGCCGGTCCCATTGCTGGAGAAACGATAGCACGTAGTTTCTTACGTGGGGTTCGAACTCGAGCACGCTTTTCTGGGAAAATATGTGCGAGATGATTTTGCGCTTGCGCGTGTGCGCAGTGCGGTCACGGGTATTGAACAAGCCACGGGTGATGGAGACAAACGCGTCGTAGAAGTTGCTTTTGAGTGAGCCGTTCCCGTGTGCGTAGACGATCTGCAATGCAGCAGGATCTGCGATGGATAGGTGATTTGGGGCAATGCGAACGAACGTTCCTGAGAGACGTATAACATATAAAATAAATTCATTGGAACCACATTGATCGAGCTCACCGTATTTCTCGTGCAATTCGTGGACGACGTGTGAGCGTTGGCCTCGACGAGCGACACGACCTAACCACAAATCTGAAAAGTGGGCCAACCACGGCCCCGGAAACGACCGTAAGCCGTGGGGATCTACAAGCCACGGAACGATATGTCCGAGTATGACGAGTGTGGGGATAAGGAGGAGGACCGAAGCGGGACTGACATTCAGTAAATGTTCTACGAGCGACATGTTGGGCGATGGTTCGAAGGATCGCAACAACGTTTTATATATCCAACAGGAGACAGCCGTAGCGGTCGGATCTTAGGCATCACACATAATGGTTGAGGAAATTCTGCCTGCAGGACGATCTCAAATCTGGATACCATAACGAAGACTACATTCCCCGCAAGATTCCCTGCTACGTGGCACTGCGGCGGTGGAAGTGTAGTAATGAAAAACCTCCGCGGTGTGAAGTCTAAATGGGAGGCAGGATATTTGGGGCTGTCGACACGGCGCATACTCCATACAGCGTATGGCGCACGTGTTCCCACAATGTCCAGTGAAGCCATCAGATCGCTCGGGCGGATCCAAATCAAGCTGACCACTGGCACGGAAGATAAACCGTGGACTAAGTTCGTCTCTTGATACCCATGACTCCACCGTGCAGTACTGGTGGACTGCTGAGGACGTGTAGGCACTGGTGCCAACTACTCATGTCGTTAGTGGCTATCAGTCGCTCATTGGACGAATAGGATAAGTTGCACACATACTCGAGCTTTTCTGGTTTCCCTGTGCACGAGAAGGCGAGCCCAATAAATAGCCTCGTCGTCCAGGCCCATGTCTCGGTCTGGCAACTGCAAAGCTCAGGGGTGCCCCACCTCTTGCTGTGCACAGAAATGCAGATGGCATGGAATGAATGCCAGAGAGTATTCAGGGGCGATCAGGCTCGGAATGTCCTTGATCTGGATAAAGTTGCCATCTATAGGTAAAGGCATCAATATCACTCTAGCCTCTTTCGGGCCTCGTGGGCGCTGTATGATATGACCTGTCAAATCGCGTAGACGCGAGCTCGAGTTCACACTGCTCCTTGGCCCTTGTTCACCTCGCAACTTCGGACGTCGGAGCCCTTCTCGTCTTTTCAGGATACTGTAGTGCGCCTCACGCCTCACGCCCAGTTCTTGATGGTTTAATTGGCGCGCGCCAGCACCAGACACCCTGAGACAGGTCCATTCGTGTGCTTGTTCTTTAAGGTCCCGTCACTTGGTTGGTTGGTGCCGCCCGGCGCCCAGAGCGCGCGCCCGATCGACATGTGCCAAGCTGTCCCTGCAAACGGTGACCAAACGGATACTTCAAATACTGTAATATGATCCCACGTCTAGGACGGTTTGACCTTCCCCCTCTTCCTTGTGATGTTGTCCGTCGTCCTTCCCCTGTTCTTCCTTGTCAGCGTCCGCGCACAGACGTACTCGGCGACGTACCTCCCCTCCAACGCTCCGAACCACTCGGAGCAAGGACAGGCCGGGACGAACCAGTGTGGGACGGGCTCCAACCAGACGTCGCAATGTCAGAACGCGTACAGTGAGTACCATGCGATTCCCGACGCCATGAAGAGCCACTCTGAGCAAAGTGATGTGGCCCTCTCTAGTCAACTCGGTCGATGACTTCTGTGTCTTCGCGCCTCCGGAACCTGGTCCAAATTCTGTTATCGGCAACACTGAGGTACGTACGCTGGTTACTTTTTCGGACGGAATGCATGATTGACCGCCCATATCCAGCGCTTTGAAGTCTCGTGGTGTATTAAGGCATGTGAAGCGTCGATTATGATTGAGAACATAGCTCACTGACGTTAACAGCCGGGATATGGGACACGTCTTATCCCTGATGGTTCCGTCACGGGTGCGCACTTTGTGCAGACACCAGATTACGTCCAAGTTACTGGTATATCCGTTCTGCTTTCTCGGTAATATTTCTGGTAACCGACTTCTTTCCTTCATCAAGGTGTTGGCGACTTCACCAAAATAAATATCCCGAAGGGAGACGCCGGAGGAGAACTGGACCCACATGGTGCGGATGGTAATGGTACGACACGTTTTGTTAGCAATACCCTCTACGTGCGCTGCTAATACCTCGGATAGGCAATCCCATAGGTGGCCTTGTCTTCTCGAGTGCTTTCACGGGTCAGATCCAACAGGTGCACGAGTGGACAGTACGTACACCGGAGTCGTTGTATTTCGCGTTGCTGACAGCTTACTGATCGCATCATTTTCTCCTCCACTAGAATTTCATGTCTGATTCTCAGTTTTGCTTCCGTGCTTGCAAGGACGGACCTAAGGCTCCTGGACTCTGCGAGCACATCTACGATGTGATGGGTTGCGAGTGGAACATGCCTGGCAACTATGGCCAGGGGTTCGCTCAATGCGCTGGTGACAGCGGAGAGGTGTGTGTCTCAGATTCTAAACAAACACTGCACCGCTGAGCACACATCTCCTAGCCCATGGGCGTATATGGCGCTTCAACCTTCCACCAAGGTGACGGGCGCACACCGCCACCTCATCCGGCGCCTGCGACGTCATCCTGCACGACGGTCACAACTATTGGCAACAGTGTCTCTGTTTCTGGTGCTGTTCCTACGAACACGACGTCATCACCGGTAGGTCCTTTTCCTGTCCTCGCCCCTTTCGGCATGCGGCATCGCATCTTCATTGCTGATGGCATTTCCGAATCCTTCGCAGACGGCACCTCCTACTACCTCGGGCACTTCCGCTACCAGGACGTCTAGCGGTTCAAGCTCGACAAGTTCATCAAACGCCGCCTCGGCCATCCGTCTTCCGGGCAGTGGAGCTCTTGTCGGTTTCATCACCATCGTACTGGGCGCGTCTATTTTCTAGGGACATCGATAGAGACTTTATTACGGGACTTCTCTCTCATGTTGGACTTCTCATTAGCCACGGACTTTCTTTCTCTCTTACGCTGGATTTTTTTCATGGACCGTTTGCGGGGTTCCAGATGGCATCTATAATTTTTGCCTTTGCCCCTGGGACGAACGATACCCGAGTTATTCCATACTGCTCCGATCACTACTTAGCGTAGACCCCCACATTTTCTCCATGCTCGGTTGCGAGCTCGTACTTAGCTCAGGGTTTAATGCAATTTCTTGACGCCTACCCCAAGGTGCACCTTCTTGTGCTGCTTGTGTTCCTGCATTTCCCGATGACGATTTCGACCACATGGATGGTGTTCCCAGAGCGGGCTGAACCGTGAGAACCGTGCGAGTTATCGTGAGCACGACACGAGTCGAGTCGCGACCGTGACAGGGATTCATAGTGGCGATCCGCGGACAGTCCCGAACAGGACCGAAGCCCTCACAAGCATGAGGTGTCAATATCAAGACCATAACAACGTTTACGTGCCCAACTTGAGTCAAAGGAATTGAGTTGGTTAGGGGTCTTGCTAACCCCGTTGAGACCCACCACATCTCCAGAGTACAAAATGGGCAGGTCCGGGTACTGAACCCATCGAATTGGTCATGTCCTCACTTGGTCTCAGGAGTTTGCGCCCCCTAATACTGCGTCATTTTTCGCTTGCATATAAAACACCCCAGGCGTTGCAGTCCCGGACTGGTACTCTCTCCCTCCAACGATTAACCACCATGTCCCGTGACGTCTCTCGTTTCTCTGACATCGCCAAGTCCAAGACTGAAGGGGATGGTTCGTTCAAGCGGGCCGCATCGTCCTTTCGGAACTTCGTACAGGCCGGTGGCCAGTTCCCCCCAGAAAAAGGTACGTCATCTCTCGAACTATCCTTTTGATTCACGCCTTGATCGTTGTCGTGGAATGTTGCAGATCGCTATCACCTTTATGTATCCTATGCGTGCCGTACGTCCCCTAGTGACCCTATGCATACAATGAGAGTGAACGGTATCTTTAGCGTGGGCCACTCGCACGCTTATCCTGCGCAAGTTGAAAGGACTGGAGGATATCATTCGTGAGCACCAGCTCTTCATGCAACCGTCGTCCGGTCCTTACGGTCCTAGCCTTCACCGTCGTCTCGCCTCGTATGGGCACAGACGGCTGGCCGTTCGCTTCCGTCGACCAGTTCCCTGGTGCAGATGCCGATCCCCTCTATCAATCTCAGCACGTCAAGGACCTCTACCTCCGCGCCGACCCCGACTTTACCGGCCGCTTTACCGTCCCGGTGCTCTGGGACAAGAAAGAGCACACCATCGTGAACAATGAGTCGTCGGAGATCATCCGCATGTTCAACTCGGACTTCAATAGCCTCCTTCCGGAGGACAAGGCGAAGCTCGATTTCTATCCCGAGGGGCTGCGCAAGGAAATCGACGGATTGAACGAGTGGGTTTACGACCAAATCAACAGTACGTTGCGCACCAATCTGTGTGCGGAAATAACAACCCCTCCCCCCCGCAGATGGCGTATATAAGGCCGGTTTCGCGACGACCTCTCAGGCGTATCGTGCTGCGGTCGTTCCTCTCTTTGACGCCCTTGATCGTGTTGAGGGGATACTAAAGGACAAGACCTATCTCATCGGCGACCGCCTGACTGAGGCTGATATCAGGCTCTTCGTGACTATCGTAAGTGCCCATCGGCCAGGCGTGCACACGTGCGCTAATCGTTCTTGCTATCAGATACGATTCGACCCGGTTTATGTCAGCCATTTCAAGTGCAACCTTCGGACCATTCGCTACGGTTATCCTAACATCCATCTGCAAGTTACTTTTTATAACTTGTTCAACCCCCCTTCTTTGCTCACCTGTTCTCCTAGCTGGCTACGTAGGTTGTATTGGCAGAATGACGCTTTCCAGTCCACCGCCGACTTTGAGCACATTAAGACACACTACTTTTGGTCCCACCCGCACGTGCGTTGGAATATCATGGCAGGGGAGATCACGAAACTGACTAGAACGCGTTCCAGATCAATCCTACTCGGATCGTGCCCATCGGGCCAGTTCCTCACATTCTTCCGTTGGAAGCGGATTCGTAAGATTGGAGCGAGTTGCCAAAAATTAAAAGTTCGTGTTTCGAGTTCCGAGGCCAATTCATGGTGCCGTTGGTCTGTTCTCTCGGCTGTATTCATTATTCTGCGTAATGCGATGTACCTCTGCCTCATGTGAAACAGATATGAACTGCATTTGGGGTTTTCCCATGGCCGGCTTGTCGGTTGCTCCTCGTCAACATTTGCACCCGTGGCAATAGTTCCCGCATATTGCGGGGACGGGATTATGGTATTGGTGATATATACTTTTGCGGCCCGAATCAATGCTCGCACGCCTGTGAACGAACGTACATGAACCGCGAAGCTGATGGCGTGGATAGAAGCGAGGAGCGCCGATGGCAGAGACGCCCAATGACGGCGGGGAGCGCCCAACAGCATTATTTCCGCATGAGGGGTAACGATTGAAATGGCGTATCTATCATTACTGTACATGTCAAGTTCCAGCCATGCCGACAACGCCTACACGATCACGGATCTTCGCGATCTCGCTCGCGGTCAGCACGCCCTTGCTAGCACCGAGATAGTCTTCAAATGCGATCGACGAGTCCGGGTGAGCAGGGAATTGCGATCTGAGGACAAAAGGAACGAGAGGTCAAAAGATACGTTGATACAAGCGCGCAAGGATTCGCGAACCTGAGGAAAGCGAGCAACTTCTCCCAGTATTCCGGTTGAGACACGGTGGTGCGGTACGTGGTATGCGGGATAGCAACTTCGGTCCCGATCTCTGCGGAGAGTGTGAACCCGTCGGCGTCAATGAGCTGAATGTCCTGAGGCTTTTCCGAGGGCGATGGCGGAGTGGAGAGGACGACGGAGGGAATGCGAGAATGGCCGCGCTTCTTCGTCGACGCGGCTGGCGTTGACGAAACGTCCACGGACAGCAGCGCAGGCCGTTCCGGGGACTTTGTGGGATCCCAGTCGACGCCCGGTTTGACCATGAGGTTGATCGTGTCACCGTCCTGAACGTTGTACTCTTGCAGCAGCTTGGCATCTGCTAATGCCTTGCCTTTTAAGAGGAGCCTCTGAGCGTCGGCAGGGGGTGCGCGAGACTGGGCTGCTATTTGGCCTTTAATGGAGGATATGGGATCCGCGGGTGAAACGGGGATGGTGACAGAGAACGGTGGCTTGAGAGACTTGAATGTAATTTGGAGGGCAGCCGGGGCTGAACGTCCATAGTCAGCCTTTCAAGGATCGCTAATTTTCACCAGACCCACCGGACGACTGTGCGGCACCCTTCTTTATCAACTCTGGGGGAGGAGGGACATCTACCTAGACATTGCGCCCAATTACACATGTTCACCGACGAAAGCGATCTGAACAAACCTGAAGGACGGGAACCTTCTTGAGTGTCTTCTCCGGTTGTTCTTGGAAGTCATTTTCGAACGTGACTGGCTGCGAGGCAAGGATGATGGAAAAACCTCTGACAAACGCGAGTTCTGCTTGGTCTGACATGTTGAACCGCTACGAACTCGCAGCACACGTCTTATGAGCCACGCGCGCTCGGGCCGTCGAGCCGGCACAAGCTCAGACCGGAATTGCCATACAACCGGACTTCGCACTTGAACATCATGGCCGTAAGTGAACCTCGTATATCAGGTCATTGTAACTGAGAAATGCGCCCTTCTGCTCTAGTCTGGGTTCGGCTTTAACGGTGGTATGTCGTGCTCGACGAAATTATGTGAATTTACCCCGTGTTCACCAAGGCTCTAGGTCGATCACGCTGTTTCGCGTTCTGGCAGGAATTCTCCAAGGTACTTCGTCGTTTGCTCAGCGCACGCTTGCGGATTCAGCTGTCCCTCTTAGTGTTATGCGGAAACGGACAGCCCGCGAGAGTGCAGACCGCAGGCTGACGATTACTTGGAGTGTCTGCATCACACCAAAGAGGTATGTTTACCACGTTTTCCCTACCGTCTCTGGTACCAAACGCTTCGCAGATTGCGCGCGCCAAGGCTGTCAAGGAAGAGTTTGTGAAGAAGGTGCAGCACCAAGCCGCAGAAAGCAGAAAGATGGCGGATGTGCTGGCAGACGGGGTGATAACGGGTGTCGGTCTCATCCAACGAGATGCAAAGGCAAAATAGATACATTGCCTGTCCTTATAACGAGCACTCAATATGGTTCGAGCTTTCGATTACGTAATGAAATACACCTCGAGGAGTGCAGCCCAACGGGTTCGTTCTTCGTCTCGAACAACGATGACTATCAGAGGCATAGGTTCACGAAGCTCGCCAATTGTCATTGACGATGATGATGACATTGGCCAACCGTCGCCCATCACAGTCAATTCAGGTTCGTCGTCGTCTCGCTCAGTGACTCCGCCACAGGGGTCCCTCGGTATGGTCAAAGCGCAGGATCCTGTTCCTGCCAACCCAGAAGAATTCGATCGCTTGAAAAACAGTATAGGCTACTCAATACTAGTTAGAATGGGCTACAAACCTGGACTTGGCCTCGGCATGAACCTCGAAGGTAATCGTTCCCCTTCAGCCAGTCTCTGGGTGGTTGATTTGTATTTCAGGGGTAACAAATCCCCTCAAGGCTTGCACTAGATCTCAGAAAATACCTGCTGGGCTCGGTGCAAGTAATGTATGGGACGGGTCCTCCAAGATTGCTCAATGCACCGAAGAAACTGATACTACGGCAATCAAACCACGCTCCATTCCCATTACGACCAAACACGTCCACGAAACTAGTTCATCACTACCCAAAGACAAGACTACACTCCCCCGCGGTTCTTCAAATCATGAGTCTCCCACTGTTTCACTTCCTTCGAACAACCCTCCCGCTGTTTCATCTAGTGTTGACGTTACTTCCCAAGGGGTTCACGATGACGGCAAGCGCAACGGGGACCCTACAAAGGCGCCGTCTTCAAAACCCGCGACCCACCTTTTGGATACCCTCCGTATCCATGATGTCCCCAGGACAGCAACGAAAACACTTCCACCTTCCATCCTCTTCTCGATACCTTCACCGGTCCCTTTGCGTTTTCCGTTCCTGTCCGATGACTCTCACGCCACTGTGCCGGTCAACTCTCCCTTGCACGTGAACTCCCGCTCGATTCCTCCCGTTTCGCCTCCTAGGTCGTCTTCAACATCCGGTATTCCTTACTCACCCAAGCTGAGGGGAAGAATTGGCATGCTGCCTGATGAGAAGGGAGTTGGAACGCGCGGCTCTTTCCCAAGCAACTCGAACCACCTCCCAAACCCTCCCGCTCTGTCGTGATGGAGATCCTTCCCCGAAAGTTTCGCACGCAGGCTTTCGTTCTCGAGTGGCTCTCGGAATTCTCTTTCCGGCCTCGCCGGTATGAGCTTTTAGATGGGAGAGTTTTTATCGAGTTCGAGAACGAGCGAGATGCGCGGCTCGCTTGCAACAGTCCTCGGATGGGCGGCAAGGAGGGTCTGCATGGGGTTCGCCTTTTTCGGTATATCCCAACCACACCATCCACCTCGGAGCAATTGGGCAATGCCAAGGAGGTCAATGCAACAAGAACAATCACGAATCCCACACAACCACAACCTATTTAAATCCGCCCGGAGACTTGACCTCTAACGGTTATTATGAGTCTCAAGCAGTCCTTCCAGCGCCACACTCTCCTCAATATAAATTGGTTTCGCCGCCCCAACAGCCCTCTCCCCCAGCACCTAACTTTGAAATCCCAGTCCAAGACCCCGGCTCAGTAGTCACCTCGCAAACCAAAGATAAGACTTCAAGATCTGACACCGAAATGTCGTTCTCTGATCATCTATTTGGAAACCCTTCTGTCCCCTCTTCTTCCATGATGACTGGTCCATGGGTCGGTCCTTACGACATCCAGTGACCTTCCCAACGGTCGACTGGTCAACGACAATCCTGCGACCAGAGAAGAGCCCGTTGGTTTCGCCCCAGGTGCCCTCGGTCTCACCAACCCTCGTTTCCATTCCGATGTCTCCTGCCTCTTCCTCAACTCTGGCTTCTTCATCCTCAAGTATCTCGCCTTCGTTGGTCCCCTCTCTGACCTCGAACACATCCGACTCGTGGCACACGTCAACAGTCTTGGAGGATAAGGCACTTTCAATGCCCTCTCACGAGGACGTGCTCATGCAGGAATCGCAGCTCCCCATGGAGATATCTGATCCGGAGACGGGAGCCAAGCTGGCCGCGTTCACTCAAGTCGACGGAATACGTCCTTTCGCGAACGGGTCTATGGAGTCCACAGATTCCGTGGCGCTTGCAAAGGAGCTTGCGCTACGCCAGATGGTCCTTCGGAGCAGGAAGAGGAAGGTGGTCACGACTGCCGATAGCCAACAGCCGACGTCAGACCCCTCGGCTGCCGCCGCCAGGAGTGCTTTGGAAGAGCTCGCCGTGAATTTCATCTCTGACGCCATCTTCCGCCCACCACCCGCCAAGCGCGTCAAAATCACGCCGTCTCCGTCCGCTCTGGCTACTTGGGGAAAGCGTCTGGAAACACACATTGAGAAGTCCAAGGTTATCATGGCGGAAATCCAAGGAACTCAGTCGAAGGCTGAGAAGGACACACTTTGGGCGGTTCTCCGGGAGCACAATCGGTGCGTGATTCGGCAACAAATGCTGGCTCCCGCGTACTTTGAATGATTAAGCCCGATCCCACACTCTCCGACAGCATGATTGACGAAGAGAAAACGGCTCTTTTTTCAATCCCGGTAGCAGAGGTCGCTGTTCCAATATCGCCATGGCCTGAAGCCCATCCAGATGGAGGAGTCCTGGTGCTCAGCGACACTGACGGTGGCGATGACGATGACGACGACGATGACATGGAATAGATAGAGGTAAGTGTGTCAAGGCGCTACTTACCCTGACGTAGGCTGCCCGAGAAGATCATTACAATACGCTATCAAGGAACCTCCCTTTGGTTGAAGAATACTACTGCATTTTCACGCCTTGAGGATCCAACTACGGGCCCCAGGTACTTCGCTACCCTCTCGATGTCGAGCACTGCTCATTACATGTTTTCGCGCGCACAAGTCTTTGCATCACGCGTCTTATTGTATTTCTTAGCTATTCTGCCGCACATCACATCTCTGTTGCGTAGTCAACCATCGCACTCTACATCCTACTAGATATTTCCTGGTGGCATCCTCCCCGGATACACCATCTGTACATACTCGCACACCAATCTATCTTATTATGTCCGCTAAGATGTCTTGGACCGCTTTGATGGTGGTTGACAAGTCTGATGGACCTGAGATGAATACGTCCGAGTCATAGCATGTTTGACGACATGTGGTCTGACCTTGTATACTATGGTGCCAAAGTTGAATGAATATTGAATACTCAGACACATCACACGGCATCATTGCCGCATTGCCACAAATGTAGAAATGCCGCTTACTTTTGCACTCCCAATGCCACTGCTGGTGTGACACCACAATTTAGAGATGCCTACGCAAACTAGGACGACCGCTGCGCTCTCTCGAGAAAAAAAATAACATCCTATGACTATGTACTGTTTGATGTATGAACGAGGCGCCAAAAGAGATGATTTTTGCAACAGGCCACTGGCATGCCAAAGCACGGGTCGATCTTGGGGTCAATGCTTGTCGCTACCATGGCCAGTGCAAACGTTAACAATCGTGAGGGCCGCACAAGGGAGACCGTGCATGTCCTGCTCCGCCGCATGCCACAATAATATATCAAACCAAATACAAGGATAGATAACGACGTTACAGCACGACCACTCTCCACGCATATTACAGAGTGCTACGGCACGCGCTTTACCAGAATTTCCCAAACATACTGCCACGGCCCGTAACCGCATTGGTGGCGCTGCCCAGCAGGAGCCCGACGCCCTCCTGGATGGCGTGACTGACGGGCCGCATCGGCGCCGAGTCAAACACGTGCGGGCACGGCTGCGGGAGCGGGTCTGGGTCCAGGCGCGGGCGCTCGAGGTCGCGCTCGTAGATGGACGGCTGGCGTGAGGTGGACACCAGGCGGGGGTAGATCGGGGGCTCGAACGTGCGACGCGCCGTGCGCAGACGGTTAAGGACCTGTCGCGGAGCGTTAGGGGGGTTTGGCGAAATATTTATCTATTTACCTGCTCGTAGAACTCGATTTCGCCGTCGAGGTGCTCCTTGGCGATCGAGGCAAAGTCCTCGACCTTTTGCGCGTGGTACGTCTCCATCTCGGCCATCGTCGTGTTCAAGACGGTCTCGCACCGCGACGCGATTTCTTCGTTTGACTGTGGGGTGGTAGTAGTTGGTTAGCAGGCGCAACCAACGGAGGTGTTCGACGTGCCTCTGACCCTTCGGTCGCTTCTGTGTATCGCGACAGCGCGTTTCGATGGGTATCTACGACCGGCTGCAAAGTGTGAGCTGCCGAAAGCAGAGCAAGCACCGAGATGAGTCACCGCATAAAGTTGAGAAGGGTGAGCGACGTTCTTGAGAGCTTCGTGCGTAGCCAGCTGCGTTCTGCGTGCCTACAGGGATTTTTCATTTCAGAATCTCATAACGATCCTGCGGTCAAAGGGACATGCGTGGCCATCATACAAGTCCGCGACGTTCTGTAGTGTTTCGCTTGTCTTCTGCAGCGCCTTTGTGAGCTTCAGACAATCTGCGCGGTGACTGTGAAACACGTAAAAACATCTAGGTTGGAGAGCGTACCTTCACAACCTTCGCGCCAACACCACGCTCCTTGCTCGTTCACATAACCATTTACTGTCTTCGCCGGTTTATCCTCTTCGTTAGTAACAATCTCCTCGAGATCTGACTGTGAGTACGTGTCTTCCTCCCGAGTCATTACGCCAGCGCTGGGCAATGTAGCGATAGGTTTAGTTGTGATAAGTGAGAGCAGAGAGTATGATAGGAGGCGCTCGGCCTTCGACATCTCTGTATTTGAAGCGGATGAGCTCTCTAGATATGGCCATAGGTAACTGCGCCTCACCTACCCGGGCCTGCCGGGTCTGTGCGAAGACATTACGAAGACCCTGTACCCCAGTGTCTACAGCCCTCGTATGAACTTCGAACCTATTGACGGTCTCGGCGGCCTCGTCGGGATCAAAGTTGAAGTCGGGGTGGAACACATTAGCGTAGAACGAGGAGCCAGCGGGTGGGAGGCCCACATAATGTGGGAGTTGACGTTTCCAATCCTTCGGTTCGGGCAAGTCATTAATCGGTCACGGCTACGCCAAGGACGAGGCCACGCTCACCTGCTCACTCTCGCAGCTCAAGAAGAAGGTCAAAATCTCTGCGTATCGCGCGACGGGATGTCTTGCAATCATCGCGAGATATCGTTCCAGGTCACAGCGACGCGCTTCCACAAAGTCGTCATTGAAACGACCCGCGTACTGCTTCTCAGGGAGCGGAGGAAGGGCAATCCCAGGGAGGCGGCGCGTCAAGGCGGTATGCAAAACAACAAAATGGGAAAATCGACGATGGACGGTGATGCGCGAGGCATTGGGAGAAGAATTGTCAGAATCGGTCGACTCCGTTTCCGAACCTTCGGGTGTCTGCAGACGGAAGATCGAAGAAACAGTGTAGACGGTGTATGCACCCGAGAGCGTCGAAGAGCGCTTTGAAGGTGAATGGACTAGCACCCGGAAAGGCGGAACCTTCTGCCTCCAGGAAGGACCCGCATCAACAAAGTGCTTGTCGGCTTCATTAGAGTGCGTCGCGCCCGCGGCTCCGGCGTGACCGGGATTGGTTCGATCGTCTTCATCGTCACTGCCCTCAAACACATGTTTTATTGAGGGTGGAGGGACATCTGAGTTCGGTGCGCTGGCCCCATTGAGCACGTAAGCTTCTGCACCACTGGTAACGAAGCTGGAGAAACGATTGAGGCTCTTGCCTCCAAGAAGGCCCTGACGAAAGCTGGGGAAAGCGGCCATCATACGCTCGCCGGTGGTTTGTACAATAATTGGTTTTGCGGGAGGAAGGGGAGACGATGTGTGGGTTGGTGAACCACGTGGGGTCAGCGAGGCAGTGGAAGCATCGCGGCGCCTGCCTTGACTTATGTGACGTGCATGCAACGTGGTGCCCGCCTCTGGAGCGGAAATAAAGTCGACGGTGAACTAGGGAAGGTCAAGGGGGTGTGGGTAGTAAGGGGAGAAATGAATTCACGGTAAAATACGAGCGGGGGAGAAGCCCCACACGACCTTGGCGGGTCTTCACGAGACTCCAACCGTCGCCCACTTGCTCGCGAAGGACCTGTGACCTCGTTCGCCTGCTTTAACATCCAGTTCCCTGAATTCCGGCTTGCCTGTGAACGCGAACAGTACTCGCGCGCCGCGACCGTCGATGTCCCCTTCGAAACCATCGCAGGCCTCGTCTTCGGCCTCCTCGTCGGAGAGAGAACGCGATCGCGAGCTGTCAGAGTCCAAATAGACCGTCCAGGCGTTCGATGCATTGATACCCGCGTCGAAATCGAGCGGGGGCGAGCTAGAACTCTCACCCTTGGACTGAGCGGCTTGGCCTTGGGCCCACGCAAAAGAAAGAAAACCTCGAGTCGCGGCGGGTGGTGTGAGAGGAGTTCGAGTTCGAGCCTCTGTGTTTAGTGGCTGTTGCATGGGTGGAAGACAGTAAAGTATATTCTCGCAAACATACTCGAGCAAGCCTAACAAAGCGCACACACCCGCGGTGCTCTGCACGTGCCAATGTCCACCACGATGAGCAACCGTCATGGTCAGTTACAATTCTCTTTGGGGTGACGACATCTCTCAACTGCTACAGATTCGAGCCAAAGCGCACTTCGACCGGTCACTTTACCGTCCGGTCAAGTCATACCAAATGCGCTCGTAAAAGCTGCTATGTATGAACACATGGCATCTCTCTTCGGTGGCTTACCAAACGCAAACCATTTCGCGCTATACTCACTCTGGTCTCAGGGTGGCTGGGGAATGATCATGACAGGAAATGTCCAGGTGTCGCAGGACCACCTAACTCTAGGAAGGGATATGGTCGTCCCTAAGACGGTTACCTCAGATGCCTTGCGCTCCTACGCAGCGCTCGCTTCAGCGATGCGCCCAGCCTCCGAGCAGGACAACCAAGAAGGCCACGACGTATCGAAGCCTCGTACTCTCATCATCATGCAAGCTATCGCACGCAGGACGACAATCTCCCATCGTTCTTGGTGGCCGTCTCCCTCTTACCCCACCCTTCGCACCGAGTGCTCTTAGAGTTGGTCGTAATGAACATTCGTCGCCCCATTTATCCTGGTTCGCCAGACTCGTTTATAAAATTGGATTCCAAACACCTCGTGCCATGAGCGTGCAAGATATTGATCATGTTGTGGACCGGTTTGTACTCAGCGCGAAGTTGGCACATGACGCGGGGTTCGACGGCGTTGAGTTGCACGCATCCCATGGATGTAAGTCTCCTCGGTTTAGCCGCCCACAGTTAGAGGTTAACGGTCGCTTTGCAGACCTGCTTGCTCAGTTTATTTCACCGAAGGTGATGGTCACTTGGATTGCCTCTTCAATTTCTATTCAACTGTGCCTCAGAGTAACATCCGAGATGACGCTTATGGAGCCCGGCATGCTCCACTCCATCTGCTCCAGCGGATTGTATCCTCCATTCGCAAGGTGCTACCTAGGCCCTTCGTGTTGGGGATAAAACTCAGTTCGTCTGATTACGTTGGCGCCGGCTCACTTTACAATGCACAAGCCGAGGAAGAAGCAAAAAACAGAGCACTTGCACATATTGTCGATATCGCCCGCTGGGACATGGTAGAGTTCATTGAGATTAGCGGAGGTGACTATGAGAACCCTGGTATGACCACCGTGCAGCTTTCTTTCCTTGTCACGTATTGAGATGAACGCCTAGAATTCATGACGAGTCGACAAGCCTTCTTCGCTCGCTTTGCTCGAAAAGCACGAGATGCCATTCACGCTCAAGCGTCCCTCCTCTCCCCGACATCCGTTGGTACTCCTCACCGGTGGGATGCGATCTCCCGAGGTTTTTGAGGATGCACTTTCCCAAGGACACGCCGACCTCGTTGGTATTGGTCGAGCAAGCGTACTTGCGCCAAGACTACCGCTACTTCTGAGAAAGTTATACTCGGGCCGGGCGGCGGGAGACTTGGACGGGGGAAGCGACGAGGTGGCACGAGAATTTTCATTTCAGCAACCGACATTGTCCTACTCGGATACACCCTTGATTCGTGCAGCCGTGTCTATTCTTCGTTGGCTCGGCATACTTCCTCTCCCAACCTTGATAGGAGCTGGCGCCGCAATAGCTTGGTACGTCGTTACGATGTCAAGAACCTCCAGAGGCAGCGGGATCAATTATCAAATGGGAGGCATCCGCGTTATCCTAACAATGTGGATTCCAGAGCTTCGGGCGATAGCGCCCTTGTTTTCATGCTGCCTAGCCATTTGCTTCTATTCGCGATTTCAATGGTGGTAACCCTAGAAACGCTGATATTTTCCACCTATTGATTGGGATCATAATTTACCTTATGTTCATACCTCCCGACGAGCTTATGCACTGTACGACGCTTACTCCCGAGCACTTAGAGTTTGACTAGACCAGCCCACTGGCAGTTCCCATCACTCGTCTCAACGAGGGTCAAATGTGTATTTTGTTTCTTCGCGAACAAGGTATCATACACAAGGCGAAATGACGCCAAAGCATAGCGCAGAGGTGCGCGTGTGTTTAACAATCTGGGAATCCGAGATTTCCCCATCCTGTCCAGCCGGGAGGACACGCGCGGAAGTGAGAGGTCTTCTCGATCGTTTTCAACTCGGTGATCTCTTCCTCGGTCAAGTCGACAACTTTGAAGTTCGCTGATTGTAAAGATCGTGAGTTCAAGGACTGAGTTGGCAAGGTAGCAAACTTACCGATGATACGCTCGCGTGTGACAGACTTTGGCAGAACTTTTTCGAACAGACGCATAGATTTCATAAATAGCTGGTGGCGGAGTGACTTTTCTCACTCACCGTTGACGTTGGGCGTATTCACCTGGAGCGAGACGAGCACGTTGGCTGGGGTGATGTCGTACTTCTTGGCGATGCGAACGACAATGTCGTTCTTCAAGAGAGGCGACTTGTCCGAACCGAGAGGAGAGTAGGCTGTGACGACGATACCAGCCCTTGTGCACGCATCCAGGACATCGTCTTGAATACAAGATCTAACCGACCGCAGATCATGAGTCCTGCACTACAACGAGCGGTAAAACCTACGGATGACGCTCGACCTGATTCACAGCAGGAATTACGGTAGCGACTTTAAGTAGCTCCTCAAGAAAGGCGACCGAGACGTTTGATATACCTGCACCAATGAGTTGGGAACGACTCCCGCAACGACTAATGGAGGCGCGCACCGATAGCCTTGACTTTCTCGGGGTGGGCGAGATAAACCTTTTCCATCTCCTTCCAAGTATCGATCCAGCTCAGGGATTTATCGGCTTTCCAGTCTGGGGTCATGGGTGCAGGCCAGTGCATCAGATCTACAACGAATGATAAGTCGACGTCCGGTCGAGGTGTTAAAACCACTCACAGAGGTCGACATAGCTAGTCCCCAGCATCTCGAGAGATTTGTCCAAGGCCCCAAGAACATTCTTGTGGTCGATGTTGTTGAGCTTGGTGGTCAGAAATATTTCCTCGCGCGGTACCCCGGATGCCTTGAGGCCGATGCCAACTTCCTTCTCGTTGCCTAACCAGTTCGATCTATTTTAGAGACACGAACATTATGTGTCAGATGTCTGCAGCACGAACTATAGGCTGTGGCCGTGTCGACATGTCTGTAGCCATTTTTAAGTGCTATCTCGACTGCGATCTCGACCTCGCCCGGGTTCGACTTCCACGTCCCTAAGCGGCAGGGGGAAGGAGATCAACCGATGCCTTCGCTCCGGATGACACGTGCAAATATTACCGAGACCAATGAGGGGCATGATGGCCCCGGTGTTTAGCTTTGTCTCTTTCTGAATCGTCATCGTTCGAGTAGTCGCTGCGGTGTACTATGAATGAAAAGGCTTATCGTGGGATCAGGATAATCTGTGATGGATATGGAATCGCTGTCTTATCATCGTTCCCATGTCCTATGTACCTAAGTCACGCACAATCATTTAATCATGCCCTGGCTGCCGCATATCAACGTATTAAACGCATCAACAACAGATCAATAGACAGAATAACATTACACCAGATGAAAAGGCCAAATCTTTGCTACTTTCCAGTTCTCCGGTTATGAACACATACGCTGGTTTGGACGAACTGTCCAGTAGGAACGAGTAGAGTGCTTTATTGAACGCGCTTGTCGATCAGAACGCTCCTTGCAAGCTGATGCAGCTCAGGCTGGTCTCACACGCTTCTGGTGAAGGGTCGGGTCGCAGGCCTCCTCCATTGCAGCTAAGTAACACAGCGTAAGGTAATAATATGCAGTATGTGGATATGTAGACAACCGATCTACATATCCACATACTACGTATTATTACCTCCTACAACGACGTCGCTGACCCCACAGCCCTACGCTCCTTACTAATAACCCCTTGATCTAGACCACAACTCCCACCATCGTCGTGGGCAATTTCAACCTCCATTCCCCGCGATGGTCACCGAGTGGCTGGTCCCCCTCATCCCGAGTCGCTGAGTTCGAGTCGTGGGCCATGATCCGTGTGGGAAATCTCCGGGACCCACCGCGCCGTGACTGGGTCTTCCACTTGGATAGCCTACGCTTCACCGCCGCCGGAAGGTGACTCCGAATACCATCGAGTAGGATACTTCTCTAAGCGCATATCATGAGACATCTCGAGCGTGGATAGGCATGCCGGTGACCATAGCACAGGTTGAGGAGTTTGGATAGCACTGGCACCAGCTGGTTAACGTTGTTGGACACCTATAATTTCTCTTGTCCGATTCCTACAAAATCAGGCATACACCATCTAATACCACTTTTTAACATGCTCCAGGTGTTTTTAAAATGAAAACCCTATTGTGTCGCAAAGAATGAGAATTGGCTGTTTGTCGGCGCGCCGAAACCAGAACAGTCACGGTCACGTTTGGGGCTATCACTGACCCTCATATGCCTTACTCCAAAATGGCCGACAAACCGATGATCCCAGGTCTGGATATCGATAGTAAATCTGCATGGCCATCTCTTGATCACGACTAGTATGTTATTGGTGGCGTTTTCCCCGAGCAACGCCACCATCTAATCGGTTGAATAACAGCATTCACTCTCTCTTAATCAAGCAAATGAGACGTGGGATAGAACCAAAGCCCTTCTGACATTCACTTCCTCATCGAACACTCTAGTTTCTTCAGAGAAGACGAAGCAAAGTCCAAAATACGAAGATCATGCGGGACTGCGAGAGACCAGCTTGAAAAGTTTGCACGTTGCCCCTGGTCAGGTGCCACCTAATGATAGCCCTAAAATATCTTCCGCACAGTTATCAGCGCGCTCCGAGCTGCTGGACAAGGCACAGGGTCAACTGTATGCGGCGTCCTTCCTCAGTGCGCATATATGCGAACTAGTGTAACTGTGATTCTGTTCGGCAGGGCTAGCATCGCGCTGGACCATTTAACCGGCAATTCAAAAGGTTTAGACGAGCTCCGTAGCTTCTGGATAGCTATGGTCCAACGACGAGAGGCACTAACGGTCTGTTAAGCTATTTGTGGTTGGCACCATTGCCTACGCTATCACCTACCTGGCTTGCCATTGTGCCTTGCTTCGTTGATACCAACTAGCTATACCCCACAGGAACTCCTTCTAGCCGAAGATAATGCCGCCATCCAACTGGAGCTCGACCGCGAGAAGGGCTCGGTAGCACACTTGTCTCGGGCGAGGGCCGATATTGAAGGTACCATTCATTCTCCTCTCTCTACCTTCTTCCAGCTGGTGAACCACATAATCGTCTTTCCGAAGAGCAGCATCGGGTCCTGGCGACGCTAGGTTAGATCAAGATAGGGTGTCAGTGTCGCAACTCTTGCCTTCTTCGCCAGGACATTCCAGTGGCTACATCTACCGTACTTCTAGTCTGCTTCTTACTCCGACATCTTGTTCAAGACACTCTCCCGCTACTCTCTATTCGCGCTTCCCCAACTGAATTATTATTTTTGCTTCCCCCGTGACCTCGAAGCTTTTGAGAAAAGTATTCGTAGACTGGCGGAAACGACAGTTGTCAATGTTATTCTGCAATTCTATCCCCTAAATCGTCGGGCTATAACCACCAGCTATTCTATTGGGCGTGCCCATTCATCCTCATCCACAAAGCTCCGGTAGTAAACAACCGCGTCAAACCACTCTTCTCCGCTGCCATCCTCGCGTCGTAATCGCCCCGCACGGGGAATGAGGCCCGCACGGACGAAGCCTAATGAGTCCCATATCCTAGATGTAGATTCTGTTATAACACCACCCAAGTATCCTACTACGCAACTGCGGACGCACCTCATGCTTCCTGTATTATTCGTATATACCAAATTGAACACGCTTGCTTTGTATCCGAGCAAGGGACCATAGTGCAAGAACGATCTTCCCAATGTTTTGCCGTAGCCGCTCTGCCGGTGAGGAGGCGGGATCACAAAGCCCGCGTTACAGATCTGTCCTTTTATCGCATCAATCAATGTCCGGCGGCACAAAAATGGGCAACGCACATGCGAGGACCGCCCCGGATAATTAGGCTTGACGTAGTAGAACCCAACGAGGGCGTCCTCCCAGCTCCGCCCGGCGCGCCCAGCCTCGACGACGTCCGAGTCAGATCCCGTCGTCTGGTCGTTTGTGCCGATGGCGACGATCACGTCCGCCGCCCAGAAATACGCCTCGAAGGCCCCACGGGTGTGCGGCGCCTCCTGCGGGTACGACCGCCCCGCCTCGACCTCGGCCGCGAACACCCGGTGCGTGTATTCGACGAGGCCGGGCAGCAGCACCCGCGCGTCGTCCAGCCTCAGATGGTGTAACGCCAGTCGGCGGAACGGCGCGGCGGGTTTGTCGGGCCCAGTGGGTTCTGGCAGCTCCCAAACGGTCGGCGGGAGTAAGTCGGCTGGTCTGCTGGGGGTTGTGAAAGTACCATACGCTGACATTTTTGTTCAGTTGAAGACCATGGGCTCGAATGCGCTATTTAAGCCCATCGTGCTACACGCTATAACTAACCAAGCGCTTCTCGAATTCAGGCGGGGATTCCAGAAGCTTCGTGACTCAGAGTCACCAGGGATATTTTATGCAGTGAGCGGGCGAGTGTCTGCGCCCAAAGAACAAACATCTATTACAAGATTGTCCCCCCAAGTCACCTTATTGTAAATAGCAGTACCGTGCGTATGCGTAAATTTAGCAACACTAGCTCGTGGGTAACGAATGCGCAAGGATGAGAGGGGAGAGATAATACGTATACGAGGCTACGTGCACGCACGAATCAGTAACATAGGCCATGACCGCCACGTCAATGGGTAAGCAAATAGCTTCGGGGGGAGGCTATGCGGCGATGGGCGTGCGTTTAGAGTTGTCTTTTTTCGCGGCGGCCTCCTCAGCTTCTTTGACGGCTTGGATCGTACGATTCCTTTCGTCTTCAATTTCCTGTGCTTTCGCACCGAGAGTTTTACCCGTACTGGGTTTGTTGAAGATGACCGTCTTGTGGGGGCTAGCGGCGCCTATTGTCCCTGTCTGTGGCGCAGTAACGCTCACTATTGGCGTGGTCGTTGAGAGCCCACGATGAAAGGTCGAAGGGAGTACCCGGCCTTCTGGATGCTGGAATGGGCACGTCGCACGAGTGCACCCTGCACCGAATCGACAGGGGGCTGCTTGAGACTGTGGCCGGATGTTTCCAAGCTTAGCACGGGATGCTGGATGTTGGAAAGCACAATCTCGGCGCGTGCAGCCGGCACCATAGCGACAATAGGCATTGCCAAAAGGAGGGGCCGACGCAGGGGCTGCTGTCGGAGTTGTTGCTTGATGCTCAGCTAAGCGATATCATATCAGAATCAGACGGACAGCAACCAAAGAACAGGCAAATACCAAGAGCAGGGTTCACGGCCGCAGGGCTAATGTGCCCTTTGATACAATCCTTGTCCTTGCACTCCCTCCCTTGCTCACACGCTTCATTGCTAAGTACGACACCACTCTCGGGTGTCGCGACGGGGGAGGGATGGGACCATCGACAGTGGGGATTCGTGCACTTCAGGGAAAATTTGCAAAGAGTAGGTGACTGGGGGCGCTCAGGAACTGCAAAGTTCAGCGGCGCGGGTTGGGGCAGAGTGGGTGTGGGAGCTATGATTGGCGTGGGGTTTGATGCAGGAGCTTCAATTGACTGAGGAGGAGAGGGTTGCTCCTCCTGTGGTGCGGATTCTGGGGTAGGTAAATGAGAAGGAGCTCCACCTCGGCCACGCCCGCTGAACCCACCCCGCCCGCCGCCCCGACCTCGGCTCGGTCCGCCTGCTATGGGTGGGCCATTGTAACCACCAGGACCACCGTACATTGTCACGTCCTGTGCGCCGGGTTGCATCGGAAACCCACCAAACTGGCCAGGGTTCATCATGCCGAGACTTGAAGCCATTTGGGCCATCATTGCCATCTGATTCATCATCATTTCCTGTAGCAGAAGGGGGTTCGGACCCATCTGCGCCGCGGCCAAGGCATTCATATCCATTCCGTTCATGCCAGGCGGTACAAACCCCGCAGCCATAGCAGTCTGTAGGTCCATGTCCCCCGGCACAGGCATATTATTCTGCATATTGTCCCCCCTAGGAAACCCAATACCCGGGGTACGTGGGACCGACTCGCTCCAGGAGGCTGCGCGGTCCGGGGGGACCACTTTGTCTTGGGTCGCGCATGGCACGCGGTCCAGATGGTAGGTCTGTACGCCGACTCTTGTTGGGACTCTGTCCGGATGGAGAGGGCGAACGAGCAGATGCCGTTCGTTTTTGAGCGGTGGGCGATGGATTGGGAAGAGCTTGTGATATGGCTTGCTGGTAAAGTGGCGCATTGCTTCTGGGACCGCTGGGGGGATTCCGGCGGGCGTCGGGGGGGATTTGGCGCAAAGAGGTAGCGGGTAATGATGGTTGAGATTCGGTGGGTTGCGTCTGAGTTTGAGATCCCAGCTCTGACTCAGGCGCGCCTTTAGCAGCCTCCGTGAAAAGCCAATCTATGAAGCCCCTCTCTGGAAACAACATGAGAAAGAAGACGCCAGCTACGAGCCACACTACGTACCTACTACAGTTCCAATCACTAAGAAAGTTAAAAATTGAGTGAAGCGCAGCATATAATAGGGAGATATAGAACGCACGATCTTCTAACTCAGAGGATATCTGGTCTGAAGATAATTCGTTAAAAATAAATCATGCATGAGCTGTGTTGAAACGTGCCTCGAGTCTTATTGTTTATGATCATAATTGTGATGTATTCAGCCATCACTGGGTCTGGGAAATCCTAGTCAACTCATTTTAAAGCCTGACAGGTAATAGTGAACAGACCTGGTTCGGCACTGTAGCCGCGTTTAATCAGCTCATCCTGGATAGCGCTCTGTAGGGGCAAGTGAGCATGTACAGTTCTGATTGCACCCCAGGAATATGCAAATACCTCAAGTGCCTTTGCGCGTTCTGTGCTAATGGCGAGACCAAAGGGCATGGTGGTGGGGGTCAACGGTGAAGACGCTGAGTCTGAGCCACAGCCCAAACGACGGTGGGTTAGGTCCAACCAGTTACATAATCAGCTTACCGAGCCTCAGCTCGGTCACTGTGACTCGGCTCGCTTCCAGTCACCCCTCCCAAGATGTCGCCTTCGGCGATTTCGCGCGGAACCGAGGACAAAACATATAAGGAGCGTTGGGGGGAGTAGTTGGCCTGTAGGCGATGTCTATGATGAAGTTGATGTTCCGGGAAAACAATTGAAGGTAAGCATCGACACTTTCTGCTCTGCGTGTTGGAACTTTAGGTTGACACACTGGTGTGGAAGATCGCACCATATAGGGCCACCGTTCCGTTCCGTCGTTGCCTTCGCGCCAGCCATCCTTTCTTCTTAGGTCCAGGATCCAGGAATACCACATCCCTTCAACGCTAGCCATCGCGCCACGTCTCCTTCATCTAACCGCATCCTTCACACCCGTACCCTTTTTCGTTCAAGGCTCATCCTGTGATATCTTTTGAGGGTTTCGGAGAGATTGCAAACTATGAAGTGTGTTGTAGTTGGTGACGGTGCTGTCGGTAAGGTATGGCTCAAGAATTATTCAATTGGTTGTCGGCTGTGTCAAACTACCCTGTCTCACACCCTCCAGACTTGTCTCCTAATTTCGTACACTACAAATAAGTTCCCCAGCGTGTATGTCCCAACGGTAAGAGCCTTCTCTATCGCCATAGCAGTAGGACTTGTTTGACTGTCCATCCAGGTGTTTGATACCTACGCCGTCACCGTGACGATCGGCAACGATTCCCAAACATTGGGTCTTTTTGATACCGCGGGTGAATAGCCGTACTTCCTTTCCGCCGCCCGTAGCGCTGGCTTTTTCATCCGTTGTTCATGCACCACTGCACAATTTAGGTCAGGAGGATTACGACCGCCTGCGTCCACTATCATATCCACAGACAGACGTTTTCCTCATTTGCTTCAGTGTCGCTTCACCCACCTCGTTCGAAAACGTGAGGGAGAAGTGGTTCCCCGAAGTGCGCCACCACTGCCCCGGAATTCCATGCCTTATTGTTGGCACCCAAGTAGATTTACGTGTTGACCCATACGTGTTGGAGAAACTCCAGCGACAGAAGCAGCAACCGGTCACCCCCGAGCAAGGAGAGCGTCTTGCAAGTGAACTTGGTGCGGTCAAATACGTCGAGTGCTCTGCACTTACTCAGAAGGGCCTGAAGAATGTTTTCGATGAGGTAGGTGCTCCACTGCCCTCTCGCGCGACCTTTTGCTTGGTTCCTCTGACAACCCACAAAGGCTATCGTGGCTGCCCTCGAGCCTCCTGTCGTCAAGAAGAGATCAAGGTGCATTGTTGTCTAAGACTGGATACAGTCTTCGAGCTCATCATCATACATTCACGTTACCGCTCTTCACGATGATTGTTCCCGAGCCTCTTTACATCCGACCACCTGCGACTTACATCATCCCATTCCCTACCTTACTTTGGCCGTTCTCCCGCCCAATGCCTTTAGTTCCCTGTTTCTCGCTGCGCATTCCCTCCCGCAGACTCTTATGTGTGCCCTCTTGTAGTTCTTAGTTTCGTGAGAGTACAGTACTGGGGGCCAAATGTTTGTGTATGCATGTACGTGCCATGACAAATCTTGAAGCCATATCATACACTGCGGGGCTTTATCCCATAGTATCCGCGCAGCCTGTCAGTGAAGCTGTATATCGACACTTAAACATAGTAACTGGTGAACAACAATGTCATGTGATATTAATCATGTCATACAGTGTAGCTACCTTGATAGCTACAGCGTCTTGGTCTCAGCTACATACTGCGGTTATACAAATGCAGAAGAAGAACCAACTTACGAAATAGAAAAAAAAATACAGGCAAATCTGTTTGATCAAAGAAGACCGTCACGGAACAATGCATCACCAAGCGCTAAAACCTTGGTCACCTGTCCCAAATTGAACTCGATTCTTTGGCCTCGACGACGGGCGCAGCTTCCTACTGATCCAAATGGACATTGCTCTGTCCCCAAAGCCTGCACGAGGCAACCCTACATGTCAAAACTGTTGCGTCCAGCGTCAAACGTCATTGGCCCAGTACAAGACCCGGAACAACTGACTACTTCTGTCAAATGTTCGTGGATCAAGGGGCGCACGTGCCGATAACGGAAAGCGACCAACCAATGGAGTGCCAAGAACTGACGCATGCGCTTACTGGAGCCTTGTATCACCGGTAACAAAAATAGTGTATTCGAAGAACTTCGCGAATGAATCACGACGATTCCCCCGCAAGAACTTGTTTCACGCGGGGCGGTACCTGGCCGCAAACCAATAAAGCCTGATGATTCTTGCGGCCTACTATCGAACCGTCGCCTCTTCCCTTAGTTTGGTCGTTCAGGTTGTCCCATAGAACCCGACTTCTTCTCAGCCATGGTTCAGCTCTCTAAGGTTTCCATGGTCTTTGCGTATGCGCCATTGTTACTGGGTTTCTCCCCCATGTCGTTGACGTCTCTGTGTTTGTAGTGCGGGCACGGCCCTCTTCTCTGACGGTTATGCTAACGGTGTTATTGGGAATGGTATGTAGCTTTTATCCCCAGCCTGAAATCCGACTAACTCCGCGCTGAAGTCAATACCAGTGAGCTTCTCTTTGACAGGCTCTATCGCCAAGGGTTGTAGTATTGACCATTCAAGTCCTAAAAATCTTATATCCTGATGCTGTGAAGCACAATAATTATAGCAAGACGTTAACTAGCGTAGCCTTTGCGGGCACTGTCGTCGGCATGCTTATCTTCGGTTGGGTCTCTGACAAGATTGGCCGTAAATTTGGGATGGTGCGCTCCATCCCCAAAATACCGCCGGTGCACACAGCAAGCTCATCCCCTGTTAGATGGCTGCTACTGGAATTGTTGCCCTGTTTTCCGCGCTTTCAGCTGCGTCGAGTGGCGCTCACCATAGTGCCAATGGTATGCTTGCCATGCTTTGCGCTTGTCGGTGAGACCAATGTCTGTATCACTTCTCCTCACGGCTGATTCGCTTCCGGGGTGTCAGCTTCCTGCTCGGTATCGGTGTTGGCGCAGAGTACCCATGCGGTTCCGTTGCCGCTTCGGAACAGTCAGAGGAGGAGGGGATCTCGAAGAACGCGCGGCACCGATGGTTTGCCCTGGCTACAAGTGCGAAGCGACTCTATAGTAGCGTTGCCATCCCCCGGTACTTACGTGATTTTCTCAGACACCATGATCGACTTGGGTTTCGTTATCTCCTCGTTTGTGCCGCTGGTCCTATTTTGGATGTATGCGCTCACCTCACCGCTCTAACTTGGGAACTTCTGATTTTAATCCGCACAGATTCGGCAACGATCATTTGCGCGCTGTCTGGCGCCTGTCTCTCGGGCTGGGGGTCATTCCCGCCCTGGCTGTCCTCGTTTGGCGGTTGAATATGCAGAACCCAACACACTATAAAAAAAACTCGATGCGGGACACGCGCATTCCGTATTGGCTTGTGATTAAGCGTTACTGGGTCAGTCTTACGGCGATTTCTCTGACTTGGTTCATATACGACTTCATCACGTGCGTGCATTCGTTATCTCATCAGGTGACAGACTGAACTAATTTGGCAACTTCCAGGTATCCTGTGAGATTTTGACAGGCTTATCGCTGAGGTCCGCTGACTTCATTCACTCAGTTCGGTATCTACTCGTCGACGGTTGTGGATACGTATGTCTCAGTATCCTTGGACAGTACGCTCGATCCTAATTGTTTCGCAGCATTACTGGCGGTAACACTTCGCTGGCCGTTGTTTTTGGTTGGGCAACCGTCATCAAGTAAGTCAAGGAAAATCATTCTCTCATGCCTCTGGTCATTGAGATCTCTACAGTTTGTTCTACATGCCCGGAACTATTGGCGGAGCGTTCATTGTCGACTACCTTGGCCCAAAGTACACCATGGTGCGCTTCCCTTCTCCTGTCGAGCGCCCACCTTTGACGTGACGTTCTTTATGTAAAGATCACTGGGTTGCTTCTGCAGGCGATCGTTGGCTTCATCATGAGCGGCCTTTACGTCCAGCTGAAGAAGCACATCGGCGCATTCGCTGTGATTTACGGTATATTTTTGAGCTTTGGTGAACTCGGTCCTGGAAACTGCCTTGGTCTCCTTGCCGCCAAGTCTGGACCTACCGCTGTGCGTGGTCAGTTCTATGGTGCCGCCGCTGCAGTTGGCAAGATCGGCGCGTTCGCGGGCACTTGGGGTATGTCTTGTCTTGTCTTGTGTGTGGTCTTCCGTGCTGACAAATTGGGTCTGTGTGCAGCCTTCCCTGCGATCATTGATGGTGTGTGACGTCCTCTTCGTTGTGGAGGATATGTCGTTCTTACCCGTCCACACAGACTTTGGCGGCGCGGACTCTAACCGTGGCAACACCGGGCCGTTCTGGATCGGTAGCGGCCTTGCGATTCTCAGCGCGTTGATCACCTTTTTCTTCATTCGCCCTCTTACGCACGACGGCTTGGTGGAGGAAGACAGGGCATTCCGCGAGTACCTTGAATCGCATGGTTACGATACCTCAAGGATGGGCTTCGTGGAGGAGGGCGAAGAGTGGTCAGAGGAGTCACTCCACGAAAAGGAAAAGGATGTTGAGATTAAGGAACCTGTTGCCGCCTAGGTGGGACACCTGACGAAGCTTACGTATGAGACGAATGACGGATACAATAATGTTTTCTTTGGAACTGAGGGGTCGTATTGTGGGTGTTGCGCTGCGGCTGCTACAATCTACTTGTTGCCTATTGTTGTACAATACTCTTATTGACGAGAGCACACTCGTGCGCTATTTCCACGCAAGACCAGCAGTGACACCTTGTGGCCTTATCTAACGTAGAGGGTGGGACAGGATATTTATTTTGGTACAAAAGGGTAAAGTTGTCAAGTTTCAATGCTGCATCGGCACGGCCTCTTTCCCTGTTTTTTGAAGTTCATTTCTATACAGAGGGAAGGCATAGTTAGCACAGTGGAAAAGACGACGATCAATTGGCGCCATGCATACCTCAACTGCACGCTAAAGTCATCCTCAATGTCATCATCGTCCCAATTGTCCTCCCAAAGCTTATCTCCGTCCAGCTTGCCCACTCCTGGAGCAACGCTTCCAAGATGCGCCAGATCAGTTTGGGAGTCTTCCCAATCTGCGTTCCGAAAGGTGGCGGCTCAGCAAGGACCAACGCAAGGTCACCGGTCGGCAGCTCACCCTGTACGGGAAACTCTTCAAACTCGTCGTCTTCCTCCAGCACGCCGAGATGGGGGACAGTATCCTCTTGTTTCGAGGATTCTGTGGACTTGGCGGGCTCTTCCGGCTTGGTCGTCGCAGCGGCGGTAGAGGACATGGTCGCGGAGGGATTTGTGAAGAAGGACGCGTGTGTGGCGTGCGTCTACCCTGACTGCACGTGACACAACTGCTAACTATCATAACTTCTTATCAACAATCAGTTCATCTACGAGACATGGTAGACATGGTCCCTAAACACTCTGACAGTATTATCATCGTTGGTGCTGGTTGCTTTGGCATTTCTACGGCGTATCACCTCCTTCAGAGAGGTTACACGAACGTCACTGTGCTCGACCGATCGGAGAAGTTACCCGCCCCCGATGCGGCAAGTACTGATATCAACAAGAGTGAGCGAAGAACATATTCCTCTTCCCCATCTATCCGTTGTGACGACGACGAAAAAAAAACAAGTCGTACGCACGTCGTACTCCGACGTGTTTTACACGCAGCTCGCTCGCGACGCTATCCAAGAATGGAACAAGTCCGACGAGTGGGGTGATTGCTACAGAGGGTAATAATACGACCTGGCCCTCCCTTGGGGTGAGGGGCTCGCCTCTGACGTTGGTTGACGGGTCAGATGTGGCGTCCTTCTCATAGGCGGTGCAGATGACGACGACTCGGAACAGCCCTATTCGTCCAAGGCATATGCCAACGACGTCGCCGCCGGCGTGCGGACGCTCAGGTTCAGCTCCGGGGACGCAGCGGTGCGCGCCGCCGTCTTCCCACCCGACGTGCAGATCGGCCCCTGGCTCGAGCGTGCGTCCGGGTACGTGAACCTCGACTCCGGCTGGGCGCTCGCGGCGCGCGGCGTGGAGAAGCTGATGGCCCGCGTGCTCGCGCTGGGTGGCAGGGTCATTGGCGGGAATGCGGTCACGGGTCTCGTGCGCGAGGACGGAACGACGACGGGCGTGCGGCTCGCGGACGGGTCGTCGATGAGCGCACGGCTGGTGGTGATCGCGTCGGGATCGTGGACCGCGTCTACGTTCCGTGAACTGGACCTTTGCGGGAACTGCCTCTCGACTGGGTGAGGGTACTCCTGCACGAAATGTACTTGGCTCATCGGTGCGCCAAGCCAGACCGTCGTGACCATCCAGCTTACTCCTGACGAGGCGGCCCGATACAAGGACGTCCCCGCCGTGTTAGATTTCCACACCAACTTCTATATACTTCCGGTACGGGGCTCCCCCGCCCACATGGAGTTCCTTACTTGATTCGTTCGCCTATAGCCCAACGACGACAACGTTGTGAAATTTGGATTACACGGTTCCGGTGTGGCGCACTACACAACCGGGGACACCGACAAGCAGCCAGTGTCTACGCCCCGCACGATTTCCTCTCATGGTGAAGACGGGCTTCGAGTACCCCGGTCGACCGTAAGACGTCTGCGCAGCTCACTTCGCGACGTCTACCCCGAGCTCGCAGAAAAGCCCTTTGCCGCCACCCGGCTCTGTTGGTGATTGTCGTCTCTACTATACCAGGTTTGGGTCGAGCTAAGGAGGTTGTTTGCAGGTACACGGACTCCCCTGATAGTGACTGGACGATAGGCTATTACCCGTCGGACTCTGGTCTACTCTTAGCGACCTCAGGAAGCGGCCATGCCTTCAAGGCAAGATATTGGGTGTCGCATTCGACGTTCTTCCACTTAACGCAATGTAGTTCCTTCCCGTGATTGGGCGTATCGTCGCCGACGCCATCGAAGGGACGCTGGATCCTGCGATAGCTCAAAAGTTTGCTGTTGATCGCAAGCATACAACTTTGGATCTATTGCGTGGAACTTTGAAACCAGTAGATCTCGCCACCGAGCAACTCTGCACGCCAGAGGATCTCATTCCCTGACAGTGTGCTGAAGATGGATGGTAAATTGAAGTTTGGATTGGGATCTACATGTGTGCGTGGATGGATGTATTCGTACAGATTTGCGACAACAGCAGATAGGGGTACTATCATATGGATAGATTTTGTGGGTAGACGAAGCAGTAGTGCTCTCCTTTTTTTTATATTGGCCCGAAGCGCGGGACCAGAAGGTATAAATGACCAACAGCCCTTAGCCGCGAACACCAATAAACTCGCGCCAGGACTTGACCTCAGAGGGAATCCGGCCTTCGCTGTATTTCCGCAGGCCGCCTTGGGGTATTTTCTTGGCGAGGCTGTCGACGAAGAGCTGGGCCGTCCGCGGGTTGTTCAACAACGGCAGCCCAAAGTCGACAGCGTTCCTAAGTGAAGTTAGATTCGCCACCTAAAAAAAGAGGAAAGCAGTGGAGTTGAGTACGCACCGTCGTGCGACGTAGTCCTCATCCGTCACGGATTTTCCGCGGTTGCGCGCGAGGTTAATAACGCACTGGATATCAAATTCGTCAAACACCTCACGAAGCTTGCGCTTGTCCTTCGTCGGAAAGAAGATACGCTTCGCCGCGACATACGGCAAGTCGTTGAGGAACTCTTCCACTGCCGATGACGAGCAGTACAGCCGGAAGCCCAGGTTGGAGAGTGTGATCGCGATCGTGCGCAGTTCTGGCGTCCTGACATCGCCGCCTAATAGGACACCCGATTTTTCACGAGGAACCTTGAAGCCAGTTGTACTGAGCAGGGACGCCCAATACGCCTCGTAGATATCAGCGCCAAACGAGGCTACTTCCCCGGTGCTTGCCATCTCTGAAACCTGATTGGACACACTAAAACGCAAATGTTTGTGGTATAGTACGCACCGACGCCCAGGAAGGGATCCGCACCGCCCAAGCGCGTCCACGAAAACTGCGCTACCTTGACGGACGTGTAATCGCGCGCTTGAGCCATAAGGTCGATCGGCTCGGGGACGTTTACGCCTGTGATAGCAGCAGCGGCCGTCTCAATGAAATTGTGACCTAGCACTTTGCTCACGAACGGGAACGAGCGCGACGCGCGCAAGTTGCACTCGATCACCTTCAGCTGAGCTTCTTCGCTCGTGGCGACGGCCTTGCGGATAATCTGCATATTGAACGGACCGGAGATGTCAAAGCCAGCTGCCACCTTCTGCGCAATCTCCTTGAGACGCGCCATGTCGGACTCCGGAAGGGAGAAAGGAGGAAGAACGAGCGTCGCGTCACCGGAGTGTACACCAGCGTTTTCCACATGTTCCGATACCGCGTGCACGAGGAGCCGACCTTGATGTGCAACTGCGTCGACGTCGATCTCCTGGGCGCCGTCAATGAACTTAGTCACAACGACAGGGTGCAGAGGAGAGACGGAGGCGGCAGCAGAAAGGTTGTATTCGAGAGCCGGTTCTTCGTAAACAACGTTCATGGCGGCACCGGAGAGAACGTAAGATGGGCGAATGAGAACGGGATATCTGTGGTGCTAGTTTCAGAACTGAGATGGTCAAATGAATGCTTGAAAACGACGTGCCCAACACGTCCTGCAAACGCTTTCGCAGCCTCAACACTCGTCACCTCAGTCCATTCTGGCTGGTCAACGCCAATCTTGTCAAGAACCGAGGAGAACTTATGGCGGTCCTCTGCCATATCGATATTCTCGGGGTCCGTTCCGAGCACCTTGACGCCACTCTCTTTGAGGCGCAATGCGATATTCTGCGGCAGTTGACCTAACCCACTGTCGGTCCTCCTGTATGCCTGGGCCGAAGAATGAAGCGCGCACCTCCAACACTGACAACAACGCCCTGTGCACCCTCCAATTCAAAGATGTCCATCACCCGTTCCCATCCGAGCTCTTCGAAGTAAAGCCGGTCGGCCTCATCGAAGTCCGTGGAAACAGTCTCAGGGTTATAGTTGACCATGATAGTGCGCACGCCCTGGTCACGCAAGCTCCTCGCGCATGTCACTGCACACCAGTCGAACTCGACACTGCTGCCTATGCGGTAGACCCCGCTGCCGAGTACCATCGTACCGTGTTCGTCAAACTCGACATCATGTTCCGAGGCATTATACGTGGTATATAGGTAGTTCGTGTAGGCGGGGAACTCTGCGGCAAGTGTGTCGATGCGCTTGACGAAGGGAATGACGCCATGGGATTTGCGGTGCGCGCGGACGGTCGCTTCATCCGAGTTGACCAGAGAGGCGATGTGCGTGTCTGCGAAACCCATCTTTTTAGCACGTGACATTAGCTGTGCGTCAATAGCCTGCACACTGCCAGCGGCAGTCAGGGCACGATGTGTGTCAACAATATTCTCGAGCTTGTGCAAAAACCACTGTGATCTGTTCAAGATACCTGTGCAGATATGAAAATAGGACACCGCTCACCTTGTCAATCTTGGTAAGTTGGTGAATGCGGTCAACCGTATAATTCTCGAGGTACATTGCCTGTGCGATTGCAAATAGCCTCATGTCGGTAGGCTTCTGAAGCGCGCTGTCAAGCTTTTCCCGATCCATTCTTTTGCCGAAGACTTCGAACCCAACCCAACGCGGGTCTACCATGCGCACGGCCTTCATAAGACTCTCCTCAAATGTGCGACCAATAGCCATAACCTCGCCAACAGACTTCATAGACGAGCCGACCTCACGATTGACTTGAGATGAAAACTTGGCTAGGTCCCATTTCGGGATCTTGGTCACAATATAGTCCAGAGAAGGCTCAAAGCATGCAGTCGTGGTCTTCGTGACTGCATTGGGAAGTTCCGGGAGAGTATACCCAAGCGCGAGCTTCGCGGCAGTGTAAGCAAGCGGGTAACCTGTAGCTTTAGACGCAAGTGCACTGGAGCGACTTAACCTGCGAACATATGTTAAGAGACGTCCGATGAAGGGTAGATGGGAGACCAACCGGGCATTGACCTCGATCACGCAGTATTCCCGTTTATTGGGGTTGAGGGCATATTGGATATTACACTCACCCACGACGCCGAGGTGCCGGATGACCTGTTGCAAGCAGTTAGCGTGGGAGATGGGCGGAGATTGGCTTCGATCATACTTTGAGAGCGGCGCTCCGCAACATATGGTATTCATCATCGGTTAGGGTTTGTGAAGGTGCGACAACGATCGAATCTCCTGTGTGCGTGCCAAGTGGGTCGAAGTTCTCCATGTTGCAGCATATAATCGTGTTCTGGACAGGGGAAGGACACGTCCCGTTAATGAACGCAGAACTGAAATGAAACGGGCCATGGACGAACATCGGCACCATCCCGGACGACTTCATACTCGACCTCCTTCCAGCCCTTCATACTACGCTCGACGAGCACCTGTGGGGAAAGCGCAAGGCCACGCGCGGCAAGATCACGGAGTTCTTCAGAGTTGTCCGCAAAGCCAGAGCCGAGTCCTCCAAGAGTGAATGCCGAGCGCATGATGACCGGGTACCCAATCTTTTCTGCCGCAGCGACGGCCGCGTTGACAGAAGACACCGCCGTAGACTGCGCTACCGGAATGTCAATCTCTAAGTGGAGGAATTAGCGTACGAAACCCATGCAGCGAAGGGAATGAGTGATTGCCTTTGAGAGCCTGGACGAATAGGTCTCTGTCTTCTGAGACTTCAAGGGTGCGAATGGGAGTTCCGAGAACTTTAACGCCAAGCCGATCCAACACGCCCATGCGGTCAAGCTCGATGCCAACATTCAGCGCACTCTGTCCACCGAAAGTAAGGAGGATGCCGTCCGGACGCTCCTTTTCGAGGACATATGCGACGTAGTCCACGGAAATAGGGAGGAAATAGACTTCGGAGGCTAACTGATGACTGGTCTGCCACGTCGCAATGTTAGGGTTGATGAGGACAGCGTCGATGCCCTCTTCGCGCAAGGCCTTCATCGCCTGAGAGCCAGAATAGTCGAACTCGCCGGCCTGACCAATGGAGAGGCCGCCTGAGCCGACCATGACGACTTTGCGAACATCGGCACGCGGAAGCTTTGGAAGGACCTTGGCTGACAGACGGCGGGCGAGTTCCGATGGCGAGTTGAGGACGCGCTCTCCATCCTGAGGGACAAAATCACCGACGGAGGGGGCGGCAATGGCGCGGGCAACGGTGGTGGGAGTAGGGAAGTGACAAGTCGCGGAGAGGTGAAAGAACCGCGCAGGACGTTTCTTGAGGGAGTTTATTGCCACACGAAAGGGAGCAAAGAGCCCCATCGTAGGGAAAAGAAAGACAAGTGGTGACTCGACTCGACTCGCGAACGCTAAAAATTCTATCTACAACAACTTTTATTCGATTACGTCAATTGTCAAAGCTTGCGTCAACTTGCGTCAACTTGCGCCGCCCCTTTCCCTTACACTATTACGGCAACCGGTCAAGTAAACATCCCCGCAACGATCCATTGTAACTGCCCGTCTCGAATAGCCTACGGATATCAGTCTTGTCCCACACAGAACACAACAATCGTTTCTCTTACCTCGTAAATCAAAGACACATTTTCGCCGATTGTTGCTTCTTCAATGTCTAGCCCGTCGGGGAACGACTCATGGTTTGTCAGGCCATGCATACCGATGCCCAGGTTTTCCCGTACGAACTCGTAAACGGGCCGCGTCTTTGTCAAGTGGTCCCTCGCAGGCGCAGGTCCACGGGAACCAGCCAGATACGCCCCGCGCAGGGTCATGAGTGAGGTGGTTGCACGTTCAGAAACACTGTCGTTGAAACCAGACAACCCAGACAACCCGGCGACTCCGCAGCTTTGGGGTCTTGTGAAATGCTTCACGAGTATGCTATCGCTCGACGATGCCACCTTGGCCATGCGCTCTTTCGCGTCCATTGTGGTTGTCGTGTCCAATGTGGTCAGCATCGTACCGAAGACCTGTTTGAACAGCGGCTCTACTTCCGAAGGCGAGACATGGGAACCAAAGTTGACCACAAGCTCTTCGTGCACAATCTCGTGGAGCTCTTTCTTGAATTCGGCTTGCATCGCACGAATGTCGAGCGCTGCGAACATTCTCTCGATCAGATGTTTTGCAGGAGTCCACGAAACCCACCTTGGCAAAGAAGATAAAGGTACGTTGCCACCAACATGGATAGCACCTCTAGGGAGGTGATCGTGGCACGCGCGGATATGAGCGCCAACGAGCTGGGAGCCTCTCAATGATAGCAATCATCACTATATTGATCTTCCACTTACTTGACCGCTTGGTTGTGCATCTCCGCAGATTGGATGTGAGTCGAAACCGGATTCGCCAAGAAGCCCAATTCGCTTGTGTAGGCGGCGACTGCGATATCTAGCCCCTTGCCATGATAATCTAGTGATGGATCACTTGCCGCAAGCGATGGTGGCAGTCCACGATTCATGACCGGGTTCAGTAGCTCGGTTGTCTGTGCAAACATAAGCTTCCCAATGTGGTGTAAGGCGAGTCGCGTCTTTTCCATTGCATTCGTCACAGCCATTGCTTGAAAGTTGCCCCCGTGATGTACCTCACCCGTCTCGCCGTTGAAGAGCGGATTGTCGGTAGCTACACGGCATTCAATATCTGGAAACAGGAAGAACGAACATAACCCACTAGAGTTACACTCGATCGTGACAGAGTTGAGCGCCGAGATGATATCCTCGATTTGAGGACCAAGGAACTGGGGTGCTGTGCGCAATGTGTACCTGTCCTGCCGAAGTTCTCCTTGATCCTCCGCAATCGTCACGTCCTTCTCGTGTCCAGACGCCAGCTTGCTTCCCCTCAAGAGGTCCCAGATGGTTCGCGCAGCCTCAACCTAAACGAAGTCCATTCACACCGATGCGTATGCACCAGTGCTCTGCAGACGCACCTGTCCCGGGTGAGGGCGCGCGACCTCGTGAATGAAGGGATCGTAATTTCCACGAACGCCGTGCAGGGCCTCTGTTGCCATGGCTGTGCACACCTGGGCGAGCAGCGCGAGGTGGACGGCGTCGTGAAGTGCAAGCGACGCCACGGACGCCGAGAAGGCCGTCCCGTTCATGATACCTAGACTTTCCTTTTCCACAAGGGGCAGCGGTTCTATGTGGTGCCTCTCGAGCGCCTTCTTGCACGACACGATCTCGCGTGCACCAGCGACACGCGGACCATCGAACACCCTGATGTTGCGAACTCCGGAGATGGTCCCGGCGATATAAGCCAACGGGGTGAGATCTTACGCGCAGATTAAGCGCGAGCAGAAAAGGAAGTCAGGGTCAAACTGCAGGAAAAAAAATTGCGACTTACCGCCAGACGCGGAGATGCTCCCCCGCAGTGGGACGCAGGGCGTGATATTTTCGCGCAGCAACTCCACCATCTTCTCGAGAAGCTCCCAGCGCACGGCAGAGTGACCGCGGATCAGCGAGTTGGTGCGCACGAGGATCGCACCGCGCACCCAGGCCTCGGGCATGCTCGTCGCGGCAAGCGGGTCCGATAACGGCAGGGCGGGCAGAACGCCCCGGCGGGACGCTTCGCTCGGCAGCACGCCGGTGTGGTGGTGCTGCAAGAGGGCGAGGCCAAGCCCGATGGTATTGTTCGTTCGCGTGTCCGCTGTTCCGTGCGCGTCGGAGTACGTGTAAGAAGAGAAGCAGAAGATAGAGTTGAGACCACACGTGACGCGCAACATGTGAACAACGCACCACTTCCGCCGAGACCAGTGCTGATGCCATATACGCTTTTATTCGATTGCACTTTGTCGACGAGTACGCTGTGCGACTTGGCCATGCGCTCACGGATCTCCGGCGCTTCGTTTAGCGCAACGGAAGGCACCATAGCGGGCGACTGCGACGACGCCCGCTACGGTGAGCGATTGACCGTCCAGGACCACGGGTTTCCCGTTGCTGTGAAACGCGTGTTTTTTCTTGCGAATGAACACCACGCTGGACGCGCAAGACAAACGTACTTGTGGCCGCGTAATTCTTGGTGTTGCTTGATGAAGCACGAGAGTAGGTTCATTGGTTGTTCCGAGTTTGCCCGACGGTCGGTGGCAGCAGCGAGCGGCACAGATCGCTCGGATGCGATAACGGTCATTTTGGCCGAGAGGATAATGGAAGATGCTGAAAGGTGGACAAGCGTAGTAAGTTCCTTGAACGCTGTCGCCCTGTCGCCCTCCCTACGACTTTATGTCGTACGCACGACGCAGGCACCAGGAATTTGATAAATCTGGTCAGAACCACGACCGACACCTACAGTACTTCCAAGCGGGTAGGTTCCTTCCGTAACTAGAGAGATCCGGCCGGGGAACTGGGGGGGTGATCAACTCCACGAAGGACGATCAGCATTCATATAATATTCATAGGCAGCAACTAAGCTGACACGTGGGTGCATAAACAAACATCCTTATTTATTAATAGCTATTGGTAGTGTCGATGTGAGATGTTAGCAGAGAAGATAACAAACCCTTCGGGCCTTGACTAGCTTGACTGCTGCAAGGAAGTTCATTCTTTTTCCGGAAACGTTGTCATTCGAATGGAGAATGACCATCACGTGTCCAATCACGCAGATGATTGGATGATGACTCGGAAGGATCTCGGTGTGACCGATGTAGAATGCATTACATGTACCGCAGTCACTGCCAATTGTAAACTCTATATACGAGTTTGTAACATACAACAGGATTATTCAGAAAGACAAGAAGTACTCTAGATGAATGCGGAATGTTACGAAGTGAGAAAAATGATGCAGACGCGGAGCGCTACGGATTGCAATGAAGGATAATCCCCTGATGTCACGATTGAAGTTATGCAAAGAGACCCGCGACGATGGCCTGCATTTTTCCCGTCGCGAATTGCCTGTCAGAACGGGAACCATAAGTATTCGTTCGCAGTTTCAACGTCCGTGAAACTTACCTCGTGAATTAAAGATACGTTCTGGCCGACAGTGACATCCTCGACACCAAGCCCGTTGGCAAACGCGCTCTCGTTCTCTGATCCATGCATACGAATGCCAAGGGTCTTGCGAACGAACTCGTAAATAGGTCGTGTCTTTTTCAGGTATTTGCTCGCTGGTGCTGGTCCACGGCCGCCTGATAGGTATTCCTTCCGGAGTGTCACAAGAAGAGATGTCGCACGTGACGCCACGGAGGTACGGAACGCGGGGACCGCGGATAGGGCGGAGGGGTCCGCAGAGGGACTGGTGGTGAAAAAGTCTACAAGGACAGACACGGAAGCACCGGCCACTTTCGTCATGCGCGGCGCAGCATCCATGGTCGTGGTAGAGTCCAACGTCCGGTACATACTTTTGAGTATGTCACGGAAGACAGCAGATGACTCGTGTCGGGACAAACTCCTGCCAAAGTGCGCCGATAGTTCCTCCTCGACGATGGTGATCAACTCGCGGTTGAAATCTGCTTGCAAGGCGCGGATGTCGAACGCTTGGCACAGCAAGTAAAGGTAACTTGAAGTTAGCAGAGAAAGTACCTCAAGCGAGTTGATGGTAGCACGAGCAGAAATAAGGGCGAGGGAGCTTGATTCGACATGTGAGAAGACGGACATTTATAAGGTGATTCAAATACTCACTTGACTGCTTGATTGTGCATCTCCTGCGGACTGAATGTGTGTGGACACGGGGCTAGCAAGGTAACCCAATTCGCTAACATATGCAGCAACAGCAATGTCGACGCCCTTGCCATGATAGTTCAAGGACGGGTCACTCGCCGCGAGCGATGGCGGCAGACCACGGTTCATGGCGGGGTTAACCAGTTCAGCTGACTGTGCAAATAACAATTTGCCAATATGATGCAAGGCGAGACGCGTCTTCTCCATTGCATTAGTAACAGCCATGGCTTGGAAATTGCCTCCGTGATGGACCTCATTGGTTTCCGCATCCACAAGGGGATTGTCGGTTGCTAACCACGAAACCCGTCAGCGGGTAACGAAGTATACTTGTAAGGGTCAAACGCACTGGAGTTGCACTCAATGGTTATTGTGTTCAATGAGGCGAGGATATCTTCGATTTGAGGCCCGATGAATTGAGGCGCGGTCCGAAGAGGGTAACGGTCTTGGCGAAGTTCGCCGTCGTCCTCATCTATGGTCACTTCCTTCTCGTCACCGACTGCGAAGTTGCTGTCTTGGAGTAAGCCCCAAATGATGCGAGCAGATTCAATCTACCAGCGCCGCCATGAATGAGGGTCAGTGTGAGAAGGGCTAAGAAACGCACCTGTCCTGGGTGGGGACGAGCGATTTCATGGATGAAGGGAGCGTAATTTCCACGAACGCCTAGTAAAGGCCTCCGTCCCCATTGCTGTGCAGATTTGAGCCAGCAAGGCGAGATGGACGGCTTCGTTGAGTGCCAGAGCAGCAACAGACGCTGAGAATGCGGTGCCATTGAGGATTCCCAGGATGCTCCTTGGCACCAAGAACGATGGGCTCAATGTCGTGCTTGACCAGCGCTTCTCGAGATGAAACGATGCCACGAGCGCCAAATGCAGCTGGCCCGTCAAAGACCCTGATCGACGGATTCCCAATAAGAGTGCCCGCGACATACGACAGGGGCGACAAATCTGTGAATCGTTTCAGCCGTCAGCGCTCGCTCTTGACAAAAACCAGATCTGGGTACCTCCTGAAGAGGAAATGCTGCCGCGGAGAGGCACCAAGGGGGTAATGTTGGCACGGAGGAGAGCAACCATTTTTTCTATGAGTTCCCATCGAACGCCGGAATGGCCCCTTATCAAGGAGTTGATGCGAACGAGTATTGCGCCGCGGACCCACGACTCCGGCATGCTGGTAGACGCCATAGGGTCCAGAAGGGGGAGGGACGGGAGTACATTTGTGGACGAAGGGAGGACACCAGCGTGCTGGTGTTGCAGCAACGCGCTTCCCAGGGCCAGAGTGTTGGGCGTGCGAGTATCCGCTGGAAACGGCAGAGACGTTAGTCAGAACCGGAAGGGGGACCGAAACCGGGCTTACCGCTTCCACCGAAGCCGGTGCTAACGCCGTAAACGCTCTTTGAGGCTTCGACCTTGCCCACGATGACATCACGAGACGCTTGAATACGCGACCTGATTTCGGTAGAACCGTTCAAAAAGACTTGTGCGTTGTGCCTGGCTGTGGCGACGAGCGCGGGCACCGAAAGACTGTGGCCATCGACGACGACAGCTTTGCCGTTTCTAAACAAGGTTGTGACAATGAGGCACGGCACGACACAAGAGGGCCAAATCGTCGTACTTGTAAGACTCGAGTTCATAAAATTGCTCGATGAATTTGGGAAGTAAGTTTGTGGGACCAGGTCGCGGCACAGTCG
The DNA here is from genome assembly GCA_021525015.1 of Lactarius pseudohatsudake. Classification (NCBI taxonomy): domain Eukaryota; kingdom Fungi; phylum Basidiomycota; class Agaricomycetes; order Russulales; family Russulaceae; genus Lactarius; species Lactarius pseudohatsudake. The sequence goes on along the minus strand of JAKELH010000033.1, from coordinate 136,888 downwards.
TCGCGGGGATAGACGAGCCATTCGTGTATGAGGATGGGCTCTTGAGAGTGGTAGGATGGACTACAGTATCGGAGGCTCTAAGGAAACCGTTGACACGAGGTTCTGTTGAAAGAATAGTCATTGTGAAGGGATGTAGAGTGGGATGGATGTGAGGAATGGGTGCGGATTCATGAGGAGTTAAATAGAGTGGTGGCCACCGATAACCAGAAACTTGGTGGAGCCATTAGCATGTATGTCAAGCGGCGGGTCAGAGTAGTTTACCGCCGTGCCACGCGGCGCTCGACTTGCCCTAACCAAGGCCCTAAGAGATCCGTCCGGTAATCCTATAGATCCGGCCGTGTTATGTCCATCCATCAAAGAACGCATTCACTGGCAACAATCCACTCCATATGCTCCCACCCGCTCTTCTCGCAACAGGACATAAAACACGTCCGATTCTTCGTCATATGGGAAGACATCCACAGACACCGCCTTTTTTTTTTGGTTAATACGTTCCCACGCTCAATCTTTCGGTAGTCCACCGCTTGATGGTTCATTCTAGCGCTGTGCCTCGGCAATGAATTAATGAAACACCCCCTATAAGTCTTGGTATGGTATTAATTGTAACGGAAATTGCAACCTTGCGCTGATACTGCACAGTACTTGTGACTCTTTAGGTGCAACACGCACCACGCATGATATATGATGAACCCATTTTCGTGTTGGGCCGAACTCGAAAATGCCCCGGCCTGCCGTGTTTTGGGAAGAAAGGCCGTCTGGTTTTGGCCAATCACTTGTTTCTTATTTCCGTCTCATTCAACGGTTTAGAGTTGGTCACCTCTCGGGTGAGTCCTAGTGGCCTAAAGGCCAAATTTAGATGAGACGTCCCAACTACCCAACCTCCGTCACGCTATGAAGGTTGTATAGAACCGGGTAGAACCCAAGGTAGAAACCCAACCCGACTCGGAGACTTACTGTCGTGCCTTCAGAATGGAGCTCGTCTCCTAACTCCCTTTGGCAACACCCACCCATGAAACGAATGGCCTTTTCAATTCCCCTCACCAATCTCCCGTCTTACGGCGGATCGTGAGAAGTTCCTCTATCGTGGAATTAGTGTCTACCGAAAGTTCTAACCTAAATGGCAAGTGCGTTCCACGTGCTCAGGTCGTCCCTTTCTTCCTTCAGCGCTTCAGCCTTCAGGCACTGCGATCCGCAAGTCGTACTACTGTACTGTACGCGCACATATGTCATGGCCGGGGGTAGTTGACTGGAATGGAAAGTTCTCTGTCTGCGGGTTGATATAGCCGCCGCCACATGACACATGCATGGGACGATCTGTAGCGTTCCCGCGGCCATTCTTGCCGACACATCGAACAACACAGCTTCAGTACGGATTTCAGACTTGGTTACTGGAAATAGCCACCAGACCGCTGATCGTATTCAACGGGTCGATGATTGATATTGATCGGTGATGTTATTATAGCTTCCGCTCACCGCTCAACGGTCACAGGCACTCCCAAGTTCTGCCCGCATGCATCTCCCGGACGCCAAGGATTTGAGTCATGTTCTAGGAGTAACTCGCCAGGGTCGGGCCGACTGCTTATGGTAATACCGTCCATCTGAACGAAAGATCGCAGATACTGTACTCGTGTCACACCGTGATAGATAATCGATGGTCACTTGTGAGAACCTTCAAGGATCCGTAAAACTGGAGTGTCAAAGGTTGTCAGGACCGTCAGACCGGTCTTGACGGCCTTTGACACACTCCAGTTTTACAGAAGTTCACCCGGGTACGGCTGCAAAGTACAATTCCTTACGCCCCACCAGAATTTCGAAGGTGTGGGGTTCGGGAGCAGCGACGCCTCCTCTGCATCCTGTGGGAACTCGCCCTTAATATCCGCGAACTTCGTTGTAAAGTTGTAAGCAAACACCCCGAATCCTGTATGACTGTCAACCTTCTTGCGCCATAAACAGTAATCAGGAAGAGGTGCTCCCCAAATTCGTTGCGAGGTTTAGATCATAGATCGGGGTATCACAGGTGACAAGATATGGGGTGTCAACGCAGTCCGTATCGCTGGGTGTCCGCAAGCTGTTCGGACGGATCTTGCATTTCCTTGAGAGATATCAACGCGCCTAGACTTACTAGAGCCTCAAATGAGGTCATAGCACAAAAGTCATCCTTGATTGGGTCGTCGGCATGCCAATTTGGCCTGCTGACTTAAACCTTCGGAGGCACGATTCAATTGGAAGGGTCTTAGCGTGCCATGTTCCGAAGGGAATGGGCGTATGGCGCAGGCGCAGCGCCACGCCACGATGCACGATAACCAGATTGACAAGTGCCTTCGTCGGATCGCCGAAAGATACAAGGGAGAAAATAGGGTTATCGACCGGAAAGTCCAAGCACGGAGATATGAGTACGGTCGTGACTGTCACGGACGACCTTTCATCTGAAAGCCGCCGAGTCGACGAGCAGGTAATCGTGGGGGTATCTAGTACGGCCTTCCGACGTCGAGTGCAAGGAATGGCGGGGTATTACGTCCGATTACATGCCGCAGATATCCGCATGATAATAATGAGCTCGCATCTGCAGAGATTTGCTGTCAGGTATGTGGAAATGATACAAATTATTCGGCGCAATAGCAACGGCTAGTAGTGAATCATCTCAGGCGGGTAGCGCCAAGCCAGGGACAAACGCAAAGCTCGACACTGAAAAGTGGGTAGGAGAGTATACTGTACCTTCCACATGGGTGTTGAAATCGTTGTAACGCCAAGTATCAAGGGTTCTTGCAAGCGGCAAGACCCGACCCTGAGAGCCAAGACTCCGGTGGTACAGTGATTGAACGGTAACAGGTGGAATAATGTGCAATACATCCTGTACATAGCGATATAAGGAGTAACTGTTGATTGAATTGTGGGGTGAGCGCTATGTTATCGTGACGTACATAGCCAGAGTCGGGATGGCTTCATGCCGGGGCGCCTTGGTCTGGCAGTCGCTCGATGGCATAACGCCTTCGTGCAATATACATCAATGGAACTCCCGGAATCTTGCGTATCCGGCGGCGGAGCTCGCGATCACAAGTAGCGACGATAAAGCAACGGTTGGCGGTTACTCGTTGTACAAGACAATCGTCAGCATAGGTACCAGTGTGTGAACAAGGAAGGCGCTCGAAGCGGGGGTCGCGGGCCACACTAAGAGAAGGGTGAGCACGGTCGGGAGAAAGTATGCACATACGTTTACGCACCGCAGAGCTAAGCGGTAACGCTGTCCAAGCTTTTCAAGCTCGGCAATCACACAATCTGTCACGCACGGAATACCTGCGAGAAAGGAGTGAGCGTAAAGGAAAAGGGACGCCTGAAATACCCACACTTAGCGTACAAGCAGTCCATCATACCGCTGACAAGTTCAAGCTTATTTTGAAGGGAGAAGTTGATGAAATTGGTGTCGATGAGAACCCGGTATGGTGGAACGAGGGCGGTGTTATGGGCGAGGAATAGTGACGAGGCAACTGGAGCTCTGTGCAAGCGGGGACGAGGAAGCTAATTGAGGAGATGTAAATAATTAGGCGTACACTCGATGGACGGCCCTCTCCTTTTCCTCTTCTTCTTTCTTTTTCTGCTTCAGCTGGTTCTCCTTCCTACCGATAGAACCTGGGGTCAATTATGCACTGATAGGAGTTCAGGACCTACAGTCGGATGTCGTTCGGGTTCAGCATTCGCTTTACCGCAGCAAACTTTCTAGTTTTCTTCGCCTTCCCCTGGAGAGTTGAGTTAATCGCGTTTATTCACAAATATGAGAAAACGCACCATAGTCTGCTTCTTCCTCCTTTGCGAAAGAAAATTCGCATCGTCACATGTCACAAGACGCGTGATCACGTGACTTGTGACGCTCTGGAAGGAATTCCGCTCGGACGAGAACGAGCGGCTCATCCTTCCGACTTGACCGACTTGAACCACAACGCTCACCACTTCACTTCTTGCTATGAAAGAGACTTTGGATAACCTCTCTCACTCGGCCACTATTCACACTACCCCTACGACACCGAATGCCTCCTCCACCAAGTCTTCGACGCGCACTTCTCTCCGGCCTCCAATCTTCAATCCCTACGACAGGTTCACCCAACCAGAGTTCGACGCTTGGATAGGGGACATCACTAGCTCAATAAAGCGTGCACTTCGTCACGAGGTAGAGCCCGAGGTCGAAATTCCCTCTGGTCGTAGCAGCAGTTGGAAGACGCTTCAAGACCAGGTCGGTGGCAGCTTGACCACTGAGGAGCGGGCTCAATCACCTACCTTCACTGAACCACGCGATGAAGAGAGCATTTTTGAAGACTCTTTCGCTCATATAGCGTCTCGAAAGGCTAAGGGAAAGGGGCGCGATCCTCGCGAGGGCCCTGGATTTGGCCTCAAGGATCAACCCATCGAACTCCTCTCTGACTCGGAGGAAGAAGAGGTCGTTGACAACCTTGAGGAAGGGGCTGTTCTCTCGGAAACCTCGGATGATGGCGCTTGGGAAGGCAGCTTTGAGGAGACTGGTCACACTGGTTCTGGATTGGTCGAAAGCGGGAAGGCAGAACCAAGACGGCCAGGGGCGAGTGTGCTGTCAAGAGAAGACTCTGGTCATGTTCAAGAAGTTGCCGATTATTCTGATGCTGACGCACCCGACACCGGAGATGAGGATGATCTACGACTCCCCGAAGAGTTGTTCTGCGAGGATGACCTTGACGTTGATAGCAGAACAGAAGGGTTTTCCATGCAGAGGGGCGACTCCGAGGACGGTGCGTTTACATGCTATTTGTGGCTAGGAACGGGAACAAACATATGGACAGATTCCCTTCATTTGAGCCAAAGTGCAGCCCCTATCAATGTAGAACTCGTTGATCCATGGGATGGACCGCGTACTTTCGCTGAGGATTACTATTCCGGGGGTGATCGACTGGCTCCTGGCCTCACACCCGACCACCTCACCCCCGTAGTTCGCAGCCCGGTCCCCATTTCCGCAGCGAACTTTCCGCCCAAATCATCTACAGACGCGAATGCAGACAGTCGTACTGTTTCTCCAAGTGTCTCATCCACTTCCAGCTCACCTAAATCACGGGACACGGCGGATGTGGCCAGGGTCAAGGCTGCCTCGTCACAACGCGGCATTGTGCCAGCCACTTTCGTCGACAGCGAGCAAGACGAACTAGAAACTGAGTCGTGTTATGATCATCTCGGTCTGTCTGTTCCCTCGTCTGCTATTTTGTCGTGTCTAAGAGTTTTACGTAGACGTTACCGTGCATGCCGAAGACACTGAATGCAAAGAGGTTGAGAGTGCAGAAGTTGCCAGTTTCATGGAGGCGAGACCCGTCAAGAAAAAAAATATCATGTCAGGCACACCGGGATCCGACCAGAGGCGCAAAATGGTCTTGGTTCCGTTCTCTGATGATGAGCACACCGACGCTGATGGCGAGGATGACGAAGAGAGATTCTCGGCCATCCCACTTGGGACCAGCGACCTGGACATCGGAGACGATTGGGGAACTACCGATCGTCATGAGGATGTCAATGACACTTCAGATGGAGATGAGGAGGACGAGATTCAAGAGCTGGTGCCCACTCAGACCACAGACGGTATCGCTAAGACCGCGGCACTGACACTCACCCAGTTCTCTGAAGTTGTCAATACCGACGGCCTCAGCGGTGCGTAGCATTGTTCCAAATCGTGTTGTCGACTCTGCACCCGCTCATATGTCTCCTCTGCCCAGGCCCGAAAGTTGCGATAGCAGACCCGTCAACTCCTACCTTGGCGCAGACTTTCCAGCTAGCAGACGCGGAGAGCTTTGGGGATCTTCCGATGTCTTCCCCTCCTTCTGAGTCCCCTTCACCAGCAGCAGACGGCTCAATGGAACAGCTATTTGCGGTCCTCAAGAGGGAAATATTTGAGGGGCGCAGTGAAACACCAAAGCCTTCCACCTTACTCGCTCGAGAATCTGAGGACGAATCGACAGATAATTGGGCATATCAGGAGCTAGAAAAAATCCTCTCGGAGGGGTTATCTGCGACCGAAAATGCAACAGGAATTGCAGGTCTTGCCCCTATGGAGGACATGGCCTCTCAGGAGGTTTTCTCTGCGCAACGTTCGGAATACGTGGTAGAGGAAAGCGGGCCCGAGACAGGAGTCCTTTCTGTCGATGATTCCGATGACGCATGTTCTATCCCTCTGGATATGCTGGAGGTGGTGGAGACAATTCAGCGCTATGAGGTAGAGGAGCCGGAGACTGATGACCAGGTAGGCGTGATCCGACCATACACATCAGTTGCTGATGGTACTCAGGTACCGGAAATCGCGATTCAAGACTCCAACAACGAAGACGATTCGCCCGTCTTAGAATATCCCGCGTTATCTGTCAGCGCGCCACGAACTGAGGGTACCTCACAAGCAGGCCTTTCCTCGGCGGCCGAGAACATCCCTGCACCGATTGTCGCAGATCCTTCAGTCCCTGACCCTGTTCCAGGGGATTCACCGCCAACTTCACCTGTGCCCATATACTCCCCTATCGCACCGCGGCTTTCAATTGTCCCTTCCCTGACAGCATCTGATCTCGAGCCCTCCCAGATAAGCACAGGGATTAGCGGACTATTCACTCCGGCACAAAGGAGCGGTGTTGCCACACCAGTGGTACTAGAGGATGAGACTGCAGAGGCGCTGAGAACTCCAGACAACGAGTCAAATAATGGTTCATTGGCTGGGTCGACTCCACCAGCCGACAATCGGCCTTCTTCCGACAAGCTTTTAACTGCAGGTGAAGAAGATGAAGATCATACAATGGATAAAGATCTCGTAAGGCTGAACAACCCTATCAAGATACCGGTACCGTCGTCTCCGAACGCACATCAATTGGACTCGGCAGTTGTGGATGTTGAAAATGACCCCAAACCCGACACAGTCGAGACCGATGATGACGTCTCTTCTACACCCCGTGGCGGATCTGTGGAACCGGCTGTCTCTCCTCCTTCACTCACCGGCGACACACCAGGAGCTTCTCTCAAGCATTCTGACCCCCCTGACGTTTTGGCTTCTGGTGGCGACCCCCATCCGGACACCGATGTCGCCGAAAGTGATGAAGACGCTGACGGGGAGGCCGATCCTGACTACCCTCAAGAAGGTGCGGTTGCGGAGGGTGTGACCGTGGGAACCGATGTAGCTTCTAACGAAGTAAGCAATGATACCCGCAACCATGCGGAAATAGTCCCGGTGAGGTGAGCCATGTCAATCTGTCTCGTTGGGTTATAGTTGTTAAGCTGCGTGTCTTCCATCGTTTCAGCTCTCCGATTCGAACAGAGGTGTCTCAAGCAATCAGGGAAAGTTCTTCCAGTCATACCTCCCCTACATTACAAGACAACTCGTCAGCCCAAGATAATGGAATACCCGACGGCTCGGCAGGATCTGATGTGAAGACCGCTAATGAAGGGGAAGAACCATCCCGGGCTTTCAAGCGCAAACGGAGGTATCCCAACCCGGGGTCGACTCGCATAACCCGATCCCAATCTGGTGCCAAAGCAGGAGGTGGAAAGAAAAAGGGCACATCTTCCCGTAGGAAAGGCGCAAGTAGGAAGTCCAAGTTAGAACAAGTCGATCCCAGTGTTGATTCTGCCGACGAAGACGCCAGCGAGATCGCCTCTGTGAGCTCTGGGGCTAGCGCCGTATATCGTCTACTTCGCCCTTCGTCTCGCGCGGGATCTGTCATCTCCTCAGCCTCGGGTGACGCTCCGTGGGCTTCTCCTCTACCGTCCAGAGTGGTGCCTCTCGTACACTCGCATGGCCTCTTGCTTCACCACCATGGCCGGCCAGCACCTCCACCACTCGTATTGCCTGTTCCTCCTAGTCCTCTCAAAGACCAGCGATCGGATCAGGCAAAGACGAAGTCCCCGGCACCTACCTCGGAACCTTCAACACCAACGTTGAGGCGTTCCCAAAGTATCAACTCACCCGTGACGCGCTCAAACTGCCGTTTCCACAAAATAAGCCTGCCTCGAGGGGACAGTGGGCAGCGGGCCCACTTCGTTGTTCCTGGATGCGCTCTTGGCGACGGCGACCTCATGGAAGGGGAGGACATCAAGGACGAGGGCCTCTCGATTCACGAAGACCACAAACGTATGCTATCTAGTGTTGAGACCCTCGACTTGGATCCGTACCTCGTCGGCGTATTGCGGCAATTAGTGGGCGTCGATCTACTCCGCGAGCAGCAGGAGATTTTCTACCTGCCGAGCGAAAAAGAGAAACCCAGAAAGCGCCGCCAAACAGACGCAGTGGAAATCCTCCGCCAGTTGCGGCGCCAATCTGCATCGAGCGGCGGCCCCCTGGCTAGGGAGCATTCACCTCGGTTATTGGACGATTGGCAAGTACGGGCAACACCACCACGATCCGCCTCAGGGTCAGTCAGGAGCGGTTCTGGCGCGCACAGCAGGTCTCACTCCGAGGAAGGGGACAGCGCTCTAAGCGACCTCAGCTCCGACGACGAACCGGAACCAAAGCGGCACAGACGTCTCGCCATGAAGGAGATGGAGTCCCTCCCTCTTGAAAATGCTTCGACTGACGGAACCTTGGGCGATGTACCTCCCACGCTGGAGCATGGCGCACCAGCGGAAAAAGAACAAACACATAGCGGTCGAACTCCTATCACACGAAGTAAACGCAAAGCCCTCCATCCAGATGCTGCAACATATAAGCCGAGCGAAGGTGACGATGAAGACGAGGCGATAATCGACACCAGACGGAGGAAGAGTGGCGCACGGAAGTCAACGAAACGCAGCCGTACCATGGAGGATGCTTCTACTTCTACGCCTAGGTCAAAAAAATCTCGCTTGGGTCAGAGCGTTTCAGTGGCGGATGCGGGAGCAGTGGACTCATAGGACGCACCGCTTCACGTGTTCTGTCTTCTCGACCACACTGCTTGGGACCTATTTTTGTTTTGTATTTTTTTTATTACATACCCGTATACAGTACATTACTAGTTCTGCCCCTACAATATGTTATATTAAGAGCTGCCAGAGCTGCCGACTTGCTCCATCGACATGAGCCTCAAGTATTACTATCACTGGCACCATCAGCTTTGGGCGGTGATACGCACGCTTCCCTAAGACGAAAAAGTGACAGCGCAAGTGATGCATCGTGCACCTACGCACCTACGCACCCACTGGTCGGCGAGGGGGTAGTTAACGGCCCCCGAAGAAACCTCCGATAACCTCGCTATTACCAGTGAGTTGGTATTGATGAACACCGCCGACAATTGAACACCCGGGGGCGATGCTGCACTATCATAACAGGACAGATAGATAGATAGTAGGTTCAAGTTCCGGTGGGAATTATCAAGAAAAGAACACGGGCCTATGATATCGGCAAAATGTCGAGAACTGGCTGACGAGTCAGACGCGGCTCCATCTTGATACATACCAATGAAGTCACATACAGGAGAAGAATTTCTAGGGCGGCGTTCTTCCTGAACGCACACTGACAGTCCAAGTTCCAGGGAACGGCCAAGGCTTCAGATCACTGTGTTATAATCACTGTGACTCGTACACACAGGGGAAGATAGGGCATCATTTCAGCAGCACGTCTCAGGCTGTTTCCGTGTTCTCAACAATGGAAGGGAATCCCGGCATCAGTACCGAGTCGTTTCTTCATGGCGGACGGCGCCCGACACTGGCAGCAGCCCGGGCCCCGGGAGATTATAATAGCGACCAGGTGACAGCACCAGTAGTTTCGATCAAGGGCTTTCATCGAGAAAAAAAAGCACGAAGACACTCGATAGTACTGTAGCATCGGCACAGGGGGAAGGCGAACATGCGTAAACAATCCGGGGGTCAAAACCTTGTCAAAAAACCCGTGGAAACCGTGTTGTTTAGGCGTGCCGGCGGGCTAATATTAGGACAATCCACCGAATGCGGCAGTTACAACGCAGCCTCAACGCGTTTGCCTGCACGTTTAAGCTGATGTGCTAAGGCACCCACACGCACTCGAGATCTTCATGTGAAATGCGGTGAATCACGCTCTGGCCTTGCTCGAGCTTGCTCCTCTAAGTTGCCAGTGTCTGGGTGGTACAAGATGCACTGCTTTCCCTGACCTCCAAGGAGCTTTTCCACACTAAACGGAATGTATACCGCCAATGCAAAGTCGACCCACAAACCTCAGGTTTTCTCCGAAGCTCCTACCATCGACCTCGTGCTTCCAGGATGGGTGAGCTACCCTGATTACCTCAGTAGTGTATTTGGCTCACCTGAATTTCCTCGCTCAGTCCTTGCGTCATTCTCTGGCACGGGTGCTCTCATACTATCGCGCTTCGTCTATTATCCCTGATGTGGCCCATGACTTTGAGAAAGGCATTTTTGGCCCTGAGTTGACGGACTTCGGTATATCTGAACATCACGCCACCTTCCATCTCGGCCCCTTGAGTGGAAACGGAGGCGAACAGTCCACTCCGATAGAGAAAGGCAGGAAAGCCCAGAGTGTAAAGAAGAAGGCATCGTATTGGATTCGGTCTCAGCTATGGTTCAATACTTACAGGTGTGTGTTTCCTTTTCGCTAATGGTAGATATCGTGACCAAATGACCGTCATTAGGAAATTCTTCACCTTCATCGTCTCGCTAAATATTGTCGGCTTGATTCTTGCGATCTTGGGCACGTGGCAATACCCCAGAAAATATGCAGGCGCACTGGTATTGGGCAATCTTCTTGCAGCGGTTCTCGCACGCAATGAGCTGTTCGGTCGACTTCTATATCTACTGGCCAATATGTTATTTGCGAAAGTGTGTATTCCTCGGGCGCCGCTCTGACGTTTCTCATGTTCTGAAACCGCATCGCAGTGGACCCCCCTGTGGTTCCGCCTCGGCTGTACTTCTACCTTCCAACACCTTGGCGGCGCCCATTCGGGTTGCGCCACGTCTGCTTTTGCCTGGCTTATCTTCCGCTTGGTCCTAATATTTAACAATCGCGAGGACAATCCCGATCCGTTGCTGTTCGCAGGAGTTGTGACGAGCATTTTCGTGGCCGTGTGCATTGGGAGTGCGCTCCCTTGGGTCCGCAATACACATCACAAGTACGTTGCTGGTTGTCTAGACTCCAATGTTTTGAAGCAGAGCGTCTTTTGGTAGTGTTTTTGAGCGACACCATCGGTTCGGCGGGTGGCTTGGGCTCTTGTTCAGTGAGTGACGATTACTGTACCTCGTGCGTGTTTAAACGTTGCGACAGCGTGGATTTTTGTAATACTCGGAGACAGCTACGACATCGCCACTCATACGTGGAATCAAGACGTCACTGTTATCCTGCACAGGCAAGACTTGTGGTTCTGCCTCGGCATGACCGTTTTGTATGGCGTCATATGTCTGTGAGTGATATAGCTGACGGTTGCGTTGCAGTATTCTCCTACCTTGGTGTACTGTTCGAAAGGTGAAGGTGGACATCGAGGTGGTCAGTACTGCTTGACGTATGCTACCATTCGTTTTTGATTTCACGAGCCGGCCGGCAGCCTTCATCAAAAGTAGCCATTATCCACTTCAAACGCGGTATGCAACAAGGGCTTCTCGCCCGGATATCACGGTCGTCCATCATGGAATACCACGCATTCGGCATCGTGTCGTAAGTGATGCCATCACGGATGTTTTTTCGTTTATCACTCGGCCGTGCAGAGAAGGAACGCACGCGAGCCATCACTACCTCATTTGCGGGGTGCAAGGCGACTTCACTCGGAAGCTCGTCCACGACCCGCCGACGCACCTCTGGACGCGGCAGCTGAAGGCACGTCGCCCACAGCGCGTCACCGTTAGTAACGCTATTAAGAACGCGGATGTAGTTTGCCGGGGTCTCGAACTCTTCGACGCTCTACCGCAGGGGCATCCGCGTATGCACAGGAACCGGGATCGGCGCGGCACTTTCTACGTGCATACAGGTGCGCCAACTCGATGACTGCAACTCCGATCTCAGACTCGCTCTTGCAGAGTCCAGACTGGTAAGAATCTCGTCGTGTGGTGTCCTCGAGTCGTGCACGTTCTCATTTGTGGTTCATAGGTATCTGATTTGGATCGGCTCTGAACAAGAGAAAACGTTTGGGCCTACGATCTCGGGGCTCATCCATCGGAACATAGGCCCTGAACGCATGATACTTTGGGATTCCAAGAAGCAAGGTCGGTGACTGGCGTATTGCTCAGCATACAGAATTACAATGCCCTGCTGTAGGCGGACGCCCCGACGTTATGGGGCTTGTGAAAGAGGTGTACGCGTCTTGGCGGGCAGAGGTAGTATTCATTACGTCAAATCGCCAGGGTAATCAGGAGATCATGGAGGGTTGCAAAGAAGCAGGAATTCCGGCATTCGTGAGTAAAGCACATGGCCTACGCCTTATGACAACTGATTTGATACGGGCCTTAGGGAACGCTGTGGGACTTCTGATGAAATGGTGGCTCATCCCTCACCGCCAAACGCTATTTACATACTCAACATCGAAGTCGTCGGGTCTTGCCAAAGACGCCCTATCCAGGGTGGGTATACCTATGGCGGAGGCAGGTCCGTCGCGGTGCAGGGCCCAGACGCCCTTCAGGCCGAAGAGACGAGTTGCGTTGTTAGTTATCTCTAGAATGTAGGTTAGGAAACCCTGAATTATTAACTAGAGGGGGGAAGATATGTATGGCATGAACAAGCTATGAACGAGGGCGTGCTCGTCTCGTGATGCAAGTAAGGAACCAGCTAAGCCCGTTTCACGCTCCCATACTCCTCGGGGGTGACAAAAATATTGTCTCGATACCATTTCAACTCTGCCACGAGGGTGAGGAAACTACAGATAGGTAGCCAAGAGAAAAGGACCAACCTTCGAGAGAGCCGCGAATGTCGTCGAGTGCTCTGAAGAAAGGCGGAGTGTTCAGTGGCCAGGCATCATATGGAGGCCAGACTCCAGTGCACACACCGATGCTTGCTCTCGCGCCTGAATACAGTATCAGGGAGAGGTCTGCGTGGATACCACCTACGGAACAGCTCCTGCGAGGGCCCCATCAGCCTGGTCTCTCCAACGTCTCCCGAATCTCGCATACCTTAACGGACGAAACATCTTCGGATGTAAGTTCGGCGCCGAAAGGCAAAAGAAGGCGGTAGAATCGGGCTCACCGACTATGCTGAGAAAGGCGGATGAGATTAGGTCAGTCTGGGAAAAGGACGAAGAGGCGAGCAGCCGAGAGACCGATAGTGTAGCCAATCTAAGATCTTCGGCATGTCCTTTCCCAAGAATACGCGGTCGGCGTGCACGGAGTTTCCAGCGAGAATAGCTACGCGCTGTTGGGGGACCCACTTCTTGATGTAATTCAGTACTTCGTCTTGCACCGATTCGGTCGTGTGCTTTGATTCGAGGCATGCTGCCGTTAAGCCAGACTGTGAATACCATGTTGTGAACTCGTGAATACTCGCACAGAGAGAGAACGCACGGCCCCGTGTTGGTTTGTACACCACTCGTTCATGCTGTCACCCTCTTAGCATATTTGCACCCTCTGAGATCTGGAGAAAGCTGTCGAACTTATCCAACACCGATTTCTCAGTACGAATGATGAACTCTAAGCCATCGTCGACGATTTCTAGATTTCCATTAGTTATGAGTACCTGTGGACAAAGAGAGGTAAGAGCTGGAAGGACAGGGTCGGGCCATTTATGATTACGGCAATCTCCAGGATTCTGTCCGTCTTGTGGTCGAGACCGGTCATTTCGCAGTCTATCCAAACAAGGGGTCCATCGTAATAGGTCAGACGCCCTTGGAGTGGGTTGGTCGACATATTTCTAAAGGAGCGTGAAGAGATTGCAGCTCGAAATTGAAGACAAGTGAGTGTGAGGGGGAGTGCCATGTGACCCAAATTGCGACCCTAACCCTAACCCTGCCAAACATTTAGTCGCGCTTTGTTGTCAATCGTCTGTCGTGTCTTTCCGTCCATGTTGCTTGCTTCCCGTCTAATCCGTGCGAGTCGCGTACTTGGTCATTCCCATTCACGCGCTCTCGCCTCTACCGCGTACGCGAGTAAGTCTGCGTTCTTTCACCGTGACACCCGATTGATTGAATTTCCCTAAAGCTGCACATACACCTGCCGAGCGAAGAGCAACACCACCCACTCCTACGAACGTCGCAGTGCCAGAACACCTATCCCAGCACCTCGACAAGACCTTCGCGCCTCTCAAGTTCCCACCCACGGTAGCCCAGCGCGTCCTCACCCATCTCAGCCACCGTGACTCTGTCATAGGCCACAACTCCCGCTTTGCCTTCCTCGGTGCATATATCTCTCCTCCCCTTTCTTTTTTCCCCTCTAATAGAAAAATAACAGGGCGGCGCACGCTCGAAGCGTATCTCCTACTGTTCCTTCAAGCGCTTCCCGCCGCAGCCGGACACGACCATGCGCGCATCGTCGCCCACGTCCTGAACACACACACCCTCGGCCAGCACGTCGCCCCCCGTTGGAAACTACAAGAGGTGATGCGCTGGGTACCACCACGCGCCGGAGACATCGTGCTCGACGGTCGCGTGGCGGGGGTCCATAAGGTCGCCGGTACGACGGTCGAGGCGGTCGTTGGCGGTGTGCTACATCAGTTCGTGCGTGTTATTGTTTCGGTTCTTTTATGGCGCTAGAGCTGACCGGACGGACAGGGAGGAAGTGTCGCTCACAGGCTTTTCCATACGCGTGTCCTTCCACATATATTACTCCCAGGGTCACCGTTGGGGCTACCGGACGTTCTACATGCCGACGCGCTGAGTGCGGTCGAGCGCTATGGTGGACCGGAGGGTCCACTGGTTCGCAGTTAGACAGTTCTACCACACTATATATGCCAAAAGTACGTTTGGACGATAATATATTTGGTGAGTCTCCCCGGTAGTATTTGTTGAAAACCATTTTTGGGCTCATCCCCATGAATTCAGTTGCTCTGCTGGAAAGTATAGGGGTTGCGAGATGCATGTTACACCGCGATCTATAAATCGCAAGTACACCTGTGTGCATTGCGTGCGGCTCACTACTCGGGCATTGCCTGAGGATACGATTAGACTAGCACATATACAAACGAATCGCAATACAACCATGTCCCATACCCTCACCGTGGAACGGCCCAGTCATCTCTTGCTGGGTCCCCAGGAGGTGGGAACAGACCGTCGTCCCGCTCCTCGCGTACCTCCTGCTGCTGCCTCTGTCCCCGCTCCTCCCGCCGTAGCCGCTCAACCCATCGCCCGCGAATGTAGAGCAGCAGCGACACGATGAGGCATAGCACCACGAGCATCATAGTCTCGACGAACTCGTCTGCTTCGTCGTTCCCTCGATGCCCGCCACGCAGAGCTGCGTCGAACATGTCCTCGGGGCCAATGTCGCTGTCCCGGTCGAGCTCTGCGTTGCGACGATCGCGAGCCCACTGTGTGTATTTTTTTATAGTTAGTTAGTTCTGGTGAAACGACAGGCGTTGCGTACCTGTACGGGGTCCTCGTCGTCACCTGGGGCAGCAGCGTCGCGCATGCGTCGATTAAACTCTTCCCGTGCCTTGCCCATGTACCACGGCCCGTCGTCCTCAACCAAAAGATCTTCGTCTGACTCGCTGGATGTAGGGCCACCGCCGCTGGCTGAGCTTTCATCCAACTCCTTCCGCGCAGGGTTCTGATCAGGGAATTCTGTGGACGACGGATGGGTGTCTCTTCGGCCACACGTCGTGAATGTGACTTACCATGATCGGGGTCATCTTTTGACCAGAGGCTGAGTCCGCCCTCTCTTCCAGTTAAAGTGTGCCATAAACTGCGGGCGTGTAAACGGAAAAGAGATAGGGTTACGGGGAGGTATGCTTCGACATTTGTCTCCAGAGCGATGTCGTAATGGCGTTTCGCCAGGTGGAAATCCTACGGCACGTTCGGTCCCACAATCTAACGCCAAAATAAATAAAAAGTGGATAGTACTGACCTGTGGGACACCGTATCCGTGTTCGTACATCCATCCGAGGTTCCACATGGCAAGCGCGCTAATTTGGGTATCTGCTGCCGACCGATAGTACCCGGCTGCTTTTTCCCAGCGAACGTGTTCAGGTTCATCCGGTACGCCAAGGCCGTGGTAGTAATAGTCTCCGACTTTGACAAGCGCATCAACGTTGTTCTGTGCAGCTGAGCGTGTCCATTGTGTGAGCGCAAGCCTTGCAGTGTCGTTCGACGGCAATAAGTCGGTGCGGTGAAGCATACTTTTGTCTAGATGGTGTCAGTGGCCCTCGGAGTAAATCGGATGGGGGGAAAAAACATGCCTTGATCGAGAATAAACGCCAAATTGTTTTGACCTATCTCGTATCCACGCTCGGCGGAAATCCACCATTTAAACAGGGCTAGCTGCTTCCCTCCTAGAGTACCCGTTTCCCAAGCATCTTCACCTTCCCGAATGAGGTCTTCATCCCAAGATCCGCGCTCGGCGACAACCTTGTAGAAAGCTGCGGCAATAGTGCACGCGCCAGGCCTCAGGGGTGTGGGCATATTCTTCATCTGCGTGACTTGGAGGTCCGCAAGGTAGTAGTAAGCCTCGAACGGCGAGCCATGCCTCAATGCTGCCTCGAAGTATGAACTGGCTAGCTTCACGTCACCACGCTCTAATCGCTGCATATCAGGACGCGACTAGCGATAGTAGGTGTTGATGCACTCACGGTAGTGATGCTTTCCCAAGTTCAGCTGTGCCTCAGCGAGATCCTGCCCAGCTGCGACCGCGAAGTTGGTCACAGATTTCTTTGTATCTCTCCTTCCATCGATTAGACCATCGCGCCACATTATACCCAGCCCGTTATGGCACTCCTTGTCACCATAGGCAGCCCCGCGTTCGAACCACATCTTCGCAAGCTTCAAGTCCACACGTACGCCTTCCCCTCGAAGGAACATCCGGCCCAAATAACCGGCCGCGGGAGCCGCGAGCCCAACTGGACCGTTTTCGTCCCGTTTTCCCAGATCGCCAGAATCGCTTGGCCACGCTTGCCGCACGATGGTTTCAAAGTAGTATCGTGCGCGCTCGAAGTCCCGCGGCACGCGACCAACTCCCTCGCCGCCAGATGCTATACCTCCCGGTGCGTTGTATATACTTCCATGGTAGAATATCTTTCCGAGACGGAAGGCAAAGTCGGTTTCGCCCCGGTCTGCGTTGAACTAGGTCAAGTTAAGCGAAACTGGTCGCGAACGAGATGAAGCGGATACCGACAATATAATACTCAAGAATATCTTCCCAGGTCTCGCCTGCGGCGCGGGCGCGGGCAGCTTTTATGGCTGGACGCTGTCCGTTTAATCCCGTCGAAGCCACGCTCGCACCTGGGCCGTAAACGCCACCCGCAAGGTCCGATAAGCGGGTTGGCGTTAATGGGAGCGTGCGTCCGCCAGGTGGACCAGATAGGAATCGTGCCATTGCTATTGGCGCATCAGCAAAGAATAAAGTAGAAGTATACGAGGCTCACCTTGTTCTGCCGCAGCACCATACCATTCAACAGCACGGTCGCAATTTTCCACAACCCCGATTCCTGTCCAATATCGATACCCAAGTGCCATTTGGGCGGCTTTGTCGTCGCCATGCGCAGCAAATGTGTAGTACAATTGGGCTGTCGCTTGGTCGACTGGCACGATATTTTGGTAACCGGTTGCGTAAAAGAACGCAAGGTAACTTTGCGAGGTCGCGTTCCCTGTAATCGCGGCATGTGACTCGAAAGATTTATATGCCAGTACTGGGTCTGCAAGGAAATGCGGGGTTGGTGGAAGCTAAATGCGGTCAGGCCACAGTAACCGGGGGTATCAAAGAAAAAACGCACCAAAGATAATTTTCCGAGAACGAACAGTGCGTCTAAATTGCCTAAATCCGCGGCATGTTGCAGCAGGTCCATGACCTTGATAGCACGGCCCCTCAACTCCTCATCACTTCTTCGACGCCCGCTCTCTTGCGATAATCGTGATGAAAGGAAACGAGGAAGCCACGACTGATGGCGTAATTTGATGGCTATTCGCAATGCGCTGCCCAACGGGCCTTGTCCTTGCGGGTTTGGGAGAAAGGAAGAAAGTACGGGATTTCCGGTGGACCACGAAGATGGGTGGTGTGTCTCGAACGCACGAGACGAGGGTAACGCGGTGAGAGCTGCCAAGGTCGCAAGCGCCTGCTTGTAGGCACGAGTGGCTGGAAAAAGACCATCAGCCGAAGGAGAAAGGCAGCCATATAGTTCCGCGCACCCTCATTGGCAGAATCAACTTCCGAAGGAGAGGCCTGGACAGTAAGCCCGCATAGAGAGAAGCTGCCAACAAAGACAAGACATAGACATGGGAGGAAGTGCCACCTCATTGTGGCCCGGCGAAGCGTCACTCGAGAGTAACTTGACGTGTCTGTTTGGCGTTTGTTTGGCTCATCAACTTGGACCAAACTCAATCTATCTCTCTGTTCCTCTAGTGTGTAAAGGACCAGGTTTTTGGAAATATATAAGGTTCAAGTGGTTTCAGTGATTTTAGGCTACTTTATATAGGGCTTTAGGCCAAAAACAAAACCCCTATGGTCCTACAAGAGACATAACCTAACCCTACATTAAGGCCTAGGGTTAGGTCACGTCCACTGTTGTGTCAAACGGTTCATTTCACGGTCAAGCGCCTGAGACTGAGGTCCAAGCTCCCAAGTTTCCAAGCCACAAGGACTTTCACTCACTTCCTCCTTCAGCCGACGGTCCATCTCATCCGTATTTCCCTACAATCTCCGATAACTCACCTGCTCATTAATCTAATCATTGTGCCCCGTCATGCTAGTAGCCGACCTTGAGCCCCACATCCAAGTCATTCTTTCGGCACCTGGCACGGACCTCAGTACCATCTCAGCCAAGCGCGTTCGCCGTATCTTGCTCGAACAAAACAATGTGCCTCCAGATTTGATTAAAAACAACAAGCAAGACATCGATGCCCTCATTTCCGTCATCTTTGCCAAGGTCTCCGAAGAGAAGGGCTTCGCGCAAGACGACGAAGCAGGTGCGGGCGATGACCGCGAGGAATCTCCCGCACCATCCGCGGCGTCCAAGAAGCGCCGTCGTGCCTCACGCCTAGATGGCGACGACGAGCCGTCGGCGAAGGCCACCAAATCGTCGACGGCGGGCGACGAGGCACTGGCCCGACAACTGTCCGACGAAATCAACGGCCGCTCACGGGCATCTCGTTCTTCCGCGGTTTCCGGCGCGTCTTCGACGTCCGGAACCCGTGGGCGCGGTCGTGGACGGGGTCGCGGACGTGGGCGAGGTGGCAGAGCCAACGGAGCAAGAAGCGCGGACACCATTGACGATTCGGGGAACGAGGGCAGCGATGGTGATGAGTCCAAGAAAAGGAAGGGCGGCGGACTATCCAAAGCTTACAATCTAAGGTCTGTTATCATCCCCCTGTCTGGTCGCATTCGTTCATCATGATTTCGTAATCCCCTTTATGAATGACAGTGAGCCCCTGGCAGCACTCGTTCAAGAAGAGTCGCTTTCTCGACCGCAAGTCGTGAAAAGACTGTGGGCATACATTAAGTCCAACAAGCTACAGAACCCATCAAACGGACGAGAGATCCTGTGCGACGATGCGCTGAGAGCGGTCTTCAACACAGACAAGATTGATATGTTTAAGATGAACAAGGAACTTGGCAAGTGAGCACCAATATTGGTATTGTTGACCCGATGAACTACGCTGATGTCCGAGCAAAGGCACTTGTCCGAACCTTCGGAGACCACAGCGTAGCACCTTGTTTTTCCCCACCCCATCATCCCATCCCATTCTTTTTTTATATTCCTGGACCTCGCTCAAATATTGTTCTGTGCGTTCTCTATTATCAACTTATTTGATATCCTCATTCCTAGTACCGGCTGCGCGATGGGTTCAAGTGCCTGACTCGGGTATTTCCAACGAAAAGCGCATTGCATGTAGCGCACTAATTTTGTACGAACCATCTCTAAATTCACCAGGGTTTTCCCTCTCGCTTGTAGCTCGCACGTCTGGATTCTTCACCAACAGGACACGGTTTCACATCCTTCCTACATATTTACTGAGCCACCTAGCAGCTGTTGTGCGATAAGACTTTTTTACATGCGTGTGTACGGTGAAATTGTTTCACCTGCGTGACAATCTTCCCGATCCCCTGGATTTTCCTGCACTCCTCCTGGGCATTGCTCGCATGTGTCGTGTTGAGAACACCTTGATCGGAAAAACGCTTGAGATGTTGAGATACTGTGCGCTCACGCGCGCAACGTCTCGACGTTCGGGAATCGACCGCACCTCAAGGCCTTAAGTGCAGGTACTTGCGCGTTCCCTGTTGAATGCCCGAGTATGCCGAAGTCGATCATGCCTGATGTATGAAGTCGAGATACGAGCGGGAATTCGTAACACGATCGTTTTGGTTTCTTAGGATACTGATACTGGACTCTTGATTTATGCATATGACCAGGGACAATCCCTGCTGTTCACTGCAAGGTTCACTGTCATTCTTGCTGTCATTACTATTTTGGTTTGCTAAACATCTACTTACGGTCCCTACAATGTATTCAAGTACGCTTTGCGCACACCTGGCACCCCAGCTGTTTATCTGTGTGTACCCTAGCCCTGCACCATTGTGATAGGTTATGGGCCTTGTCCATTAATCTAAATCGACAAGATCTACTTGCCATCTTTTACTGTGAGTTTCAAACTTTCAATGACTTTATTTCCTCTCTAACTTGGGCAACATACTCTAGTATACATACAGTAGTTTTTTTTTTGAGTGGAAAGGATATCAGGAAGGTGGTGATCAAGTGTCGTGTTCAAAATTTGCACGCAACAGGGAATTTGCATTGGTACGGGAACTATAATATCTATCATTTTGAAACGTGCTGTAACCCATTTCCAAATAATTTTTTCCTTCTCTTCTTAGAACCCCGCTCTTACTACGCTTCGAACGTCCGCATCTATCGAGACACTATCGTTATGTATGAAAGCACATTTCCAGTGAAAAGAAAGCAATATGACCATTCTTGGAAATCTATTCACATGGCGCCACACCATAGGGCGTATTCTGTTCGGTTTGGGGAGCTGCTGTACTCTTGGACCGTCTACTTATAGGTTCGTTCATACATACGCATCTGCTTATAATCCTCGTGTATACATCTGGTCCTTGTCTGGTGGCCTAGTCCAAACATGCTTATCTCTCTTGTCACGGCGATCGACTCCCTCGCCCTCTCTACATTTCTCTATATCCTCTTCGCCTTTCGTGACCACAAAAGGCGAAGGGGCTCCCCGTACCCCCCAGGACCTCCATCTTGGCCTATCATCGGCAATTTGCTGGATGTCCCAAAGCTCTCTCCCTGGCTAGCCTATGCGAATATGTCTAAGAAATATGGTAAGATTGTCCTCTCCTTGTGCTGTGTTGCTTCTCTGAATCTTGGTTTATGTTGATTAGGTGATGTCATATGCCTTCAAGTCTTGGGCCAAACAGTAGTCGTCCTGTGCTCGCCTACAGCTATCAAGGATTTAGTTGAGAGGCGTGGAGAGTTGTACGCGGATCGAATGCCGTTTCCGATCTTTGAGCCTGAAATGTTCGCCTAATCTTTGTCTTCTCTCGCCATAGGCACTGATTCCAATAATGACTCAGAATGGGTACCGATTGGTTTTTCCCAAATTCTAGATTGGGAAAATACTGGCGCGAAGGTAGAAAGCTATTAGATCGCAGCTTCCGCCCTAGTGCAATAGTCCCACATCGGCGTCTGATCGAGGAAGAGACACGCGTATTTCTTGGCCAGTTACTCGCCACCCCGAACGCCTTCCGCAAGCACATCGAACTGTTGTTCCCGCTTCCACATTCACCTGATAACCATTGATTCGCATTGTAGCCTTCAAGGAAAGATTGTCATGCGCCTCACCTACGGGTATGACTTGAAAGAGAACGACGATATGTTGGTACCACCAATGAGGGTTGTTGACATCATAAAACAGTTCATTTTACCCGGAGCAGCATTAATAAATCATCTCCCACTTCGTGCGGCTCATTCACTCTCTACTGTCATTTGAATGTCTCATGGCTATATTCAGTCCGACACCTCCCTTCGTGGGTTCCTTGGTTCAAGTATGAACCACTGGCCAGCGAATGTCGGGAGCTGGCACGGAGGACGAAAGACGAGCCTTTTGACTTTGTGAGGAACTCCATGGTATAAATTGGGTGACATTCCAGCAAATTGTCTCTGCTGATAGATTGCCAGCGCGAAGGCACGGCTGTACCATCTCTAGCAACTGAATACCTCCAAGAGGCAGACCTTCTGAGTGACCTGGGCAGTCAACCGAGGATCCAAGCCATCAAAGATATTCTAGGGTCTTTGTTCATAGGTAATTCTCTGCGTCATCTACGAATACATGTAGCGCTTACGTCGAGCATCAGCCGGTTCAGACACTGCATGTGCTCTCACTGTTCCCGTAGCTTGCTCCTGGCTGACACGCGACTCTCAGACCACTGCTGCTGTGTCCTCACTTTTCCTCGCGCTTGTCCTTTATCCAGAGGTTCAGAAGCGAGCGCAGGCAGAGCTTGACGCGGTGACCTCAAGAGATAGGTTACCAACGTACGATGACAGGCCGCGTCTTCCATACATAGAAGCGATGAGCAAAGAGTTAATGAGGTGGCAAATGGTGACGCCACTGGGTGACGGTTCCTCAATGTCATCAAATTGCCATGTGCTAACATGTGAAAGGACCCCGCGCGACAACTGATGACGACTTCTATAGGGGCTATTTTATTCCAAAAGGTTTGTAAGCGTCCTTCAATGTTCACTGAAGTAATTAACATCCTTTGCTCTGTAGGTGCCGTGGTCATAACTAACGGATGGTGCGCGACAATCATATGTCACATTTACTGTCGAGAAGGTTCTGAGATGGATTGACAGGGCTGTGCTACACAACCCGGAGCTATATCCCGACCCAGAGGCATTCAACCCCGATCGATTCCTCGACGAGGATGGAACGTTCCGCGACGATCCGATGATCCCGCTGGCGTTTGGTGCAGGCAGGCGGATATGCCCAGCACGCCACTTCGTCGACACGATACTCTTCATAGTGACGGCGTCGGTATTGTCCGTGTTTAACGTGACGAGGGCCAAGGACAAGGATGGGAACGATATTCCGGTCGCGGTGCCTCCCGTCGACTCGATCCTACCCGATACAGCCATGTGAGTAAGCCTACGATGGCCTGGTCGGTTTGTGACTAATTTGATGAAATTCGTTGAAAGTCAGCTGCCGAAGTTTGAGTGTTCTATTACGCCAAGAGACAAGGTTGCAGAGGACTTGATAGGGGCGAGTGCCTTGGCTTGAACGTCATCTGCCACGCATCACGCATACGGGGGTGCTGCATCAAATATCTTGTTTAATATTAGTAGTGCAGGAAGTGTGACTCAGTGTGACTCAGCGTTTTGGGAGAAATGGCTAAGTTACTAGTAGTAGTATTGTGTATGTACAGTACCGGGGCTCGCTCCTTGAACTGCCACCACCATGGTCCATATTTTCCCACGGCTAAGCAGACTGGAATACTCTGCAATGGCAGTAGCCCTATCTCCACCCTCGCACACTAGTGGCTCTCACCTCAAGGACCGAGTCCTTTCAATTACCAACCGTCATATGATCTCGCTAACGTGGACTTGGCCCTCTTCTGGCAATGCTATACTGCCACCCGATACTCTCCGAGCTTGATGAGACGCTCTGTGCCGCAATATGCGTCAACTCAGGCTACCTTGCCCGACTGCCTGCTTTCATCAGACCTACCAACTTTACGGTTTTATTTGGCCGCTCTTGCACAGGTCTCGAAGAGTGCTTGAAGCATAAAAGCTCAAAGATGAACGGGAGCAGTCTCATTGCCAACCCACCAGCCAACGCACATTCTCTAATAACATCCTCACCATGAAGCTCACTTCCACCATCATCTCTCTTGCGGCATTCTTTTCCGTCGCATCTGCGGACAATGTTCGTTTCAACACTTTTTACGACAATCCCCAAACTTTGCTGAACAACGTTGCGTGCTCCAACGGCAACAACGGCTTGGTCACCAAGGGATTCCCTACCTTCGGTTCGCTACCCTCATTCCCCGGCATTGGTGCCGCCAAAGCCGTAGGAGCGTGGAACTCCCCACTGTGGGTCGTGCTGGGAACTAACGTTCGGGGGTAACTCGATCTATATCACCGCCATCGACACGGTCGGGGACGGCTTCGACATCTCACTTGCAGCCATGAGCATTCTTACGAATGGGCAAGCACAGAAACTTGACGTCGTCAATGCCCAGGCCACGCAAGTTGACAACTCATTCTGCGGGCTGACCGGCGTGAGCCTTTCAGAAGTATGTGGCCATTTCACTCAGCCTTAGGCACCATCTGATTTTTTTTGGAGATCCGTATCTTTTCTTGATGGTGTTTGGACCGTGGGCTTTTCCAGATCATGTAATAGTAGTCAGTTGCTTAAGGACAGACAGTTTGCCACTAGACTGTCAGTAATTGAGACAATCCGAAATCTGGTGCCCTCGATAGGAAAACTGCCCATCAAGTGCGTGGTGCGTCTTTGTATTTGTACACCTGGCTCTAAGCCTGGCTCGGACTTAGACCGATGACCTCCTGCGATAAGTATATGGCACCGACCTTTGAACAGACCACAGTGGGGCACGAGGTGGGGCAAGCAATGAGGATTGTTAGTTCATATAGCACCTATTTCCCCCGTACTTTCCCTTTATATATTTATATTTAGCCTTTTTGGCCACCAAACTGTCCGTGGCGGGCGACGAGGCACTGCCAGTGGCCCGACAACTGTCCGACGAAATCAACGGCCGCTCACGGGCATCTCGTTCTTCCGCAGCTTCCGGCGCGTCTTCGACGCCCGAAACCCATGGGCGCCGCGGCGATCGTGGACAGGGTCGCGGACGCGGGCAAGGTGGCAGAGCTAACGGAGCAAGAAGCGCGGACACCATTGACGATTCGGGGAATGAGGGCAGCAATGGTGATGAGTCCAAGAAAAGGAAGGGCGGCGGACTATCCAAAGCTTACAATCTAAGGTCTATCATCATCCCCCTGTCTGGTCGTTCATCACGATTCCGTAATCCCCTTAATGACAGTGAGCCCCTGGCAGCACTCGTTGAAGAGTCGCTTTCTCGACCGCAAGTCGTGAAAAGGCGGGCATATATTAAGTCCAACAAGCTACAGAACCCATCAAATGGACGAGAGATCCTGTGCGACAATGCGCTGAGAGCGGTCTTCAACACAGACAAGATTGTTATGTTTAAGATGAACAAGGAACTTGGCAAGTGAGCACCAATATTGGTATTGTTGACCCGATGAACTACGCTGATGTATGTCCGAGCAAAGGCACTTGTCCGAACCTTCGGAGACCACAGCGTAGCGCCTTGTTTTTCCCCACCCCATCATCCCATCCCATTCTTTTTTTATATTCCTGGACCTCGCTCAAATATTGTTCTGTGCGTTCTCTATTATCAACTTATTTGATATCCTCATTTCTAGTACCGGCTGCGCGATGGGTTCAAGTGCTTGACTCGGGTATTTCCAACGAAAAGCGCATTGCATGATGTAGCGCACTAATTTTGTACGAACCATCTCTAAATTCACCGGGGTTTCGCCTCTCGCTTGTAGCTCGCACGTCTGGATTCTTCACCAACAGGACACGGTTTCACATCCTTCCTACATATTTACTGAGCCCCTAGCAGCTGTTGTGCGATAAGACTTTTTACATGCTTGTGTACAGTGAAATTGTTTTACCTGCGTGACAATCTTCCCGATCCCCTTGATTTTCCTGCACTCCTCCTGGGCATTGCTCGCACGTGTCGTGTTGAGAATACCTTGATCGGAAAAACGCTTGAGATACCTTCGCGTACCGTGTCAGAACTACGTCATCCTCTGAGGGAAGGGAAAGACCTGAGGCAAGTTTCCTCCCTGAAGTCTGAGTGTATCTTGCGATTGTACCTGCGCTATTTTGGATCTGCGAAGCTCACGGTCCGGCGAAAAAATGGCGGCGCTCACTTCGTTCTTCCGTGCCTCTTCTTCATACGTGTGGCTTTGATGGATCAAAAAGTGGTCGCTCAGCACATAAAACGATACCCCCGATAAGTACATCTCGAACAAACACGCCGCCTTGTTTCCGCCATATCCTGTGAATCGTTCATCACACCTGCCACACACGTGCGTGAACCATCTGGCCCTGAGCCCTGACGAGGAAGCGAAACGCACCAGCCGCCGGCGTCCTTTCTGACCACCACGTACGGCTCGTATCCTGCCTGGTACTGTGTCACCTTGTATACCTCTCCGGGCTTGGCGGTATAGAATCGGCGGTAGTCTGTGCTGTTATGACCCGCGGAAAAGGATGCATGGAACGGGGCGATCCGGTTTGCATGCACGAGACCCAACAGCGCCTGAGGTGGGTCGATCAAAAATAGAACCCGCAGGGGAATGAGACGGCGCGTACCTTCTTATCTTGCGGAAACACTGCTTGGTTTCGTCCTTCTGCCTGCTTCACGTACTCGAACGCGGGAAGAACGAGGGCTGCGGTCCCACTTCGAACGCGCTGACCCACGTCGTTCTCCCCGTCGCGCAGGAGGGCGCTCACTGACGCGCGCCAGTCGGTACATATGGCAAAGTCAACATCGAGCAGCAGGATATACGTGGTGCGTGCGAGGAGACGTGCGAGGTTGCGCCACGTATTAAAGGCACGTGGAAACGGAGAGAGGACAAGATGGATGTCCGCGCGTGAGGCAAGTTCAGGCGAGTTCGTGACGAGCGCGCGCAGAGCGAGAAGACTCTTGTGCAGCGTGGATTTGCTATTCGATGTCGGGAGGGGGATGTGGACAGTCACGGAGAGGGGTCCTGTGTTGGGGAATAGCGGTAAGTCCAATCACTAATGGCCACTGTCTGGTATACAAGGGACGTACCTTCATACCGGGCGGCGAGTTTTCGAAGCACCTCGAACCTATTCGGAGTGACTAGCGTTGTAATCGTGATATCCTCGCCCTCAAATGATTCCGACGCCTTGTAAAAATACGGGAAGATCCTCATTGGGTGCATAGAGCCAGAAAACGCTTTCGACAAGAACAACAGCTCGGACATGGCGTACCAGTTAGGAGCCCAACTCTGTTCAGCAGAAGAAACATCGTCGAGCATCTGGGCACCCCGTATAGTTTCGCTTCGAGAGAGAGAGGGCCAGTAGAGTACAGAACCCGTAGAGAGCACTTCGAGGTCTGACAGGAATTCGTCCATATTCCTGTATCTCGCCGCTTTCTGTAGTACCATCATTTGCGTCGTCTGCACCGGAGCATCGTCATGGCTCGATGAGGATCTCGCGAACGCATCGCCGAAAAGTCGCCGAGTCCAGAGAAAACTGGAGTAGAACTTAGAAATATCGAGGGCGAAGGAGGTCGAACAATCTTTGACGAATGGACACAAGAACAAGAACGAGGTGGTGTAGAAGCAAGAGAGAAACGCATATACGAGGAGGCAAGTGGAGCAGAAACGTATGAGGGTCATGGCGGACTCGAAGTACCATAGTCAATATTTTCCCGGAGACGACCGTAGCTGTGACCTCTTGAGCGACTCCACACTAATCCACACACTATTCATGGAATTCTGAGTTATTAAACCAATAGTTACACAACCTGAAGGGACGGTTTATTGGAAATGTGCTAGCAAACAATCAAAGAGTGTCCCACCAGCCAGGCAGAGGGTGGGCACGCTCGAGCATGGAAAAAGCAGATAACTATTCCATAATTCCAATCCCGTAAAATAACCCATTTCCAAATTATTTTTCCTTTTCTTGATTATGAACCCCGCTCTTACGTTTTAGAAGTCCGCTTATCTATTCGAAATATCTATTCGAAATATCGTTATGAAACCTGCTGTAAGCGTAAGCACTAGGCGTCGACTATGTTGACTACAGTATGACCTTGCATTCTAGGAGCCATTGTGTCGGTTTTTTTTGGGGTTCCAACGGGCGTTGTTTTTGCGTACATATCAACTTGCATATCAAGGTATTACATATCGGCGCGAGAATGTTTTTGACCACGAGAGAAAGCAGTTATAGTAGCAACGCTTCTTCCATGTCGTGCATTGTTAAAGTGTGTAGTATGGAATGGACACGATCTGACGAGGACGTGATGGACGGTCTCCGTGGCAAGCTCACGGAGTCAGCGCTGCAGAACAGACGCAATATGGCAAGTGACCGGTGACCGGTGACCCTTGATTATGAACCCCGCTCTTACAGTTTCGGAAGTCCGCTTATGTATATTCGAAATGACGGGTATCTATCATTTGAAACCTGCTGTAGCCTGTAAGTACCATTATGTATTCACGGCGCCACACCATAAGGTTCAGTTTGGGGTCGCTGCCTACTCTTGGAGCGTCTATGGGTTCGTTCGTAAATACGCATCTGCTTATAATACATCTGGTCCTTGTCTGGTGGCCTAGTCCAAACATGCTTATCTCTCTTGTCACGGCGATCGACTCCCTCGCCCTCTCTACATTTCTCTATATCCTCTTCGCCTTTCGTGACCACAAAAGGCGAAGGGGCTCCCCGTACCCCCCAGGACCTCCATCTTGGCCTATCATCGGCAATTTGCTGGATGTCCCAAAGCTCTCTCCCTGGCTAGCCTATGCGAATATGTCTAAGAAATATGGTAAGATTGTCCTCTCCTTGTGCTGTGTTGCTTCTCTGAACCTTGGTTTATGTTGATTAGGCGATGTCATATGCCTTCAAGTCTTGGGCCAAACAGTAGTCGTCCTGTGCTCGCCTACAGTTATCAAGGATTTACTCGAGAGGCGTGGAGAGTTGTACGCGGATCGAACGCCCTTTCCCATCTTTGAGCCTGAAATGTTCGCCTAATCTGTCTTCTCTCGCCATAGGCGCTGATTCCAATAATGACTCAGAATGGGTGTCGATTGGTTTTTCCTATTCTCTAGAATGGGGAAATACTGGCGCGAAGGTAGAAAGCTATTAGATCGCAGCTTCCGCCCTAGTGCAATAGTCCTACATCGGCGTCTGATCGAGGAAGAGACACGCGTATTTCTTGGCCAGTTACTCGCCACCCCGAACGCCTTCCGCAAGCACATCGAACTGTTGTTCCCGCTTCCACATTCACCTGATAACCATTGACTCGCATTGTAGCCTTCAAGGAAATATTGTCATGCGCCTCACCTACGGGTATGACTTGAAAGAGAACGACGATATGTTGGTACCACCAAGGAGGGTTGTTGACATCATAAAACAGTTCATTTTACCCGGAGCAGCATTAGTAAATCATCTCCCATTTCGTGCGGTTCATTCACTCTCTACTGTCATTTGAATGTCTCATGGCTATATTCAGTCCGACACCTCCCTTCGTGGGTTCCTTGGTTCAAGTATGAACCACTGGCCAGCGAATGTCGGGAGCTGGCACGGAGGACGAAAGACGAGCCTTTTGACTTTGTGAGGAACTCCATGGTATGAGTTAGGTGACATTCCAGCAAATTGTCTCTGCTGATGGATTGCCAGCGCGAAGGCACGGCTGTACCATCTCTAGCAACTGAATACCTCCAAGAGGCAGACCTTCTGAGTGACCTGGACAGTCAACCGAGGATCCAAGACATCAAAAAGATTCTAGGGTCTTTGTTCATAGGTAATTCCCTGCGTCATCTACGAATACATGTAGCGCTTACGTCGAGCACCAGCCGGTTCAGACACTGCATGTGTTCTCACTGTTCCCGTAGCTTGCTTCTTGGCTGACACGCGACTCTCAGACCACTGCTGCTGTGTCCTCACTTTTCCTCGCGCTCATCCTTTATCCAGAGGTTCAGAAGCGAGCGCAGGCAGAGCTTGACGCGGTGACCTCAAGAGATAGGTTACCAACGTACGATGACAGGCCGCGTCTTCCATACATAGAAGCGATGAGCAAAGAGTTAATGAGGTGGCAAATGGTGACGCCCCTGGGTGACGGTTCCTGGTGCACTCTCATCAAATTGCCATGTACTAACGTCTGAAAGGTCCCCACGCGACAACTGATGACGACTTCTATAGGGGCTATTTTATTCCAAAAGGTTTGTAAGTGTCCTTCAATGTTCACTGAAGTAATTAACATCCTTTGCTCTGTAGGTGCCGTGGTCATAACTAACGGATGGTGCGCGACAATCATATGTCACATTTACTGTCGAGAAGGTTCTGAGATGGATTGACAGGGCTGTGCTACACAACCCGGAGCTATATCCCGACCCAGAGGCATTCAACCCCGATCGATTCCTCGACGAGGATGGAACGTTCCGCGACGATCCGATGATCCCGCTGGCGTTTGGTGCAGGCAGGCGGATATGCCCAGCACGCCACCTCGTCGACACGATACTCTTCATAGTGACGACGTCGGTATTGTCCGTGTTCAACGTGACGAGGGCCAAGGACAAGGATGGGAACGATATTCCGGTCGCGGTGCCTCCCGTCGACTCGATCCTACCCGATATAGCCATGTGAGTAAGCCTACGATGGTCGGTTTGTGACTAGTTTGATGAAATCCGTTGAAAGTCAGCTGCCGAAGTTTGAGTGTTCTATTACGCCAAGAGACAAGGTTGCAGAGGACTTGATAAGGAGTACCTTGGCTTGAACGTCATCTGTGCCACGCATGCTGCGGGGGTGCTGCATCAAATATTCTAGCCGGAGTCATTGTTTACGCGTCTGTGTAACTATACACTTGACTATGCACCAAGATTCTCAGTAGCTAAGTACTCATTAGATTCTCTACCACACCGCCTGCACCCTCTCCGTCGACTGCTAGGAACGAGGCTACTGCAGCCTATGAATGCTCCCGTGCTTGTACCCAACGACTTGGTTCGAATGGCCATTGTGATATAGCCGATTTGGCGTGTGGCTTCGGCATCGCAAAATTCCTACGAAAGTCACAATGCAAAGTGACACATCACAGGTATCGTCACGACAACGATATGCAGTGGGTCTACCTACCCGGACTCCTCCCTTCATGGGAAGAACGGCTCGGATTTTGTCTATAGAGACAAGATCACGTTGATATAGCAAGGAAGGCAGGCCACTTGGCCCATAGAAAATGCCGTAGTAATTGATCTTTGCGTCCTTGTTTGCGTCAACTTGAAATGTAACATGTGGCTGGTGACCGGTGACCAGTAACCTACTTAAGAAGAAAGAAGAAAGAAGAAAGCAGAAACATGGATTACAGTGATGTCCCTTGTGTCGTTGGCCATTCGTTTCCCGTTGTTAGTACAAGTCATGACATGAATCACATTCCAAGCGTGCGTATAGTACGAATAATACCCACAGAAGGGAACGACCATCCTATCACGGCGACCCGATGTACCTCTAGAGTAACCTACGACACTCGCTCCATTTGCCTACCATGATCTGTCAACGTATCAACATCTGTACGATCGCGTCCTTTCCCTTTCCCGATGCAACCTGGAATGGGGCCCTTCCTTTGTTGTCCCTGGCATCTGCACTCGCGCCACAGACGAGCAGTAAACGCACAATCTCTGCTCCACCTTCGGATGATGCTACGTGCGACGAAGTGCATCCATCCTTGTCCTCAGTATTTGCGCTCGCACCACGGTCAAGCAGCAGACGCACGGCCTGAGCGCTCCACGAGGTTGACGCCGCGTGCAACGAGGTCCTTCCATCCTTCCTCGCGGCATCCACTGGCACGCGTGCACCACTGTCGAGCAGCGAGCGCACGGCCTCTTTTTCGCCTTCGCATGACGCTAAGTGCAACGGGGTCCATCCGTTCTTGTCCTCGGCATTCGCGTTCGTGCCATGGTCAAGCAGCAGGCACACGGTCTCAGCGCTCCACGAGGATGACGCCTCGTGCAATGGGGTCCTTCTTCTCGGCATCCGTGTTCGCGCTACGAGCAGTAACCGCACGACCTCTGTTTTTCCTCTGGATGACGCCAGGTTCAGCGGAGTCCGTCCAAGCTTGCTTGTCCCCAGCATTTGAATTTGCGCCACGATCAGGCAGCAAGCGCACCATTTCGGCTGTCCCCGAGGATGACGCTAGGTGCAACAGGGTCCTTGATCTCTGCGCGGTCGCATACGCTAGACCGCTAGCCGACAGTTTGCGTTTTTGCCATATCAGAGTATGGGTTCCAAGCGCACACCTACAATGTCCACGTGCTATCTAGAGATCCTCGCTCAAATGGTGGCCAGTGCTATCTCTACTGTATATGCCCGCAAGCTGCTGCATCGCGCATCAGTCCCGACATAAGCGCCAGCACTTGCCACTGAGGTCATGTGAGTCGGCGTTCTGACGAAGAGCGAGAGGGAAACCTGCGATCAAATAATTCGCCTTTTCCTGGCTCACGAAGTCGCACATGATAATGCGAATGTGCATGTGGCCTCATCTATTAATACGGCACACAATCGAATCAGATCGACTCGTGTGAGCGCTGCCCGGTACCGCGCTGCTATAGATACAAAGGCGTATAGGGGTTCGCGAGTCCCGTCAGAACTGCCGCCACTGCAGCGCCCGCCCTGCGCCTCAAAAGCTTCAAGCCTGGGGCTCATGTAGACCAGATGATCCTGATCTCATCTACAGCATGTAGGGAAACACCGAGGACAAGGGCGGAGTACAGGCTCCGGCGAGACCAGCCGCTGGGCGCCGCCGTGACGAACTCCTGGTCGAGTTCCGACGGGACGAAATAAGCGCCAGATCCACGGGCGCGAGGCGGTGCGTTATGAAATGCACGGCGGGCAGAAAGCAGAAAGTGGCATATCCGGTCACGGAGGGCGCGCTGGGAGAGAAAAGACGATCGCGCCGGACAAGTGCACGAACAACAGCCCGAATAAGAGGTACCTCTCTTTAATGGTACTCGCGCCCAGTGGGTTGACGGATACAGTATCCATTAGAAGAATAGGGGAGGAGAAAATGGACCATGGTTTGGGACGACAGCGCAGAGTCACTGGGGTTAGGTACGGTGATGTATGAGGGGGAAAGTCGTGATAAATGGTGCAGATCCATGAGCGAGAGCAGTCGGCACAAACACGATTGAGCCTGGGTGGTGTCAGTGACGTCGGAATACTGTGGGAAACAGCTAGCCAAATCACATAATACGATTTCAAACAAAGTTGACAGACATCGCTTGAGGATCACCGTAACAGCAAAACACCAGTCCGACTTGAAGTTGAGGTTGTTGAGTCCGAGTCTGAGCTTGAGTCTGAGCCCGGGCCTGAGTTTGTTGGGCCGCAGATGTCCGGTAGCGGGCCGAGACTGACGGGCGTAGCGCTGGCACTGGCACGCGCCACTGACAGTAGGAGTTGAGATCAGGTTACGACTCTAACTTGAACTTGAAGGACACAGCTTTTTGCCTATCACTCCTGCTGATCTCTGCCCTTAATTTTTGGTGCAACGCGGTGCCTTGCTACCAATGACAGCTCCTAGATGCTACGGACAGCCTGATCGCCTGAGCCCTTCGTTAACTTTGCATTAACTAAGAGCTTAGCACTATTCACCGGGGCTAGTACAGATGCAGGACGCATGATCTCACTGGATCGTTACCGGACACAATCCGCCGTCTAATGGCGCTCTGTTTTGTGATTGATGATATAGAGCGCCCACACAGTCCAGGTGCTGCGTCCTTGGGCATTATGTCCCGATTGTGACCTGAGTCCTTTCAGTTACCGACCGTCATATGATCTCGCTAACGTGGACTTGGCCCTCTTCTGGAAATGCTATACTGTCACCCGATACTCTCCGAGCTTGGTGAGACGCTCTGTGCCGCAATATGCGATGTCAACTCAGGCTAACTCGCCCGACCGCGTGCTTTCATCAGACCTACCAACTCTTTACGGTGTTGTTTGGCCGCTCTTGCACAGGGTCTCGAAGAGTGCTTGGAGCATAAAAAGCTCAAAGATGAAGGGGAGCAGTCTCATTGCCAACCCACCAGCCAACGCACATTCTCTAATAACATCCTCACCATGAAGCTCACTTCCACCATCATCTCTCTTGCGGCATTCTTTTCCGTCGCATCTGCGGACAATGTTCGCTTCAACACTTTTTACGACAATCCCCAAACTTCGCTGAACAACGTTGCGTGCTCTAACGGCAACAACGGCTTGGTCACCAAGGGATTCCCCACCTTCGGTTCGCTACCCTCATTTCCCGGCATTGGTGCCGCCAAGGCCGTAGGAGCGTGGAACTCCCCACTGTGTGGGTCGTGCTGGGAACTAACGTTCGGGGGTAACTCGATCTATATCACCGCCATCGACACGGTCGGGGACGGCTTCGACATCTCACTTGCAGCCATGAACATCCTTACGAGTGGGCAAGCACAGAAACTTGACGTCGTCAATGCCCAGGCCACGCAAGTTGCCAACTCATTCTGCGGGCTGCCGCCATGACCGGCGTGAACCTTTCAGAAGTATGTGGCCATTTCACTCAGCTTTGGGCTCCATCTGATTTTTTTTTGGAGATCCGTATTTTTTCTTGGAAATCCGTATCTTTTCTTGGAGATCCATATCTTTCCTTGATGGTGTTTGGACTGTGGGCTTTTCCAGATCATGTAATAGTAGTCAGTCGCTTACGGACAGACAGTTTGCTACTACACTACAGTACAATACAGTACAGTAGACTCAAGAGTAGACTGTCAGTAGTTGAGATAATCCGAAATCTGGTGCCCTCAATAGGAAAACTGCCCTTCAAGTGCGTGATGCGTCTTGGTATTTGCACACCTGGCTCTAAGCCTGGCTCGGACTTAGACCGATGGCTTCCTGCGATAAGTATACAAACCCTTGACCAGACCACAGTGGGGCAAGCAGTGGGTAGTTCATATAGCACCTATTTCCCACGTACTTTCCCGTTATATATTTAGCTTTTTTTTTGACCTCCCCTTATATAAGGCTTAAGTTATGTTTGCTACCCGAAATTGGTAAGTCAACGTCTTGCCAGTGGCGGCCTAAGCTTGCTCGCCCGACGCTGAGCGATACCATGCCGCCTCGATCTTTTGCCGACATTCTTGCCTCTACTTTCAGAAGCCTGAGCGTGCCGCTCCTGAAAACACCCCCTCTAGTTTTAAGGAGGAAATTTTATCTTTTGATACGCCTTTGGATCTTACATGCGGACTCGGAACTCGTGCCTCTGTCATGACACCTGCATCCTTTGGTGTCTATTCGCTTCAGTCTGTTTATTTGGGCCAACAGCCTAGACCGGATCAGCTGGATAACTCTCCAGCTCAAAGTTGCTTTGCACTGGAAGGGAGTTCTGCTGCTGCTCGCCGGAGCCGGAGGAAAAACTTAAATACTACTGTACCATGGAATCAAGGATTGGACTTCAAGCTGTCAAATAGACCCGAACGACAGAAAACTGGGGAAAGAAGAAAGTCTGAAAATAATAGGCCGTCTACAGTATCGTCCAAGAAACAAAAGGTATCGGATGCACTCGCCATACCAACCCAGGCGAATACGACTAGGTACGCGTCAATATGAATGCTTTCGTCATACTCACCACATCAGGAATGTATGTATGGGTATGCGACACTGGAACCGGCTTCAACCGGGGGGTCAGGGTGCCGCAGGCTTCGACCCGGACTACGGGGCTCTGTCGGACACTGAGAAAGAGGTATGTGGACTACGCTTTGAAAGAATACCACATGATGTTCCATCAACTCGTACAAGCTCTTCGAGCAGGAGAAGTACAAAAGACGCGATGCTACGGTGAGTTTTCGTGACTATGTGATAATCTAACTAACGAAGCCTTCATTTCAGAACAAAGTAGAGGCAGTGGCGAACAAAGAAAATAGTATATTTCAGAAGTGTAGTGCTACATAGGGTAATCTGCCCTCAGACGCACAATAATGGATTCAAAAAAAAAAAAAAAAAGAAAATAGTATGACTCGAATGCATGTTGATCGCAATCGCCGAGCTGATGGACCCCTTTTTAGTTCTCTCGGGTTCCTAAATACGTTTTGTCAACCATGTTCCATCGGCGCTCCTCATCCTCGTCAAATCGACATTTTCCTCGTCTGTCACACTCTCGCTAGCAACACGGTCATGCTCTCTTCACTGTAATCATGGGTCCTCTCAATGCTCATGGATAGGACTCGAGCCAGCGTTTCCGGTGCCGATAGCATTCGACCTCAAGTGAATTGTAAACACCCTGAACCGCAGTGGAGAATTTTGAGCAAATTCCAGCCCCATCAAGCGCAAAAGAAATTCTCGGCGAACTTTGTTTCAAATAGAAAATCATGCAGTACTCCAGATGTTATTGAGCTCTTGTCAGATCTCAGGGGTCGAGCGCCGAACGGGATTGGCATCGACACCGTGATGCTCTACCTTCCAAAGTTCGAACTCGGGCCTTGCCTCTTGAGTCATTGAAGCCGTATCGTTGCCCACTGGAACCAGGTGGGGGAATAAGAACGCCATTCCATGAGAACTATAAGAAACGGCAAACTCTACGACTAATCACCAAACCACCTGCCACCACTAGTACCCGTATCAGCTGTCAGTTCAAATTCTGCAGCTTTGTCCATTCTTTATCATTAGTATTGAAATCGACGCCTTTCCCTTTCCACCACTCCCTAGCTCGTTCTCCTGCTCCGATGGCGTCCTCCAAAGCCTCTTCGACGTCGCACATGCGGTACTGCACCGGCAGCCCGCTTTTGTCCCACCACTGGAGCACTTCTGGCCGATTGTACCGTGTCGCGCCGATCAATACGTCTTGGTCATAAAATAGCTGCAACCCGCTGTCCAACCACCACTGCAGCACGTCGATGTGGCCTTGGCAGCTCGCGTGATACAGCGCCTGCCGATCGTATGTGAAGTCGATGCCAGAATGAGCCCACCACGCGAGAGCAGCGACGTGGCCCGCTGCACTCGCGGTGTCCATGACGCGGCCTACCTTGAGTGGGAGACGAGCGCGCTGCTCGCGCCACCAGTCGAGCACGGCCAGCTGATTTTTTGCGGAAGCGTGCTCGAGCGCTGCTTCGGTGTATTCGAATGGTAAGCCCGATTTGAGCCACCAGTCAAGAGATTCGACTTGGCCGGCACGCGACGCGCCGTCGATGGCATCTATAATCGCGCGAGATTCGGGAATCGGGAAGTCCTTCGGGTGTACTTCATGCATGGACTGCCACCAATCGAGTACGTCTACGCGTCCATGGTGCGCGGCAGTGATGGGAATTAAGTGATGGCGAAATATTTCACCAAAGCGTGAACGACAGTGGCGGTGGAGATAGGTGAGAATGTGAATATAGGAGAAGCGCACGACGAGTCTGGCGCCAACGGAAGTCGGAGGCCGAAGTGCGGGTTCACATGAGACTAATAGAGGCAAGAAGCCGGTGAGAAGGGCGTGATCTGTTGGGGAAGCACGAGCCCACGAAAGGGGCTGAGGTAAGGATGTGGGAAGGCCAACGGCTTTAGTCAACTCCCAGTCGCCGACCTGGTCCATAATCTCAGCCATGATTTCGACGGGAAGTGGGGAGATGTACGAGGCTCTGGAACAAGGAATACGAATGTCGTGCATAGATAACTTCGAGTTCACAGGACTCTACCCCATCAGAGAGGTCGGGAGAGGATGGCCCAACTGATTGGGACAATGGAGTCTTCGACCGAGGAGCAATCGAATGGAAATCTGGAGAGGAGAAGGGGCGCGGGTCGGCGGGTCTTGCATCACCGGCATCTGGGTTACAAAGGGCGGTTGTAGATGGAAAGGGGTACAAGCGTAGATCATGGTGGGCGAGCCTAGAGGCAAGCTCCAGCTGCGTGCCTGCCGTGGGTAATGACCTCACGGAGCAGAAAAGGTACAGTTGTTGGAAGGTTAGTCGTCGATACGCATCGTGAACGAGATCAGCGGGGGATGGCGAGAGTGGAGTTAAAGGGCCTCCTTGCCTGCGGTCAACAGTGCACGACTACAGAGAACATCAACCAGTCAGTCGGACAGGCGTCGTGTAGCCTCGGCCGATTCTAGGTGATGTAATTAGACTTACCCCCAGTTCCGAATCTGACGAGTAGCATTCACAAAACCCTATTCCTGAGTCTGCCACGGATGCTGGACGCGTCTGAAGGGACTGAACCATTAACGGCAATATTTGAACAGCCAGAAGAAATGGGGCGAAGTGGAAGTACAGAAAGAAGGTACAAGTCAGGGATGACGCGATGACGTCTGGCACAAATATATTGGAGGGAGATTGAAAGCGCTGAGCAGCTAAGCAGTTGTCAATGGTCTCGATTACTAAGCAGGGGGGTTCCGGCAAGTTGGTCCTACTCATATCTCGTGTTTATCACTATAACTTCGTAGCCAAGTCTCTCAACTCAGGGACTATATCAACTCCCTTCCCTTTGACCAGGAAGTCCCTGATGTTCGTCAACGCTCGCAGTTCCATCTTTTTCTGCGAATCGCGTGTCTCGGTCCCCATGTGCGGGAGAAGTGTGGCATTTGGGAAGTCAAGGAGTCGCGGATTGACCGAAGGCTCGTTGGGATACACATCCAGGCCAACGGCACCAAGCTTTTGAGAGTCGTGAATAATTTTATCGTCATAGAAGCCCTCATCAGGTACTCACGTGTCCGTCTTCTAGTGCCCTGATCAGTGCAGCCTCATCGATGACCTTCCCTCTGGCGGTGTTCACGAGGATCGCGCCTTTTTTGAGCTTCCGAATCATCTCTTCGCTGACAAGACCCTCCGTATCCGGTCTCAGCGGGGCGTGCACGCTCAGCACGTCCGCAAGGCCCAGGAACTCATCCAGTCGTTCCTGTCCAAAATACTCGCACCAATCTGGCGCACCATCCACCTTTCTTCGTGAGTGATAAACGATACGCATCGGGAATGCACGCTGCCAGCTCGGCAAGACGAAAGCCAATGCCTCCGAGGCCGAGGAATGGCAAGCGTCTTCCCGGTAAGATCGTGGGTCAGGGAGGACGAGATATCGCTCTTCCATCGTCCTACACGTAAGCTGCGCTCACTCTGTGAGAAATGGCGGAAGGCCGATATCATCAGGTACAGCGCAGTTGTCGCCGTTGCGTCGTCGACGGCTACGGGGGTGTTAGAGACAATAATCCCTACAGAAGGAGATATCAGCCTCCTTCCCTTCCAGATAGGGCGTGTGCTAAAAATAGTGGCGTCAATGTACCTTTCTCTTTGCAT
Source organism: Lactarius pseudohatsudake (assembly GCA_021525015.1). Taxonomy (NCBI): domain Eukaryota; kingdom Fungi; phylum Basidiomycota; class Agaricomycetes; order Russulales; family Russulaceae; genus Lactarius; species Lactarius pseudohatsudake. The sequence continues at coordinate 97,818 of JAKELH010000033.1, read as the reverse complement.
GCGTCGACGTCGATTTGGTCATAACCCGCCCCATTGTGTCCTATCCATCGCACTCCAGGAGGAAGCACCCCAATAAGAGCGCTATCGAACACGCCAACATGTTCGGCTGACGTGTTGTGGCGATAAATCGCTACCGTGCCTTCGTATTTTCCTCCTTGGTTCAGATTCGCGAAGAAATCTGCACGGTCGAGGGAGTCCATGCGCTGTAGAATCGAAGAAGTGGGGTGCGAATATGCTCGAGGGAAAGAGCCTACTAACAACTACATCAGCTAAACCATGGAAGAGCTGCTTTGATTCTTCGTGTGCCCATACAAGATCACCTAGAATGACATGCGATCATTTGGATTGAATCCTCCTGCAGAGACGCCAAGCGTACCACAAATTAATACGCGAGGTAGAGTCATGGTTCCCTGGGTGAAAGCAAGAAGATCAAACGAGCGATATGGGCAACTTATTCAACCCCAACCCCCACCGACGGCGACATGCCCGTGACCACCATGCGACAGCATCGTGTTTCGGCAGGGCGGTCCGACCGATGAACGCACGGTAGTATAACGAACGGTCAGCGTGCAGATGATCGTCGTCGGCGAAACGGGGTCTGAGAATGTTGTGTTTGTGCGCGCTCGCTCAAGTGAGCAGGTAAACCCATGATTGAATCCTGACCAGCACTCTGGTGACCCCGTTCCACAAGAATGGGATGGGGTTTATATTCGAACAAAAAAGGTAATCAACGAAATAGTCAGCCTGGGTCCATCCTCAGACACCTCTAGTATGCTGATGCATAGAACACTCTGCCCTACTTATGGCTTCCACCATAGCGTGTCTTGCGGCCCCAGTCGAAGGGAATATAACGGTATTTGATCATGTGCCTGTGTGGAACAGTTAAGGGCGGATCGGAGCAAGAAACGATTTCACTGACTGTAACTGCCTTCTCATGGTTAATACGAACAAGACACAGAAATACATCACAAGAATTGGCCAGTAAACTGGGACATCAAACACGGTCGAAAATGTCATAAAGAACGAAATCAAGGTTGCACGTGTGGTGGACAGCCTGCACACGATGTAAGGGCCGTGGTCAACTGCTGCGGGGACCACGTGTAGGAAAGGGAAATCGCACCAAAATTGCCATTCCGGAAGCCGGCGAACGAACGGACGAAACTCGTCGTCACGGCTACTGGGAAGAGGCGAAGGAATATCGCCTTCACCTCCCTCCAGCTCGTCTGCCATCAAGTCATCCTGAAGGGATGGGTCGAACTTTGGTTGTAAAAAGGCAAGAAGCAAATTCAAGAGGTAGATTGCATGTGCATCTACGGGTGTAGCAAGCATTTTAGTAGTCCTTCACACTCAAGAAAAAGTCAACGCACAGCAGACTAAAAATAATGATGTCAACAATAATGGCAAGTCGAAGAAGAGGCCGACATACCAATGTACCACTGAGTACCCCCGGCAAACAAAAGAAAGCACTATGGGTAAGTGACAGGCCTCAAGGATGGTATAACGAACACGTACGCCTTGCGCATACACGATACGTAGCTCAAATAAGGCGACTGTTACGGTGGTCCCAATCCACCGGTACAAAACATGAGGTGTAACACGGTCGAGAAGTTGCTGGTATTGTCGTTTTATGCGGGCATATGTCGCTGGGATGTTTTGAAGTGAACCAGAAGTTTCTCCAGTTGCCTCTGAAGACGACATCATTTGAGCTCCGGTCTTCGGTTAGAAGTTTCCCCTTTTTTGAGTATTATACGAAAAGTATAATAGCTCGGGAAAGGAGGGGATTGGTACGAGGGAATGGGAATGTACGGGGAGAATTGGGAGTACAGGTGAGAGGCGACGGTGACGAGCGCAAAAAGAACACTGTATCGCCGTGCTTACGTAATAGTGGCACTCCCCAGTCATCGCCATGACCGCAGTGTCCACCATTGTTGAGCACGTACTTGCCCATCTTTCGGACCCCTGCCCATCACAATCAAGTCCATCTTCTCCCTTATTTGTTGCCTTACAAGGGCCGCAAGGCTCAGGAAAGACGTTTCTCACTGAGCACGTCAAGCGCTCGCTCTCTTCCGCGGATGAGCGACATCCCGCCCTCCGCGTAGCTACTCTGTCGATCGACGACCTCTACCTCCCCCACACACAGCTGAAGACCGTCGCTTCTTCAAACCCGGAAAATGCGTTATTACGCGGTCGTGGACAGCCAGGCACGCACGACATCGCACTCGGTCTCTCCCTTCTCCTTTCATTGAAGGATATAAACCGCTCGCCGACGGCTCATTTGCGCATCCCGCGCTTCGACAAAAGTCTCTTTGGTGGCGAAGGAGATCGCCTTCCTGAGTCTGAGTGGACGCCGATCCATGGTCCCTTAGATGTTGTACTGCTCGAAGGTTGGTGTGTGGGATTCTACCCACAATCGCGCCAATACATCGAGCGGCGCATAAATCAGATACCACTCGGACTGGAACAGACGTTTGACGTCTCTGCGTATACCCTGGAACACATACTCGACGTGAACCAGCGCCTCGCAGAATACGCAAAGTGGTGGGATCTCTTTGATGTCTTCGTCCAGGTGCGCATACATTCTTCTTGTTCGTCCACCCACACCTCAGTTACCCCGCGATGGACTGGGAACAAACAGATCGCTCCTCCAATCGAGAGTCCATACGTGCACATATATAAGTGGCGATTGGAGCAGGAGCACGCGATGAAGGCTACCACAGATGGAAAGGGTATGACTGACGAGCAAGTCAAAAAGTAAGCCCGAGTCTTGTACCTCTCTCCGAAACATGGCTTACGATCGCTCGTATAGGTTTGTCGATCGTTACATCCCAGGATACCACTTCTTTGAAGCGGGAGTCGTGACTGGTGGACACGACCCCCAGACGGGATCTCGACTTTCCCCCCCTTGGTTACCGAATGGAGAGACGCAAGATTCATCACTTAAATTTCTCCGCATCACCATCGACGGGAATCGCGAAGTGGTGGACGTCAGCACGCGTTAGCTGATGGGTGTATTAACACCGAAGGTGTTACATGAATGCCCGAAGTTTGACACCCCTCTTCCTATCAGACCCACCCTAGATCGGCGTAGTGGGTCAATACACCGAAGCATTTTTCCGATGCCGTGTTCGTGACCCTTCATTGAAAATTTTATGTACTGCGTTTCACTCACGTTACGTTTGTATCATTTATCACGAACCCATCATGTACTCTCACGATGAATCGCGATGACCCATCTAAAGTGTTTGTGACAATTCTGTCTCACATTCTCCTCTCAAAGGTGATACTATCGTTAGTCCTGTTGCAACACCTATAGATGCACGTCTAGCTCTACATTAATATATCTGAGTACAAGGGCCAAGTGAACTACGGGGAAAGCCATGCATGCAGCCACGGAGAAAATATGCCGGAGGCCAAAGCCGAAGTCCGCAAACGACGGCGAAATCAAAACGGAATGCACTACTCTTGGCACTACTGATCATGTTACTGATGAGAAATTCAATGAAATGGCGCCTACATCTGGCAAAAGCGGGGATTCCGCGACACTTCCAGACTATCTTTCTAGTGTAGCACGCCAGGCTAATCGTAATATGAGCTCCGGCCATCCGGGCCGTCAGTGTTCTGATACAACGACCATCATCGCGGCACGGCACACAATGCCCAAACGACTACGCCTTAAGAGGACACCAGCCGAGCAAGCGGAACATGACTTACGCAAGGCGCGTAAAGCTACCAAGAAGGCTACTTCCAAGCAGCGTAGCGCACGTGGTACCGACCTCGATTCAGCATCGAAGCATTCTGGTGGCCTGGGTGCTGAGTTTGACTTTACATCCCCCGATCCTGGCCCGTCTACCTCACACTACGGCGCCGGTGCTACGGCAGAAGATGAGCGCTTCCAGCAGAAGCTGTGGGACGCACTTGACGATGACAATGACCGACGAGACGGTATCGAGGCCCGACTGAACGAATATGCACACGTGCCGCGGCGGTGGAGAGGAGTCGGTCCGCGGGAATACAATCTAGACAGCACGGGTGGACAAGATGACGACCCCAGATTCATGAATGACGACGAGTATGCTGAATGGGTGCGAGTGAGTATTTGGTGGTGAGTCGACTGCTTTTATTGATAGCCACACATGGTTCGCGGGCTTAGCCACGGATACAGGAACCGAAATGCTGAAGCATATCGCCAGGAGCAGCATCGAAAGGCTGCTCAAGCCGCGGCGCGGGCCGAAGCGGCGCGTGTCCTTAAAGCGGAGGATGACGCCCGGAGGCGCAGACGCGAAGAGCGCGAACGCAAACGGCAGGTGGACGCCCGAGATACCTATGATCGGCGCTGGGCGGAGCTTCTCAACTCAAAATCGGTGGATCTAGGCTTTGGAGACGTACCATGGCCCGTGCGAGGAAAAGCACAGCTGACCGCAGAGGCCATATCTGCGTTCCTCTTCCCATCCGGCCCGGATGTTGAAAGTGGTAGGACGCGGAAAGAGGTACTAAGGGAGGCGATGCTGCGTTTTCATCCGGACAAATTTGAGGGGCGGGTGATACCACGTATAAGGTCGGAGGATAGAGATCCGGTAAGAGAGGGTGCCAATGCCGTTGCGAGGGCTGTGATGGGACTGATAACGCTTGATTCGGGGATTGTGCCCCGGTAGAGCGTTACGTAATCACCATTGTCGACGAGTTTTTTTTGTGATGTAATGTGAAGCGAACAGGGAAAGTCTCTCACACTTTGTTTTTCCCATCTCTTTGCCTTGAACACCTCCCCTCCCCCTCCTCCGACGCGACCCCTCCCCTTTCCTACTGTCAGATTCACATCCTCATCCTCGCTGCTGTGTAGCGGAGACGGTATACCCTCGAACATACCATGACCAACATCAAAGATGTTTTCAATCAGAATGCTGACTCGCGGTCGCTGGCGCCCGCCGCCGTTGGATCTCAGGTCTTGCTGATGACCATTGTCTCCGTACGTCTGTCGACACCTCTGCAATATAGCATCGGTATTCACCCCATGCTCTAGGTGGTCACTATCATTTTGTTTAACATTCTCCGCCCGAATAATAAAGTGAGTGCCTTGTCTGACCTGTTCATTCATCTATATATGCCGACTGTGCTCCCCTTAGATCGTCTACGAGCCCAAAGTCAAGTATCATGTCGGTGAGAAGAAGCCCCCACGCATATCGTCGAGCATTTTTGGCTGGGTTTCCCCACTCCTTCACACCAAGGAACCTGAGCTAGTCGACAAGATTGGCCTAGACGCGGCAACCTACCTACGCTTCCTCCGCATGATGCGAACAACCTTCACCCTAGTGGCCTTGGCTACCTGCGTCGTACTTATTCCCGTCAACGTCTCATATAATCTCAGTCATGTCGACTCGTCGCAACGTGACGTTCTTTCCATGCTCACCATTCGTGATGTTGGCGGTAATTTCCTCTGGGCTCACGTCGGTATGGTGTATATTATCACGGGGATCGTTATTGTCACCGTTTGGTTCCACTGGACTGCTATGGTCCGCCTTCGCGCTCAGTTCTTCCGCTCCCCAGAATACGCCCAGTCTTTCTACGCCCGCACTCTAATCGTCACGCGCGTATCAAAGAAACTTCAGTCCGATGAAGGCATTCGGGCTATCTTCGATTCTGTTCAGGTACCTTATCCTACTACCTCTGTGCACATCGGCCGTCGCGTGGGAAACCTTCCCCATTTGATCGAGGTGCATAACAACACCGTTCGGGCGTTTGAACACAGTGTTGGTGAGATATCTGAAGGGGGGCAAGATGGGCAAGAAGCGGCCCACCATTCGTATCGGTAGCTTTTGGGAATAGGTGGCCAGAAGAGAGATGCGATCGATTATTACACGTGTGTGATTTGCGAACTTCTCTGTCCTTAGACTGATCATTTTATAAACAGTGAAAGACTAAAAGTGACAGAACAGGCCGTCGAATCATACCGAACCCAGATCGACAAGCGTAAACCAGAGAACTATGGATTTGCATCTATGGCTGCTGTCCCATACGCACACATTGTTGCCCAATTGTTGGAACGCAAGCACCCAAAAGGTTCAGATATCGGCCTCGCTCCCAACCCTAAGGATCTTGTCAGTGAACATATGTCAGCTGTGACCGCGATACTAATGATGACCCGCATAGATCTGGGAAAATCTGAGCAAGTCCCAAGCTGAGCTGTTCCGGAAGAAATCAACGGGGTGGTTCTTCCTTACTCTCATTGCCTTCCTCAACACCGTCCCGCTCTTCGTTCTTTCGATTCTTGCCAATTTATCGTCTGTGCGTATCGTACCTATCCATACCGGTTTTCTTCCTCATCGTGTTCCTGAAGATTGCCAGCTTCGTCCCATTCCTTTCAAACTGGCAACAGACTTCCTCCTACTTCCTTCAACATCGTCTCTGGTGTATTGCCCCCGGCCGTGTCTGCCTTTTTTGGTTTCTTCTTGCCCATCATGATGCGCTGGATTTCGCAGTATCAGGGTGCTTTGACACAATCTCGTTTAGACCGCGCAGTTGTGGCACGCTATTTCGCGTTCTTGGTGATCTCACAGCTTATCATATTCACCCTCATTGGCGTCGTCTTTAGTTCGTTCCAAATATCCTGCGTCGAGTTTTAAATATTGATCATTACGGCAGACTCGGTAACACAAATCGTCAAGCAGATTGGGCAACACAAGAGTTTCCACGATATCCTGAATAACATCGACAGTACGACCCCAATTTCATTGTCGCCATCGTTCAAGCGCTGATCATATCCATGCATTCCAGAACTCCCTGCGACAATAAACCAGACGTACATCAATCAGGCTTCGTACTGGCTGACGTTCTTCCCGTATGTTCTTTCCTCGCAGTACTGTGCTGAATGGTGCTAAGGTCGGATGCTAGTCTACGAGGCTTCCTCGTTATTTTTGACCTGGCGCAGATCGTCAACCTCCTGTGGATCTCATTTAAGACGCAGTACGTGTCCCTCGACGTATTTTCCTATGTCTGCTTAAGTGGCATGGATGCTATTAGTGTACTCGGACGCACTCCTCGAGACCATCGAGATTTTACCCAACCACCAGAGTTCCAATATGCAATTTATTAGTGCGTATTCCCTTGATCACAGAATTAGCTGATCCTCTGACTTCTTGCCTATATCAAGCTCTAATATCGTGAGTCGTGTATCGCCACGTCTCCTGCATAATTCTAACATCGCTTCGTAGCTATTTATGGGTACTGTTGGTCTTGTTTTCGCTCCCTTGGCACCTCTGGTCGCTGTCGGGGCTGCTATTGTGATGTGGATTAGTTCATGGGTCTACAAGTACCAGTTAATGTTCTGTTTTGTCTCGAGAGTTGAGACTGGCGGAGTAAGTCCCTTCGGCGATCAATATGCTCCACAACTAACGTTATGTTGTAGCGTCTTTGGAATCCGATTGTCAACCGCCTCCTTGTCTCCGTGATGCTGATGCAGGCACTTATGTTGCTAAGTGGGTTCGGTTCTTGTCACTCTAGCTTGTATTACTCACGTATATTCAACCAGCAATGGGCCTGCAGTACGGTTGGAGGTCGTTCGCGTGGGTTGCTGGTATCCCACCTTTCATCATCGTGATCCTATTCAAGGTCTACATCGACCGTGTATTCGCTCGTCCGTTCAGGTACTACGTCCCAACAGAAGCAGAGCTCCGTAACGCACAAGTTCATTCGCAGCACGGCGATATCAAAGGGAACCGCCTTGGGAAGCGCTTTGGTCATCCTGCGTTGCATGCAGAGCTCTTTACTCCTATGCTGCACGCCAACATGATGCCGCTCCTCGCGCAAGTATACAGTGGACGGCTAGACAGCGAACAGGCGAAAATGGGAGAATATGGCGGGCAACGGTTGGACGCGCGCATACTGCCAGGTGGCATCAAGATCGCAGGCGTGGATCAGAGTGACCTCGATTATGATCCTGTTCTGTACCGACGCGACCGCGGCGAACTCGACTGGGACCAACGGTCAATAGCGACTGCACTAGACTCGACGGCGAATTTCTCCGGTGGGCGGAACTCTCCTGCGCCATCGCTCCCTGGATATGGCCGATATCTTTCTCAAGGATTACCTGGCCGGGAAAGCGAGATCGAGCTTGCGCGATTCGACCCAGACCAACAGCCATTACTTCCTGCGACTCTCATGGCCGGCCATGGTCTAGGGGCGAGTTCACATTCCTTACCCGGTTACTCCTCCCCACACCCACCGTACGCAGACCCGGCAGGAACTCAGTACCCCCCGCCACCAGGCATTGCGTACCATGGACGGGTCCCTAGCAACGAAGGATTCCGCGAGGCTCCCATGCACCGGCCGTATCACAGCCGGGGATCGTCTGGATATTCATATAATTCCGGACGTGAGTCGCCTAACCCTAACATGGCTGGCCGTGGCACCTTCCGGTGATCGCACATCTTTGTGACCCCGCTCTGTTTACACTTACTATTTTGTATTGCGTTGGCCCCCTCTCGTCGTTAATATTTCTCTTTACTTGTGCCCTCGCTCCTGTCGCTTGTATTAGCCAGCTTGGTAGCCCACCACTCACGGACACGGACAATCATTTCATTTACGTCCTTCCTTATGCCACATTGCACTCCCTTACTTTGACGAACTCATTCTCTCATGGACTGCGCGCTGCACGGGGGCCTTGCCATGCTTGCAGGTATCGCCCTCATTCGTACTTGTAAGGACCTGCTAGTTATGTGTTGCTATCTATATAAAGATATATTGCCGAATCACTGCGCCATCATCTCCGTTCGCCGTCCGCCGTCCAGAGAAGAGGGGAAGATTACATGCATACATTAGAAGCATTGGGTAAGTATAGCATCGATGTGGTGAGTTGTGAGGCCAGGATTCGAGAGTAATTTAGTAGTTGCCGCCAACGAGCTGCCACAATCGCTCGCGGATCGTCCGCTTCTTCCCTTCCTGGTCAGACTCCCCCTCGGACTTTTCCGCTTCGACCACTGGCTGGGGCTTCTCTGCAAGCTCGGGGAGCGGAGTCTGGGAATTTTGACGCGCGAGGTGGAGAATGCGCTCGCGGCGGGACATTTTGGGGCCAACCGGAATTTCTGTGCTAACCGGTTCAGGCGAGGGAGAAGGTGCGAATGTCGGCGCGACGGTGACAGGATCGGGAGCGGCAGCAGTAGCAGCGACAGCAATAGGTGCGAGGTCGTCGGCCGTATGAATGTCGGCATTGCCCTCGGGGACCGTGGTGGGCCGCGGCGGCGTGAGGGAAGGAGATAGCGGGATGATAGGCGTCCACTCGCGGGAGGTCGCGATCGGGGTGGCGTTTACATTCGCCCCAGCCTCCAACTCGCTGGCTCGTTTGTCCCCCGGCGGCGTCGTCTCTCCCGCGTTCGTGTCGGGCGTGGTGGGCGGCGCGAGAGCGCGCCACTTTTCGCGCGCGCGAAACAGGTTCGGTGTGTGTGGGCCACGAGCGGCCTCCGGCGAGAAACCATCAAAGGCGAGCCAGGAGGCGGCAAAGTCTGGTATCAGCGCTTTGTCGGGGAGGGACTTGTAGAGTGGAAATCGGCGCTGGAGGACCTCGCTCGGACCGGCCCCTGTGTGTGAGAGACGAACGTGAGCATATTGTGTAGCGCCAGCGCGTACTAAGGACGTACGGGCCCATTCGACGCGGACGTCCACGGTTTTGTAGCCGTCCGGCGCGTCGGCCACATCTGCGGACCCTTCGCCTTCGGCGGAGGGCTGCGGTTCGGGAGGTTCCCCCTTGTTCGTCGACAACCCCAATCCGCGTAGCATTTCCTCAAGTCCGACATGGCCATCTCCCTCTGGCAGGTCCGGGACGTGGACGCGAATCTTTGCATAGTCCTCTGGAAGACGCTCACGCACGTCTGCGTTATCAAAGACAAGCCAAAAGTATGGTTGGAAGACCGTTACGCAGCTGGGGTCCTGTGAAAAAGGCATCCGGTGAGTGAAAGCATGGCGGCTTGAGCGTGAGACGCACCCTAGGAAATATGACTTCCCTCGCAGGCCCGTATTTCTCCTGTACAGCGTGGGCTATGGCCAACCCCTCTGCAGAGGAGCGTATCCTGCTCCAAGGATTGACATACATGCACTCCGCGCTTGAGCTCGCAAGCCGGCGTCGCCGTTTTTCCACCTTGTCGGGCGGTATGTAGTCGTCGTCGAATTGTTCTGCGCCGGCGTCGGGAAAACTAGCACTGGGTGCTATCGTGGAAAGCACACGCGCATGGCGAGAGGTTCCTTTAACTCCTGTAGATCTCAAAAGAGCCAGCATCGATGTGCTGGAAGTGTAGCACGTCGGATGGGGCGGCTACCACAGCTGCCAAACAGTGACCCGCTCTGACCGGCCAAGTTGGGTAATTTATTCTCATGAGCTTTCGTCCGGCTCTGGACCGGTCCGGCTGCCGAGCCGCTGAACCCAAGATTTGCTTCCTTCAGGCATGTGCTTGCCGTGCAGCCATGTCCAATAACCTCGACGCGTTCGTCACGCACAAGCTACCCTTACCAGAACCCCTTGCAACATCTACCGAGATATTAGACCGCCGATCTACCTTTGTGGCATATATTTTCCGGGCGGCCACCCCCGAGAATGCCCGTAGCATACACTCACACGTCCGTCAAGTCCTTCATGCGAAGCGTCCCGCTTCACACGAGATCATGGCTTGGCGCTGTATGGTCTTGAAAGAAGGTCGGACAGGATTAAGAGGGGACGATGATTTCAAGATCGAGGAAGGCAGCGAGGACGATGGCGAGCAATGGGCTGGCACTCATGTCCTGAAGGTGATGCGCTCAGAAGCAATTGTGGACGCTGTGGTTATCGTCAGTCGTTGGTAAGATTACGTGTCATTCGACTTTGCCATGAGATCATAATTTAAGCTGCGCCTCCCCTTATTTTTTGAAGGTATGGTGGGACCATGTTGGGACCAATCCGGTTCACCCACATTCAAGACTGCGCGCGCGAAGTGTGTCAGGTTTTCAGGGTAGAAGATGAAATGCAAGATTGCATCTCAACGCTGAAAAGTCTTGACGATATCCTCGCCGATCTACGTGAAGAGCTCGCCAACGTCAAAAAGGCGAATCGCCAATCTCCAGATTCAGAAGCAAAACCCCACGCAGCAAAGAAGGATTATTCTGCACTTCAAAAGAGTCTGGATATGGTCAAGGCAAGACGGCAGATATCAGCCCGAGAAAAGGCAATTGAGAGCGTCAAGAGGCTTATCAACGAGGAGAGATCACCGTCGTCCTCTGCCTAGCTGGACGAGTCGATCATCTGGATATGTTCCTATTTATGGTCTTCCTACTACCGAAGTGAGGCGATGGACAACAATTCCGCAACTTGGTTGGGGCGCTTCTTTATTTATTTTTCTATCAAACTTTGCTTCACAGTTCGCTTAAAGGCGCTTCAGGGTAAGTCTAGTCACAGAGCTCTTGCCCACAGCCAGCGACGTCAAACACTGAAAAGTGATCAGCTTGCTTAGGCTCAACTATCACTTTTGTCCATCAACTCGTGCTTTCTCGCTATGATCTTGCTGACATGACGGAAGATCGACTTGCGTGTTGCACCTGACTTATGTAGCCTCCTACATCAATCGGTAACTCTTATTCTCTGCCGCCTTGACATAACAGGCTGACTTTCTTCTTCTAGTGCTGACATCGAAAGCGGGAGAGCGCTCGGTTTCGTAAGGCATCGAAACAACAGCTACATGTTTTCTCCTCGAGGTATCAAGGTGGTATATTCCTGTTATCACCGTACGGCTACATCAGATTCCTCCCATAACACCGTGCCTTTACGCTCGACGTGAGGGCAACGTTGTATGCTATATAGCCCTCTCTATGATATGTGACGGCGCACAGTCACGCAATGTGTTAAAGGTATTTGAAGTGCCATCAGTAAATGAATCGAGCGCTTGACGATGTACACGGCATTCAGGCAAGTACAGTAGGCTCTATGGCATCGAAGTGGGACTGCGTGTCATCGGGGGGATGCAGCTTTGCGTGCGATGGCATTCAAGCGCAACTTCTCAAAAGAGTGTCCTTGGTGGGACGGCGGCATTGTTGGATTTATAAGTAGAGTACACGATGACTGAATGACAAAATTTCGTAGAGCATGAGTCATACAGCTAGACAGACGCCGACTCTCGAATGGCCGCGACTGCGACCTCACCGCTCGGCGGAAGTTACTGTAACTTACTCGCCCTTGACGTGCACCAAGAACTCAGGCACCCTTTCGCGATTTGCCGCAAACATTTCCTCCAGCTGCGTTCGCGTCAAATATTTGTGATCCTCCCAATGGAACCCTGGGACGACGACTTCCGTGATGAGGCACCCGGTGCGCTCCAAATCGGGACCCTTCAGGTCTACGTCTAGCAGTCGCGACATTTTCCACACCCCGGTGCCGACAAGCAGCTGACGTTGTTCACCGGCCGATGCATTTGGCCCCATCACAATGCGCTTGATGGCCGGTAAGCCCCCTTTTTCTGGGGATGGCGTCATGAGGGTGTACTCAGCACGGCCAGTGTGGTGCACATGCATTGTCTTCAAAGCGAATGAGAAACCCCCGCTTCCAGGTCCATTGATCATGAAAAAAACGACGCACGATTGACTTGTTCATATGGATTTTCCCGCTTGGATTGTCCACAGTCAGGAGATAGAATATGGTCGTTGAAAGTGAGCGTAGCGCTCCGTCTGCATAAGGGCTCGGGGTCTGCACATCCTGTCGATCCGTCTCCGCAAAGAATCCTGTAATCGCATTAACGCACCACCCAAGGCAAACCAGTCAAACACCTACCCCCCTCTGGATGTGGGATAAGCCCAAGGTCCTTAATAAGCTCAGCAGTGCGTGGTGAGGAGGAATAGTCCATTTTCTTGCAAGGGGATGGAGGGACGAGGTGGTAGCGCTTTTCGGGTCTATTTAAGGTGTCCGTTCGCAAAAATTGGTCATTCTGCCATGTGCAATCAAGAGTTGAGCCGACATCGCAATAAAATCGGGGCGCTTTCCAGATTCAACATTGCTTGTTCCATCACATCAGAAATGACCAACTCTTCCGCTCAGCTTTCGGCGGAACTCGTGAGATATGCACAGCTTCGAGTTCGCCAAGGTTCGGGCGGTGTCACCTAGCCCCGGGTTGTGAAATCGTCATTTTTTCGATGACTTCCGGAGAGGCGAGAGCCAGTCTTTATAGCATAGAACATACATAGGTGGCAATCCCAATCCCAGTTGTGTAGGCCCAGAACGGCCATCATGGGCAAATTGGAGGACAAGTCGGTAGGGAGGACGGAAGACGGGCCGGATGGCCTTTCGGGAGACAACATGAAGCGCATGACACAATGTGGGGAACCTGGACCCGAAGCCACCAACATCAACGGGTGAATGGCTCCCAAGCGTGCTGGTGCCCGCTCCCCATCGCCCTCTCTGAGTTCAACTGCGAGTCCGATCCGGCGTCCTCCGAGACGTGCCAAAACCGCGCCGGGAATCCTCGCCTCCTACCGCTTATTCATCCTCCATACCAAGCTCGCGCACAAAGACATATCCGAACTCCATGACCTCGCAGAGAAGGCAGATGCCGACGTCGTCAGCTCCCCGGATGAAGCGGATGTCGTTGTCACCGCCATTGGCATGCGCAAGCGCCTGGAGCGTCATATCGACTGGAACCTCGCGGTCAGTGACGGTCTATCCTTGTTTCGGCACACCCTGATCTGGTGATGACGGCCGCAGAAAACAAAGGCTTTGGTAAAGCCTGATTGGCTGCGCGACTCTGTGGAGCAAGGGCGCCCCCTGCCGTGCACGGACTACGCCGCTTTGTCGGACCTAAAAGAGGCCACCGAGGAGCACTGTCCGCGTAGCGACTCCCAATCCGCAGTGACTGCGCTTTCTAAGTCCGGGTCTCTGTCCACTTCTTCCCGTCCGCCTTCACGAGCGGCACTTACTCCCCCGGCGTTTCTGCTCCCTCCATCGAAACCCCCTTCACCAGTCGAGCTCGATCATACTGCCCACTTCTGCTGCTCGCGCGCGTCGCCCCTCGTATGCCCGAACCAAGCTTTGTGCGCCGAGTTCGATGTTTTGAGACGGAGTCGTGTGCTTGAAAGTAATGAGCGGAGTGCGCTCAGTTACGCCCGGGCCATCGCGGTGAGCGTGACCTCACTTCACTTCAGCCTGCGATTAACCTACATATTCGACAGGCTATCAAAGGTGCCTGAATACGTGTCCGATGGCCGACGTGCATCCACTTACTGTCTATTTAGCATTCCCGCGAGTGATCACCGAAAGCGAACGCAGAGAGGTGCAAAAACTACCTTTCATTGGCACGAAAGTTTCTCAAATGGTGGGCTGCGCGCGATTAGACCAGTATGCATTTGCTTACTCTGGGGCAGATTGACGAGTACCTTTTCACTGGGCACATAGCCGAAGTTGGTATGTTCTCCCGTTTTGCCTTCGACGACGTGCGGCCGGATTGAGGCGCATAGCAGAGGAAATAAGGCAATCAGAACGTTTTGCTTCTTTATCGCTGTTTGCATCTATCTATGGCATCGGGCCGACCACGTCACGCAAACTGTACGACCTTGGTCTGCGCACCCTGCGTGATCTAGAAGCTTACTACGAAGTCGACGCTTCTACGCCAGTGGAGCATAGCGGCAGTGCTGATATGGACGTCCGGATCGCGCTTGGCCTGCACGATGACTTCCAGCAGACGTGCGAACCACGGCCTATCGTCCGAAACCACGTGCTGATACACTCACAGCATCTCGCGCGAAGAGGTTGAGGCCATCCACGCGACAATCATGGACCATCTCAACGTCGTTGAGCCTGGCTGCGTCAGCACCCTTGTTGGCGGGTATGTGTCTTGTTTCCCATGGATTGGGTTTTCTCAGACTTGGCGCCATAGATACCGTCGCGGGAAGCCTAGCAGTAACGACGTTGATATCGTGTTTACGCATCCCAACAAGACGTCGGCCAAAGGTCTCTGCACCAAACTCGTTGAGCGCTTGCGATCTGCGGGTCTAGTAAAGTACGTTTTGCGTACGTATCGCCTTGCCAACCTCTGCTTCGACGTACGTTGACGCACGCAGACCTTTCCTCATTCCACGAGCACGACGCTTTACGTACTACACAATGGGACTCTCTTGAGAAGGCACTCACGGTGTACCGACCACACAACGGCTTGCACCGAAGGGTCGACCTCATTTGCGCGATCCCCGAGACATACTGGACCGCTGTTATTGGGTGGACGGGTGGAACTATGTTTGAGAGGGACTTGAGGATGGCTGCGAAATCGATGTGTGTTCACTCTTCTTATGCCGCCCGGACGAAAGTAGGCTAATCTCGGTCTCTCTGCCAGTGGGCTAAAGTTTGATAGTACAGGGATGTATGTTCATTAATACCTTGACGTTTCTGGAAGATGCTTATGCAGAGTCGCTTAGTACGCGGCGGCGCGATTCGAAACTCTTTTATCCACGCTCCGAAAAGGAGGTGTTTGACATCATTGGCCTACCATGGGTCGACCCAACCTTACGCAATACGGACGCCTGAGCAGTTAACCGAGCGTGCGTATTCCGTCCCCTGTTCGGCTTGTAAGAGCTCCGCTGTATTGCTATGCTGTTGTATTTATTTTGTGTGCTTTATTGAGTTCGTGATAGTTTTCTTCCTTACACTGCGCACTTTATGTGAAGGCTTGGATACCCGTGATGGCTCGACCGAGTATGAGAGTATGAATATCCTGCGCCTAGATTAAGAAATATAGGGGCTGCTTGAAGGTGCTCACTCACAAAGGTGCCTTCATATGTATTGGTGATCTGCAGATTTGCGACATGTCGCCCTATGTGATACCTGGGATGACGACTGTGAGCACGACGAGAAGAGAGCGTGTGAACTTGCCACGCTCACTCATCCGAGGCCGCGTTTCCACCGATGATGTCCCACAGGACACGTGCGTGGTGAAGGGCCTTCCCACAGTTATTGCGCTTGACGATGCTGACCATCTCGGCCACGAGACGACCCTCGTCCTTCAGCCGACCAACACGCAGGCTCGCCTGTAAACCCAAGGCAATTTCCGTATGCGCATCGGCAAGCTTCTTCTGCACGAGCTGGAAGGACGCGAGCGGTTTCTTGAACTGATGCCGCTCGAGCGCGTACTCTCGGGCCTGCGAAAGACAGGCCTCGAGCGCACCCATCACCCCCCAGGAAATACCGTAGCGCGCGTTGTTGAGGCAGGAGAAGGCCGCGCCGAGGCCTACTGCACCGGGCATCACTGCGTCGTGAGGGACCTTGACCCTGTCCATGAATATCGACCCTGTAGTCGAGACACGCAGCGCGGCCTTGTTCTTGATCTTGGGCGTAGAGAGTCCTTGCATGCCCTGTAATGACGCCACTGTCAAGAAGTATACGGCCTTTTTAAAGTAGTCCTACCTTTTCGAGGATGAACCCGCGCACTTTACCATCCCACTTGCACCGTGCCCAGATGATGTGTAAATCGCTGTAGGGTCGAACACTCGGGCAGGAGGCTTTTAAGACGATATCGCGACAACTTACGCGATAGGAGAGTTGGAGATCCATGTCTTGCTCCCGTGAAGAACGAACCCTCCGTCTGTTTCCTCGGCAGTAGTCTCCATGCTAGCGGGGTCAGAGCCATGATTGGGTTCGGTGAGTCCCTTGAGATAAATGAATTGTATGCCTCAGCGAACAGAATTAGAAATCAACGGACAAAGCTCCCAATAAGCTCGCCCTTGGCTAAAAGACTGAGTCAGTGCTTGCCCGAGACATGACATATTAGATGTCGGTGGTGCTGACCGAGTGCGGCTAGGTACTTCTCTTTCTGCGCCTCCGTACCGAATGCATAGATGGGGTGCATGACGAGCGAAGACTGCACCGAGGCAGTTGAACGATAGCCTGAATCAATGCTGCTCGCGGCAGTCAGGAGAGTATGCGAGGGCAACAAAAAAAAAAAAAAAAGGTCATGCCTCTCAATCTCTCGCGAAATGAGCCCATAGGCAACACTACTAACGCCTGCACACCCATATCCCTGAATGGTCGGTCCTAACAGGCCAACAGCACCCATTGCCGAAATGGTAGACTTGTCGAGTTCTGTGACAAAGATATAGTATGCTGGCCCCCATCACACATTCAATAACGCACCCTCGGTTCGGTTGGCCTCGAGAACACGGGGCGCGAGGTATTCCTACTGGCGTGCCTGTTAGCTTCTGCGGAGCTGTGGAAGATGATTGTACATGCTCGACAAAAGTCCCGTGCGGTGTCTCTAGGGTACATTTCTGGTCAAGATATACTACGGGAGTGAAGCGAGCGCATACCGAATGGCTATTTCGTCCTCAGAAAGTTGACTCTCGATGTCTAGTGGGTCCTGAAGCAAAGAACGCCATTTAGAATGTCGCTACCGCCCGCATAGACGAACTGACCTCCCAATGAAATACGGGCTTGTCACCAGTTTTATGGTAGCGTCTCACTTGGACATTCGATAGAGTCAAGATACCTTTGCCCTTCACTGCACCGGTACGGGTCCTTAATATCATGCGAGCGGGATAGGACATGGTTGTTGTTGGTTCACCAAGACGGAGAACCGGAACTCAGTCTCTTGGGCGCTTGGACTCTGGCCCTGAGGCACATGACCACCCGGATCATCATGCAACACTCACAAAGCCGACTCAGAGACAAATTATTTCTTCTAAGCTCGTGTAGAACGACAGCAATGCAGACTCGCGCGCAGCCGCTTTTCAAGTGATACTGCTTCAATCATGCCACGCGCTCTACTAGTACTAGTAACGAGGTTCTAGTCGGCACCTACACCTTAATAAAGTTCGTACCTTCCACAGCAACGGCCTGTATGAAATAACGTTGTGCTGAACAGTTCTGCTCTTCTGCCGTCATGTGAGATATGCCAACGGCATAGTGCATGGTGCATTTTTCCCGTGCAACTTGAAGCTTGAAGGCTACTCATGGCGTGAGTGCATATACTGTAGTTACCTGGCTGGGTTAGGTGAGTTCCGTTTGTTGGAGTGAAACTTGCCGTACGGCGGCAACAGGAGCGACAATCGCTCCGTAGACTGCCGGTTACCAGCCCCCTTCTCTGGGTCCATTGGCTTAGTTGATTAGGGCTATATCTGAAGTTCGAAAGCCGATGAGTTCAGAAAGGTGACACTTCTTTGCACACCTCAGTGTCCGAATTCCCCGATCCGTGCACCTTCGCAGGTAGCCCTGAGGGTACACCCGAGACGAGGGTACGACTATAATTATGCAGCTTCTTAACCTTCTTTCACCTAGCTCTACCAATTTTTTTTACTTGTTAGGCCACAGTACACTACAGTACACCACAGCACACCACAGCACACCACGAGACACGTCAATCACCCCTCTGGGTCGCATGAACTGGTATAGGCAACGCCCATGGCGCAAGGTAAAAAGGATACGCTCCCACCACCTCCTCCAGTCTTCATTTCACACACTCACACTTCTACGCTATCTCAAGTCGAGTCGGACCCCAGAAAAACTTCACTTCTTGGAGCTTCCTTCACTCTTTAACCCTTTACATTTCCAAGCTTCGGCGCATTAGATCGTATGAATCCATCTGCGCGGATGCGTTCTATATCATGGCAAACCCTGCCTATTAATGCTTCCGGTGGCGAGTCAGATAGCTCTGAGAACACAATCGTGTCTTTCGAAAAGGAAGTTCGAAGACCAGTTTAGTATGTAGACGAGGCTTATCTGATCGCAGTTTGCGACCAGCATAGGACGTGCTGAGGACACCCAAACCAAGCTCGTTTCCTATTCCCCGCGTTTGACTGTGCCGAGGGCAGTCACAATTCTGTTTCTGTTGTATAGCTGCAGCTGTAGGAAAGCATCCCCCTCGGAGGTGTCGTGGCTATGTCCCCACGCCACCTCCCCGCGGGGGCTCACCGAGTTGAGGTGCAAAATACGAACGGTCCCGGACAGACAGCCTAATCCTAAGATAACGGTACGAGACACGGCCCAGGGAGGGCCAGGGTTCCCAAACCGCCATGGCAATACTCGAGGCTTCTCCGTCCCGCGGACTAGGTTCCTGGGGGTGCATATTACGGGGTGCAAGGGAAGGCGTGGTGTGTTAGAAGATCCGAGGTCCATTGTCGTGCTTACTCGTAATCAGGTGGCAACTCTAAGTTCTCGCCGAGACGCCGTGGAGGGACGCGAATCCCCGGACAGTCGGCAGATACAATGAACCCTGGCGAATGTCCGACGCCAATAATTGAAAGGTCCAAAACGTACTAACCCGGGCAACTCGTTGATTGGAAGAGGGAAGGCTATTGGTTGTGGTGTCCAATCGATTGACCCTCGTAAGATGTCCTTTGGGTAGTTGCCCTCTGGCTTGGCTCAGAGTGGGATCTAATATTGTGGTGGTGAATATTTCCACGCCACAATCGATCACGAACGCGGTCATAACGCTAAGAAGACCTCACCTCATGCCTCCTACGATAGGCGTGTTCGCCGTCATGTTCTATGTCCAATATACCTGAACACCAGCGAACGTAGTACGTGAGGAGCCCACTAGGAAGTCTTTTGATCCGGTCACTTCTGCAGAGGCGTTGCACGACATGTTCAAAAAAAAAGACTTGGGTTGGGCCTGGGTTGGGCGAAGCACGGCCGCTGTTGATCGACGAGACAGATTCCCAGTGGTTCTCCCGAGCGTCGTCCCACGAAAATGGTCAGATTCAGATGAGGGTCCTGACACCCGGGCAGCGGGCCGCGGACCACTTACCGATGGCACGCTTGATGAGGTGCGTCTTCTGGACCACATGCACGCACGGCGGTCGAACAAAGTGCTCAGAGAGATAATTTGGCTAGTGTTACAAAGTTTATCGTGAGGCAGAGAAGGATTGATATTAGGAACCATAAAAGCACCCTATCCCCATGGACATGCAGGCGAAGATCTACCTCGCATGGGGCTTCGTTGACGCCAGTTGTGGAGCTGGATGAGAAGGTGTACGATTGTTTCCGTGGGCAACACTTCATATGGCGTATATCACACCCATGGTGCTCACGGGGTTGTGCGTAGTACATCTCTCGAGTAGGACAAGGTGTCCCATGCTCCTGGCTGTGATCAAACGTTGCTGCGTGCCGAATAACCCCCGATTACACTTACACTCGTGTACCGACACGAGCTTATGATTGAATCAATGCGGTCGAGAGTTTATAAAGGTAAAAAATGGATCAATCGATAAGAGCGTAATGACAACGAGGGAGGGCGGGGAATGACAAGAAAGCATGTGCAGAACATTGTCTATCATGTGGTCGCAGAGAAAACACATGTATCGCAAGCACGGGTCACGTTAGAAAACGACAAGGGGAAGACGGAGAGGGCAGAGCAGAGAAAGTGGAAGAAGCCGAGGAAGAGCCGTAGCGTGGGGAAAAGCGGGAGCAAGCGGTGGGATGAGCGAAATAGGCAAGGGCGGGGGTAATAAGACCAAGTGGAAGAAAGAAAAGGAAGAGGGTACAATCGAGCTGAATGTCGTCGGTTTATCGGATTGGAAATGGCGTCGGAAGTGACTGTAGAGCCACTGCCCTTCGATTTCTGAGAACCGCCTAGAGGGTCCAAGGGAGGGTCCAGAGAGCGTTTACCGGGCAAGTTATCCCCAAAAGAGGGAAAGGTTACCAACCACAAGCGGGGCAATGCTTCCGTATCGAGTACCCCAGCCGACAAGCGACCGCAACTTCAGTCTTTTTTCTGCCCCCACCATCACCCGTTCCTTGCCCACTTGCCGCCGCCGCCTCACGTTGCCATTTTCTCCCTTCTTAGACATAGACTCTTACTTATAAATTAGACATAATGTTACTCTCTCCAGAGCGTCGCCTCCTCTCCCTCACCATGTCTCAAATTATCTCTAGCGATTCCCTCACCTCACCCATCTCCGATTCCTCCTGGGATCAACCTCTCTTTTCTCCTACTTCGAATATCGAGACGTTCACTCTTAATTATCCTCACTACTCCCACCCCCCCTCCCCACCTTATTCGGTCGGCTCAGTTGGCAGTACCTCTCCCCACCCCCCCAACCGCGCTCTCGGAATGCGCATGAGCCCGGACTTTACCTCTGAAAAAGATCAGCTCTGCCTCCCCACCCACCAGGTCTTCGAGCTCCCTCTTGCCCCCCACACACCACCGTCCCCCGTCTCGCCAACATCGCCGGACTATTCCCACCTTGCCCTGAGTCCTGGGGCACCCGCGGTCAAGCGTCCATCAAGTCCGGATCCATCCAACACTTCCGCAAAAAAGCCCCGTGCTTCCGGCGAGCGTGTCAGCACTAAAGACTTTGTGCCTCCGGATGTGACGGGGCTGAGCAAACGCGAGGCACGCCTCGTAAAAAATAGAGCCGCAGCCTTTCTCAGCCGGCAGAGAAAACGCGAAGAGTTTGAGAACATGGAAGTGTGAGTTTCAAAGCGTTTTCTTTGCCATGTTTGATATACTAATCGTATGAATGATACCATGTACAGTCGTGTTGCCGAGCTTGAACAGGAGAACGCACGCCTACAAGCACTTGCACAAAAGTCTGTTTCACACCAAGGGAGCTCACGTGGGCTCATATCAGAGGTTGAACAACTTCGTGCGCAACTGGCAGCAGTTGAGCAACGGGAACGTGAACTTAGCTCACAACTTTCCAAGCGCCCGTTGAATGTGAAAACGGAACTATCCGAACCTCGCCTCCCGACCTCTCCCCCGCGGCACCCGGGATTCCCCATTCAGCCCAAGTCTTCAGATAAGACAAGCGCCAGTTTGAGTCTTCTTGTGAGTCTTGCTGTTGATCGAAGCAAAGCGGCGTGTCGACAGATCTCTTATTATGCGCCCCACAGGTCCTGCTTTGTGCCCTTCCTTCTATATTCTCCGTATCACCTTCCCGGTCCGCAGTACCTATGTCGGGCACATTCCCTCTATCAAACGCAGCAGTCAACTCTGCTGTAGCTTCAAGGATGGATTTCCGCTCATTCCTTCCGCGTGACTGTGACTGGCGTACCCCAGGTGCCATGGACCTTGACGCAGACCATCGCGTGTCCCACTTCCCTCGACGGAGACTTGAGTTTGTTGACACCGATGCCCACGCCCTTGGCCTCGGTGGGCTCGACATCACCTTTGATGCTGAGCCGTCCCCTAATGGCAAGATTCGCGTGCGCATTCACAACCCTGCCTCTGTGTCACCATCCCCCACATCCTCGAGTTCAACTCCGTTCTCTCCTTCTCCACCTGCGTTCAGCTTTGACGACATTCCAAATTGGAGCGTCGCATCTTCTCCAGTATCATCGGCCTCCCCCTCTGCCCTGCTCCCCGCCGCTCAGATTGACACCGACCCTTTTATCGGCATTGGTATGTCAAACCCAGATCTCGGGTTTAGCTTTGACCCAGCTTTGTTGTTCAATGGCGTTCCCATGCAATCCGAGGTGGACACCTCGCGAGGTAGGCGGCGAGTCCGGATAGCTCTCAAAAGCCCGCCGACCATTGACGGCTCTGCTGGCGAATGGGAGGTTGAGCTCTGTTGATTTTGCTTATCCCCCACTCATATTTATCTGTTTGCACCACAAAAGTGTGCAGGGCGCACCATATTTTCTAACGTGTCACATACCCGCCCCGCATTAGTCCATGTCCTATACGTTGCATTAATCACGGTAAATAAATACCATACATGCATGACACTCTTTTTTTGTCTGTATTCCTATTTCCTTTTCACTTGTTTATAGATCTGGGGCTTTTGGTTGGATAGGTTTCGCTTTGGTAGTAGATGTTTTCGCTCTCGCTCCCCACTCTGTTACTGCTTCGCGGCGTACAACATACATAGTATGTCGTCTTGTTTTTTGTCGCTTTTCACACCTTTACGCATCGCATTGTATCATTATATCTATTGCTCGATTGGTTGACTAGCAATAGAATAGTATGTTCGTTGCACGATCAATCAAATGTGCATTTGGAGATGGAATGGCGTTCTTGTATTTTTCCGGTGCGATGCGGGTTTACCCAGTCCCACAGTCTCAATGGGACAGGTGCGATCCGTTTCGGCTCGCGGTTGTAAGATAGCGCGATGGCAATAGATAGCTACTTTACCAGAGGTGACAACGCGGTGAGTCAAACCTTTTTGAAAAAAAAACTTTTGTCAATGAAATAGTTTACGTTCCTCCAAGACGACAAGCCGAGGTCGGGTTATTTTTGCCAGTTGGGGTAAATAAGAGAAGGGGGCGTGAAGAGAAGATACGTAAAAATAAAAAGGGGGGGACCGTTGTCCTCTGCAACTTTAACAAGGTTGGTCCAATTTTAAACTTAAACCGAAGTCATGGTGAGGCCGAGAGGCAAAGGAAAGGCGCCGAAGTGGTTGCGGTTCAAGGAGTGTTCAAGGCCCCAGATCCCGGGTCTCGTGCATGAAATCAGAGTTTTGCCTTTGTCCGTCCATGGTACCTCAGTAAATGGGGCCCAGGAAGAACCATATTTACCACCGACGATAATGAGGGACGACAGGTTCTCCACTGGGGCGATATGATGGTGGACCGTCCGTCTGGCGGTGTTGAGGCGTCGCGCAGACCCGGGACCTTGTGTTGTGTTGTGATGGATAAGTGCGATGGACGGACGCCAACGGAGCCTCGCCGAGCTGAGTGCAAAACGAAATCACCCTCCGCCTCGTTGTTGATATCGACTTCCACTTTACACAGTATTCTGCAACAGAGTACCAGGCGGGTGGGCGTGGCACGGTGATGCCATGCAGCAGGATCTCGATCTACAGTTCGACGGAATTCCGCATCTGGAAGTGCCCTGACAAAATTGCCTCAAACCATGAATCGGTCATCGGACGAACAGCAACTCAACAATTCGAGGACATTACAACGTCGCTTTAACTTTACGGTGTGTCTCTGTTCTTCAAAGAAGCACTCCCACTGCTGATCACGATCACTGATAAGATTCTCTCATTTGTACTTTGCTTACCCCCAAGAAGGCGCCGGCGACCTACGATAGAGTATCCATCACCTGTCCGTTTACCGCGAAGCTAAAACGACGCCGCACATAGCATGATACTGTAGCAGAAGCCATGACTAGTTATACGGTGCGGTGAAACAAAGGATCACGTTAATCTCTCGGTTGGAAGACATCTCCACGGTCTGAAGGTCTTTCAAATTGCTCGGCGAAAACCCTTGGTGACGACGGTTCAATGGTCCTAGTCTATCCCAGGTCCTCGGAACTACTATAGCCCGGGACACAGGAGGAATAACATTATTCATTATCTTCGGTATCGACACGCTCACTGCTTTACCCTTCTCTCCCCGCTGGGAAATGTCCATCGTTATTAGCACGGCAATAGCAGCGACAGGATCGGGACACACTGTAGTGCTATCGGAGGCCACGTCTAGATGTAGCGAAGGTGGCTGCCGGGGTGGACGCGGGGTCACCTGGCTTGGTGGGCCCACTTCGACCCGGGTGTGCAAGTATGCGTGCTCTCGGAAATCCGCCTTCTCGCGCCTCCTTGACAACATTGGATGTTTAGACCGTATAGCATTTTATGCGCGAATTCAGTCTCACCAGCATAATTGACGCTCTCTATCTAGCGAGCTCCTCGTTACCGCCTCCCGAGGTCGAGCCGATCTGGCATTGTAGTTCGCCTGATCGCTTCCCGTTACGGTGCTGTCGTAAACAAACACCAGTGGTAGCCCTGGGGCTGTGACGAGCAAGCTTCTCAGGAAGCACCGAGGAGAGAAAGGCGTGAGTTACACCTCGCAATTATCCCAGCTATTCCGACGCCCATCCAAGAACCTTCTTCTTACATCACCTCCCGTCTTACACTAATCGATCTAGCGGAACTCGGAGAGAAGCCAAAACATGCAGGGGACGAGAAGCGGGAAATGTCAACAGAGGTACTCTGCTAACATGAGCAGCAGACCCTGCACGACCTGAAGCAGGTAACACTGGTGGATCCACAGGTGACTGGTGAGTCGGATGATGACCCCGATGACTGTATTGTTCGTTTTTAGTGCCGTACATACAGGGTTACGGCCATACAAGATGTGCCTTTTATTGTAATGGCACCATACAGCGTATTTTCTAGGTGCGAACGGTACGATGCAGTGTGGTTGACAACCGTCAAATCGCTTACACGGTGATACCGACTATAAAAACCTGGTATACTGTAACTCTGTACCAAAATTACAGGTGTAACGCCCTCAGCCGGGGTGGAAAGTTCATCCTTCGAGATCGGAGTCCTACAGGGCAAAGTGTAAAGTCGCAGTTGATCGTCTGGCGACTAGGGAGAGTGTGCAATCGAAGGTAGGGGATTTGGGAGATGTATTGGCAAGGCGGTGGAAGTCGACTTTGGATGGGAAAAGGGGCAAAAGTATAACAGTGAGTAGACCTGGAGTCTACTCACCCACTAGCATCGTCGTTATAAAGATTGTATCTACCATGTCCAAGTCTTACTGAGTCTGTTGCGAGTGATGCTTTCTCGGCGTTGCTGGCGACATGTGGCGCCGCACTGCCCACCATTGGATACTGGTATAGTATCTTCCTGCCCTTGCGGCCCCATCTCCGCGACTCGGTCCACATCATCCGCCACTGTCCGAGATTCGTACAAGACCGTATGTTTACGGCAATCTTAAATCTTATCAACAGCCATCGCCCCCGTCAATCCCTTTTACCCATTCCCCGACCTCCTTTCCACACGTGACGGGACAGAACGACACGCGCGCTCTCAAAGCCTGAATCCGGTCCCCCAATACCCGTGCCCCCCGAACCTGACTAGGTAAAGTGCACACTGAAGTTTGGTATCCTCGCTCGGCCTCACTCATGACCGTTGCTAATATTATATGTGCATCACTGGCACAACGCATCCCCATACTCTATGACTCTCCTTCCATACGGCTTCGGGGCATCTTACTATAAGGTCTTAATGTGTTTCTTAAATGTAGGCCCATTGGCTACGACCGGTCTGTAACCCTGTGATGTGCCCCGGAATAAACATGGATCCAAAAAAAAAAGATACTAGTAGGGTCAAAGTCATCAGGGTTTAAACTCTTCAAAGTGAGACAACAGATGCAAACGACGACTCAGACGGCCTCATTACGTTTTCCCCTAAACTACAGTAATGACGAAGTCCATACATTTATCCGAGATTATTCTTCCTACCTCGATTTGGCATATATTTGCACTCCGATGGTGTTTAAAGGGACCCCTTGGCTACGGCGGGTGCTATAACACCAGTCGTCCACCACTAGCATCCTGGTGCACAAATTGTAGAGAATAATCCCCCGAATCCAGGCACAATGGTTTAGGATAGTAGACTTATGGGAAGTCACCATATATCAACACGAATGCCGAGGCGTCGGTATAGTACCGTACCGCGGACTCGGAACAGCGTTTTCACGACCTCAGCGAGATCGATGGCACTCCTCCGGGAGTTACTTAAACTGGATCCTATTTGGACTTTTTCGCCACACAAACTCGACCCCTTCTCTCCGCCGTTTTCTTCCATCTTACCGGTTCGCTCATTCACAGCACCCGGTCACACACCATGGTCGACTGGAGTAACTCCGCCACCATCGCTGCAGAGAATGGTTTGTTCATTCTTTCGGGTACCCGAGGTTTAGTGACTTACCCTGACTACGCGACAGTCGCTCTCGCCAAGCTCGTTCACGTCATTGGCGGCATTTACATGTGTGCCTTGTCATTTTCACATCTCATGATTCAAAGCGCTATAACCCACTACGCACCAGCTGGGAGATCGTCTCGTGTCTCGGCTTTGAGTATTCTGTCATTTCGAAAAAGCGCAAGTTTACATGGTCGTTCCTGGTGCGTCGTCCGTCTCAAATTGGATACAGTACGGAGAAGACAGTGAAGCCGACCTGACGTGCGCGATAGCTGTACCTGGGCTGTCGTTGGTGCCCCCTGTTCGCCCTCGCGTTACAATTTCTAGGCTTTGATGTGTCACACAAGATCAATTGCCAGGTACGATAAGTTGAATTGGCCATATGAGCAAAGGTACTGAGTGTCCATCTAGGCATGTGTCGTCTTGTCCTTCGTAAGATGCCGCGTGCCATCCGAATGCCATTTTCTTGACCGGTTAGCGACCCCGCAGATGTTCGCATATCTTTCGTTTATGTGCACATCGGGATTGATCATCCTGCGTGTGTAAGCACAGCCTGTTTTATCGCCGCATCTGTATGCCTCCGAATTGAGAATGCTCTCAGCGTCGCACTCTGGAACCACAGCAAAACCATCATTGCACTCACCTGTGCCGTGTGGATTGGCAATACTACCATCTACGCCTACAGTATGTCTATCTGTCTCCTGGTTTGGGTGGTCATCATTAGTACACGATCTTGATCTTTTCTTAGGCCTGACCATTCTCCGCTCAGCCTGGAATGATAGCTTCTGCGTAATCTTGCATACAGACCACGGCAAGATCAGCGTCTTCTCCACCTTCACCACGGATCTAATACTCCTCGTCCTCATGCTGGCCGGTCTCAAGTGCTGGAAAAATGCCCCGAAGTCATGTGGCATCTGGCGGCTCCTTCGCACGCAGGTGGCCCATCCCTGCCCTCTCCTCATCGATCGCGTTGACGCTGACCATAGGGTTTAATATGGGTTTTGATCGTCACGCTTGTTGAAATTCCCCCTGTTGTGCGTCTAACTTGGATTGGAAGTAGGCTTAATAAGTCACTGAAAGTTGGCCCATCTAGGTTTTCGTCTTTCTGAATTTAAACGGTGTGTGGTTCTCTTCCTTACCAATGCCCTGACTCTATACTTAAGAGGGACTGAATAATTAGATCCTATGAACCTGGTGCGTTTGCTTTACGAAACGAAAGAGGAATACAGAACCTGACGTGCTAACACTGAAGATCTCTCAAGCTCTTGCACGTAAGCCCGCCGCTAGTAAACTGCGTCCACTTTCCCTGACTGTAATGTTTCGTACTCAAGCGATAATCGCGCCACTTGGCGCCGCACGTTTATACCGCGGACTCATTGACTACCCCGCCTCCAATGGTTTGGTGGTTAGTAATGAGCCCCGCGGCGAACATTCGTCTCCCTTTTCGGGCCAGACGTACCGAGCAAAGCAACACGATTCAGGAGGTGGATCGGTCGCTCTGGATACCCTGCCAGTCAAGACGTCTGATGACTCGGAAGTCCCCAAGGGAGAGACGTTTGAGGGTGGCAACATCGTCTAATATTATGTTTAACAAGCCTCAGCTCCGTCTACGGGCCGGTGAAACGAGCGAATTTCTGTATATCCGTCTCCGTATTTTATACCCTCATCCCTGACCAGTTGAGAGAAGAGAGCGACTCTGGCTATGAACGTCATTCGTGACGAGGAAGGAGGTACTCATCCCATTTTTGGGCCCTGGCTCGTGCATCGAAACGGTCAGTCATGTGCTCCTACTTTCCCGAAAATATTTTTCCGAAGGAAACCCGAGGTACTTAAGTTGAGGCGGTGACGCACGGAATCAAGGGGGGAGGGCCTCTGTTGACCTTCCGTAACGACCTGAAAACCTGGCCAAAGCAGCAGCTTATGCTTCTTACACGAGGAGCGCGGGGAGCCGAAAGATACTATGATGGGTTGCCTTTAAAGTACAGAAGTTGTATCGACGACTGCTACAGATCATCACATAGGGCAGCAACATGGTAACTATGTCAATTGGGTGTACAGTAAGGTATAAATGCCTTAACAAACCGCGTTCGGAAAGACCCAAGGACAAAACGGAATCCCAATAGATGCTTCTATATGTTAGAATATAAAATCGACATCCCCTCCGTCATGCAGCAGATGATGGTGCACTCGAGCCTGCGCGTCTGTAGGGATCGTCTTTGGACCTTTCCTTCTCCTTATCTTTCTTTTCATGGATAGACGCGTCTTCGGTATATAGGTCGTGCTGTTCGATGTACTCGACAACAGGAGCCGGAAGGAGGTAGCGCACGGAAAGTCCACGACGGAGGAACAGGCGAACTTTGGTTGATGAGACGTCGTTCTGTATGAGCTGGGGCACAAGGAAAATGTTGTGACGCCAACGAGCAAGAGCTTCCGTCGCCTGATCCATGTCCGAGCCGGCGCGCTCTATGATAAATACGCCGTACTTTCCGAGGATATGATCCAGCTAGAGGCGCACGTGAGGGGGCGCCGATACACTCGGAATGCCGACAGACTCACGTCGTTCTCTGACCATACACCTGGCTCCGACATGGTGCTGATGAGGTCGGAGCCAGCGAGAAGGACTACACGGATTTGCCGCCTCTCACCAGAGGGCATTTGCGCGCCGCCCAAAACTGTATTAATTTCGTAATCGAAGTGGTCGAGCACCACCGCGGTGCGCTGATACGACTGGAAGGCTTCCCAGGGGTCTACCATGAGCCACCGTGACGTCTCTTCGGTCGCAAGGGTACACATGTTCACTCTGGGAATCGGCAGTCAGCCACATCGAGTACTGATGCAACGCAACCATGGAGATAAGAAAGGCCCTAAGGTGCCTCCGCAGGAAGATATGTTACGACACTGCACCGGTGCTCGCCTGGGAAGTCATCAAAGAACAGTAGATATCTCCACACCATTACCTCATAGATGCAAGATGTAGGAGATGGATCAGATGGAGATACCGCGGACTGATGATACGGATCCAGCCGTACAAATGACTCGCCATAAGAGACACTGGTGTCGTGAGGGCGACACCTAGCCGACAAGCGTAGTGCCAGATACGGTAACGAATGGAACATAGAACAATCAAAAGGATGGTAGCTCACCGATGAGGAGCGCTAAGCAAACCCGGTTTTTTATACTGGTCCGAAACAGGACTGACGTATCCGCCCATAACTTCGAAATCTGTATTTTGGCGGGCGTAGTCGACTGCCATCTCGAACATGCGGAGGTGGAGGTATGTGACCGGGCTGAAAGACCCGCATGCGACCAGGACGATAGGTTGCCTTTCTGGATGGCGCTGAAGGAGGTTGAGGCGGTGGTGAGGAAAGGAATAATTCGGAGGTGCAGTGAAACGCCGAGTGGGACTAGAAACGCCCTGTTGAGGCTGAGACACTGTGGACATGAGGGCTGACGGTAGACTGTGGTGATGGTATGAGCACGAGCTGGATAAATGCAAAAGTCGGCCGAATAAAGTTATTAGTGGGATAGGGGACCCGAGCCGATGTGTGCTTTACTCATACCAATGACACCGCAATCATTTCCCACGTTCGAATCTACTCTACCTGACCACCGTTTGCCACCAGGTTTGCTACATTTCAGGTCACAGGCCCAGCACTACCTCGTCTGGACCCAAAAAAATTGCAATGCCAGCACCATGTCCTCACCTCCATTCTTTTATTGGATGTAGCAGGTGCGGCAGAGCATGAAGACCGCCAGTGACTCGGATTCTCGGAGTATTATTCCCCGCCTTGATCCGGATCAACAGAGCAGAATGCGCGGCTGGCGGATGCGTTTATAGTTAGACGTATACTGTACATGTTCCGTTCATCGTAATACACTAGTCCGACGTCAGCGCGTCAGCCCTAGAGCCGAATAGCCCCAGACGCCAATCCATAACGACTGATTCACAGCGAGGCCGACAGCCACGTGACCAAAGAGACTACCGTATATGGAAGTCGTCGTGGACTTGTGGCGTGACTGGCGTCTGATCAAACTTAGCATTGAAAGCCGAGTTCGCCTTGGAGTTCACAGCGCAGGAGATTTTGCCGACCAGACACCCTCTTAAATTACACTAACAGGCTTGCCGTTGAAATTTGATTTTCTTTTCTTGATGTTCTTGGTAGGGCAGAAACTGTACTTATTTGAGCAAGTAAGTTATTCAAGTCAGCTTTTTACAGCGCCTGTCAAGTAGAGTTCTGTGGCGCTTGAGGCAAAGCACTTGCCGATGACCATGCCTAGCGCTCCCACAAGTGGCGCGCGAAGGACATGCGGCGACACGCGTAATTTGCAATACGTATGACAGATGGGTACTACCAACCACAGAGGCACGAAACTCTGCATAGACATGGTGCGAGCTTTGGCAAGTTGTACGTTGTGCCGTGGGCCGTAGATGCAAGGTACTGTGCAAGGTTCCTTGTGTGCTGCTGCCGGCTAGCCGTCTCAGTCAGGAGTATTTCAAGGCGCCTAACGTTTCCACGACCAGACATGGACGACTCTACGACAGCGTCGTTGGGGGAGTCCATAGTATCACAACACGCTATCCGAAACACCGATAGACGGGATCTG
This sequence comes from Lactarius pseudohatsudake, assembly GCA_021525015.1. Taxonomy (NCBI): domain Eukaryota; kingdom Fungi; phylum Basidiomycota; class Agaricomycetes; order Russulales; family Russulaceae; genus Lactarius; species Lactarius pseudohatsudake. Next base: position 66,645 of record JAKELH010000033.1, on the reverse strand, counting down.
GTAAAAGAAAACGTATTGTGCGATTAAAGGAGCCGTTGTGCATGAGAGCAAGAAGTATGGCGTGAAAAACGCTCGTGCTCCGGCGCAACGAAATAGTGGGTTTTGAAAAGTGGGAAGAGAAAACCACGAACATGAGGGAGGCGCTACTGTAAACATGGGTCAAAAAAAATAATTGAGGGAGGCAGAACGCAGGCTTCGTTGCGTACCGTCAGCCTTAGATGTTTAGGTGAGCACGGATTGCTTCGCGCCAGAGACCAGAAGGTGGGGGACAGAACTACCGTAACCAACATAGTCAAAGGGTGCAGCGAGGTTTCCTGGGCGCCGCCTTCTGCTATGGTGGAGCCCGTTGCACCTTGCTGAGTGTTATCTCATATGGTAGCACTCAAGCTAGAACGCGGAAGACAATCATCTAGGTCTAGTCTGGAGAACAGTGGGGACCTGATCTTTCTGGCGGCGGGTGGGAACTAAACCCGAAGAATTGGGAGGTACGAAAGTTGGCGCAGAAAAGAACAAGAGTACGGCCAGCGCCCAACAGCGTTAGAGCAGGGGTGTAGCAATCCGTTTGACAGATATGGCGGAAATGTTTGAGCAACCGTGTGGCCTTTTTGGCTCGCCACCAGGCACGGGTGTGGGCACGCAAAAAACGAAAGGCCAAGTCAAGTCAGTCACTTGTCGAAACTCGCAGGCAGAATGTGGTACCAACTCTGTCTATTCCGCGCGGTAGAGGGGGAACCCCAGGTTACATGAGATATGAAAGAACGTCCAGAGGCAATGAGATGATCTTTGGGGTCGTGCCGCCACTTGTTGAACTGGATACCCACCCTCAAAACCCCGGCCGCAGAGCAGGAATCGATAGGTGTCCGAGTGCCAGCTCAAGCCGCGGCGTCGAGCTTCCGTAGCATCACTGAGATAGGGTGCCTGTATCACGGTGAAGTGTCTCGAGCGAGCCGTCGGAGCTATCGGGCCGCCAATGGGTGGTTCAAAAAAGTGGTTCAAAAAGGAAGTCGTTGTAACTTGGTCGTCTCGTCGAATAAAGGGACTGCCTTTTATGGGTCCGAAAACCATCCCGAGTTGCGGTTCTCCTCATGGGACACATTACAATTCCTCCGGGCATGGGTTCTCGCCCAGGTTCTTGCTCCCTTTCTACTTTCCAAATTAGGCCGTTAGTATGCTCTCCTGTGAATCCCCCTTCGCTATAAGGGCCATGGTCACTGGAATTTCAAGTGACTCACAAGCCCATACATCCTCAGGCTTTATTTGCCAGATATACGCAAATCCTCTACCCTTAGGGCTTTTCTATATCACGCGGCTCTCTCTCCAACTCTGCTATTGTCATGCGCCCTACCACAGTGCTCTCCTTCCTTGCTGCCAGCATGGCCGTGCTCTCTCGTAAGGACACAACCGTCTCACCCGAAATGACTTATTTAACTTCTTCATGTAGAATCCCCAGCTGTTTATGCTGCTCCAGTCCCGAGTGATGTGAATTCGGCGGGAGCTAAGCGCTTTTGTCGATTGACAACATGTAGGACTGCGGAACTGGTGAGTAACTTTCTCCCTGTTTTTGAAAAGTGTGCTCATTTTGAGATAGCCCACAACCACAACCGACGATAGTTCCCAATCCTTGGTGTTAAAACTAGTCAATTCTCTAATCGACACTCTTACATCACTCAAGGAGGATATTTCGTCGACCAATACCACCACCCGTACTATCGATTGGGCATCTGCGAGTTCTGAGCTCGGGCCAACCACTGAAATAGACATCGTAGATGTCGTTGAACCTGATGCTCCCGCATAGTAGCCGTCAGCACGCGCGGGCGCCATTGCATCATTCTTTCTTTCCCACACCGCTATTTTTCCCCTCCAGAAAAGAAAACGCTACTCGTGCCACCTATCACTACCTCGCTTTTTCTCGTCTTTCATTTTTGGGTTTCGTTGTTTTGGACCTTTTACTGGTTTGGATAACCATTCCTATATCTTTCGCACTTCGTCAGGTTGATGGTCTTACTTTTGCCCACATGGTTATGGTGGCAGGCGATTTTTTATACCTCTCTATTCCGACAGATCATCTATATTTCTTGGCACTTCCTCGTGCCCACTATTTATACCAGTGTAGAACTATCCGTCTCATCAGTGTATCTCTACTATTTAGACACCTCTTGGATAAGGTCCAATGGCATCTTTCTACTGTAGTCAATTAGAACTTTGCACTTCGCACAACTTTCACTGCTTGGCAATGTATGATCATGTGTACATCTGAGCGTTCTTTGGCAAGATGTGGCCGCGAGCGAATGGTACCGAATTGGTGCTTCCATCAGGAATTAAAGAAACACCACAGTGCCACCCCCAGCCAGTACTAGCTATCGGTAAATTCAAGCCCGTTTCAATAGAGATTAGTTGGGCTCGATCAAATCCGGACTAAGTTAGACAGTGCACTCCGGCACGTATAATCTCTTCTATGATCCTGCGTATGATACTTGGTATGACTCGGATAACAGAGCTTTCAATTTATGCCAAACCTCCAAAGCGTCACGCTGGGAGCTAATGCCAAGTACCCAGGATATGATGGGTTTTTTTTTTGTGATCCAGGAGTCGTTGTCTTCTGACTGGTGGCTCATGTCCGGTCCGTCCATCCGACGCCCGGCTTTGGCCGTGGGAATTCCGGTATCCGCAAATGGTGATCCTTGTCTACAGTCAGGTTCGTGTTGGCACCGTTCGTAACTACCCTTCGAATTGCCTTTAGTGGCCACAAATGAAACGAATCTACAAATTGGGTTGAAGGTAGACTGCCCTGCCGAGGTTAAGCGCTAAATGCTACGTTCCCCTGATTGATAGACGTGCTCCTCTGATCCCTCGTTTCGGTCATTGGTTCCAACATGGCTCCCTCATGACACCTTTTAAGCTTGACCTGATCGCTGGTACTTGTGTACCCCTTGCTTACAGATTTTCAAAGCAATCAGTGAGTCGCCATCTATAAATGTGTCAGTCCAACGGGATTTGGGCAAGTGAGCGTGAGTTACCCCCTTGTTTACTTCCAGGGCTCAGACGACTCTTTCACTCTTTTTTGTGGCTTGTTCTCTCCTTACACCGCCCCTGTTTATTATGCGTTCCCCGGTATTATCTGTTTTCTTTCTCACCCTCTTCGCCCTCCTCTTCGGTGTGTCGTGTCCTAGAAGTCTGTCCGACGTTTTCGCTGATTATTAAAAGGTGCTGTATGTGCCGCGCCAATTGGATCTCCAAATGTCTCAAGTAAGGGGAGCTGCATCTTGGGCCGTTGCGAGAACGCAGACGTGAATATGCCGAGGTATCCTACCTCCGGCGTGGTTGTCTGATAGATGGCGATGTCTTATAGTCTACACAGCCAGAAAACGCTCTCTTTAAATTCCTCGACGTCCGGTCTGTTTTACATTTTAAAGCCTCGCTGGTTCCATCTGAGCCACCAAAACTAACGACTACACCATCGCCATCTCCGTCATCCTCCGCGTCTTCATCTGCCTCAATGGCAGCGCCTACCGGCGTGCCTTCAGCCGTCGCCAACCCCCATCAAGTGGTTCACAGAGATCGCCATTCCTGCCAGTGATGTTTCAGGCAGCGAAGCGTGAAGCAATCTCTCGAAGCCGTTTCTTACCCCACCGCTTGAATCTCCTCCGAGTCCGTCTCGTCTACTAGCAATATTCGCCATTCTCGACGCCCTGTGGGCATACATTATTTCTACAATCCTGCTGACTTTCGACAGCTCTCTTTGCGTTTTGGTCTGCCGTTACTCGCTTGGATGAGCTGTATCCTGATGCCCCACTCAACTCCTTATAACTTCCATCGTACGAGTAGTTTTTCGCTTCGACAAGCAATTTCCACGTTTTTCGCGTTAACTTCGTGCATGTGAAAGTACGTCGCACAGTGCTGGACGCTGTCACGGACTGCTTGTACATGAAGCTCATCTCTTTGGACTATTGCCCTTGGATACTTCTGTGGTAGTCGTAGGTATCCTTTTTCTATAGAGATAAAGCCCAAGTGCCGTGGATATATGACCCATAGATTGCCCTTCTACTAGGATTATGTCTCTTGGGAGCCCCTACCAGACTGCTTAGAACGGCGTGCTGCTTCTCCTCCTCGGCTAACATTAGGGTTGGCTTCTGATATTATTGCTATTCGCAACCGCTTCTCGAACCAAGGTTTTATCGCCACCATGCAAACACGAAACGATTCCCCATCATCCCCTTTATATGAATAAATCACTGGATGTTGTTCTCTGTCCTTGTCTAACCGCCCGCAGATCCTCCAATCTCACATTTCGGTCGTTGGGTTTTAGCCGGCGCTAGTGCTTGCATTTTGTTCTCGGACAAGCCATGTATACGGCCCTCACTTGGTTTGGGATGGAGGAAAAAAGGTCACCCAACAACTTGGACGAGATGTGAGCCGCAAGGCCCGAGGGACTCGGAAGGAGAAAGTCGAACTGAGTGAGAAACCCACTGCACCCCATACCCTGTGGTTTGGTGTGAGATATCCAATCCTTTCGATGTATATTTCAGCCTAAGGACGATGCGAGGGACCGTGCTCAGCTCGCACCCTTTCAGAATGTGTTTGCTGTTTGCGGACTATATATCACAGTACCGGCCGGTACTGGTAGAAAGATGTTTCTCCATTGCCGGTGCACCGTTTGTGTCGCTTGTTCGTTTGGCCTGTAGCTGTTAAACGATGGGGTCTCATGTGAAGCCCGATTTACTACTCGACTAGACGCCCTGCAGTCACACTGGCACATGTTGGTCCGCCACGTCCGCGTTCTCTACGGGCGAGATTCTAATACCTTAGTGGAAAGGTCGCTTTATGGGTTGTGGTTGCTTCCACCTGCCTGCAGCGCTTGGAAAATCAACCCTATATCAATTTTCTAATCGTTCCTACCCAACGCCTTCGTGATGTCTCTCTCATTCTACGTGCTGGCCGCGTCTCTGCGTTCCAAGAAGTCGTCCGCGGCGATTGTATCCCAGGAGGGTCCTACCAGAAGTAGTCCAAAAGGCACTATCCGTCGTATGAACCGACTGGCGCGTCTCAAGAAATTCTGGGCGTCTGCTACAGGTCGGTGGATGTTACACGTGTGGAGTACGGGAAGGAGGAACTTACGTGTCGCACTGCAGGGGCGACCTTTCGTTTTATTACAGGTCGCCCTTTCGGGCAGCCTGGCTCCGCCACTGCGATGGACCCTGAGCGATCTTTCGCCTTCCTGTTTCCCGATCCAGAAAGCGTTCAGCATCCGCCATTTATTGCATATCATTCTTCCGCCAACCAGCCCGCCGTTGAACCGCTTAGTGGTGTGGAATACTTCGCGGTCAATGCGGAACCCTATTTTGTTCCGTCTACTGCCTCGGCCTCGGAGATCTTGACCAATGTCGCTATTCAAGATGTGTTAGCGTTAGCTGCCGACGATCCAGGATTTTTCGATTTGTGCTGCAATCCCGGGACCACTTCCACTCTTGCTTCTGTCCCAGAATTCTCGGGCTCGTTTGACTTCGTTTACCCATTTGCGAGTAGCGAATATTCCGATTCAGACTCGGAACTAGTAAATGGATCTCCTCGACGCTCTCGCGAAGCCTCTCCTGAACTATCTCCCGTGGCGTCCCACGAGAATTCTAGGCAGTCTACGCTCGCCGACTCATCCGACTGGCATGAAGCTTTGAAGTCAGGGTCTTCACGCCCTATGCATATCAAGAAAGCAATGGGGCTTACCTCGTCGTCCGGGCTCGGGGTATCCCTTAGGAATACCTACCCCGACTCACCGCTGGGCGAAGATAGCGCTGATGACGATGGTGTGATCGTTATTCCCGTCCTTCCCTACACATCTTCATCTTTCCCCCATCCCCACCTTCTCTCCACTATTCCCGAGGAAAATGAAGACGAGGGTGGACATTCCTCTAGTCCGGATACGACATACGAAGATGAAGACGAGACGAGCGACACTGAAACGATACGCTTCATAAGCGTATCGACACGCGCTCGACTGGACACCGCACATGTCTGGGCATCTGATGGTGTTGAGCACCTATGTGAGCCCAGTCCGCGCGTTGCATCTGACCGCAGAACGTCTATTTAGACTCGTTTCGATATCGGGACCCGAACTGCAGGCCAACTCGGTGTTCTTTGTATAGCTGAGCTCGTGGACTCTTTCCCGTTTTCTCGCGCAGAATGCCGCATCACTGTCTTTACTTGTCTTTCTAGGTCCCCTTTCTGGCTAAGAGATATGTGTTTTCACCACGGGATAGGTATGGAGAATAACTGTCTCGTTTTGGCCGTTGATACTGATGATCGGCTAGGTGCGATGTCCAAGGTGAAGTGCTTACTTGCGGTCCTTTCGGCCGGGAACGCGGGTGGGCCTTCATCTTGGCGAGTCGCACAGAAGCTGGCGCTTCTAATATCGTACGCCCTAATGAGCCTCACCCTTGGCTGTGTCTGACGTGTGCGACCACAGAGACTTGTGATCGGGCACGGTCCTCGGTCGGACTCGTTACTGGTTTCTCGTCGCGGGCGCTGGCCACTGGTCTGGTCTGCAAGTATCGGTGTGTCATTACCTCAAATAAGCTGGTTTTTTTAAGCTAAGCTCTACGTCACAGCGCTCATGTGGGCGTGTCATCGGGGTGGTTTTCGGCCAACCATTCTGGTGATGCGTTCGCACGGGTCCGCGTCCCATGCGACCATTCGTGAACGTGTGAGTGGTGATAGGCCATGCTACGTCCAAGGGAAAACTTACGAAACATCTAGCCTAGCCCAGCCCCTGTGTCTGTATTCCCCTCGTTTCGTTCTGTCATGTATTTGTTTGTTTGCATTGCATTGTCAATTGGTGTCGCGTTTCGAGTTGACCTCCTGAGTTTTCTAAAAAAAATTGGTTTAACCGCGTTTCGGTACTCTGAGCTTGATTTTCCGCGTCGCCAAGCGCCAGCAAGGCCATATGATCAACGATATGAAAAGTAGGGCCGCGTGATCGTTGGTGGCTCCGGGACGGCTATGGAAAGGCCCGATAAGTTGCCAGCGCATCAGGGTTGCACGTTGGTCAACCTTCCCCGAGTAACTTGAACGTCGTGATCATCATGATGCATTGTTGCAGTGTGCATTACGGAGCCTGTCACTGGCAGCTGTTCAGAGATTGGTGGGCCGCGTGGGCCAAACCTTAAGGTTCAAGAACAAGATGTTCGTCAAAGTCTCATGTCCTAGGAACCATCGAACCCGGGTCAAGCAGCGAGTCATCCAGTTCGTCAGGCCAGGAAGCGGCCAGCCCTGTGATCCCGGTACCGCGGACCGTCGTGCCGAAACGGTAATGTCACAGTAATAAGCATTACTCGGACTTGAACTTGAACGTTTGAACCCGGACTTGGACTCGGACTCGGATGAGGTAGCTTTTGGCTGTAATATTATGACGCTGTCTTCCCCGATTCTTGTTTTCTGCCAACTCAGTGCTCTTTTTCCGTCTCCAACCTTACCACTAGGATGACCTCTCGAAACGGGCTGATATGTTTTACGAACTGTCTACTCCCAATGGAGGACGGCAGTCTAGTCGAAAAGGACCTCTGGATTGACGAGCGGAGAGGTGTCGTGGTTGACTCTCAGGTATGTGGAATGTAGCACACACGACATGCACCCAATAACGACCTTGCGTTGTATACAGAAAACGTTTTTCCTAAGAAAGCAGCGGCCTGACAGAGTTATAAATATGGAGGGGAACATCGTCAGCCCCGGATATATAGACATTCAGATCAATGGCGCTTATGGATTTGACTTCTCCGTGTATGAAGGTGACCCAGATGCGTATCGCCGCGGATTGAATACTGTGGCGGAGAAAATCGTGGAAACAGGGGTGACGTCGTATGTATCATGATCTGTTCGTTCTTGGTGTGTGCTGAAGCACGCGTCTCGACGTAGACTTGTTCCAACCATCATCGTATGCCTCTTTCCCTTGAGCTATTCCTACTCTTAATAGAAATCCCACTAGACCCAGGAGAAGTCACTCTATCCAACGTTACTATCCCTTCTTCGCCCCTACGCCCATCCGACTGGCGCCACACTTTTGGGGTGGCACGCCGAAGGCCCTTTCCTACAAGAGGCCAAGCGTGGGGCCCACGCTCCTCTCTACATCCGGTCTGCACCGAATGGGTTTGCTTCGTTCGAAGACATATACGGAGCGCAGAACCTGGTCGTCAAGGAGGACTGGATCATGGACGAAAATGTCCCGGTTGGTGTGCGTATTATAACCGCGGCTCCAGAAATATGCGGCGTACTGGATGCCGTACGCGACCTCAGACAGCGCGGAATTGTTTTCTCAATTGGACATAGGTACGTCGAGTCGCCCTGGCGGCTGTTGACTCGCTGAGAGGCGCAAATGGATAGCGTCGCATCAACAAACGTTGCGACGGAAGCAGTGCGCCGTGGCGCGAGTCTTATCACCCACCTTTTCAACGCCATGCCCCAACTTCATCACCGTGACCCGTCAATCATAGGCCTACTTGGTGCCTCGCCCCACATCAACGGTCCTTTTTCGCCTATCGCTGGAACGCCACCGGCTGCCTATGTCACCCGTCTCTCCAACAACATCCTCCCCTCGTGGCTCGCCGCGCGACGCGACAAAAGCACAGAGCGAGGCTTTCGACGACCACGAAACACCACCACAGACACCGATGTCCGTTGCGACACGCGCTGCAGGCAAGGTGCCGAGACTCGGACTGCACCTTGACAAGGGAGAGGTGGCGGACTTGGAGTTCGAGAGGCCATTCTACGACCTCATAGTGGACGGCATCCACTCGCACCCCAACTCCGTTAAAGTACGTCCGCGACCCTTCGGATGTCAGCATATCGTTTAGTCGTTTGTGGCTACAGCTCGCGTACAACGTGTACCCGGAGGGTTGCATTCTCATCACCGACGGTAGGTTCTTAACCGACATAGCCGGGTTCGTGATTTCAACGATTACGTCATTGTAGCCATGAAGATCCTGGACCCCCATCTTAAAGACGGGGTGCACGAGTGGCGTGACGGCAAGCGCTTTGTGAAGGAAGGCATCAAGTTGTATCTCGAGGGCACTGATACGCTCGCGGGGAGGTGCGTCCTGCGTCGTCCCCGTATACGCAGTCCATGTCAAACTAACGACCGGCGAAGCGTCGTCACTCTGGACACCTGCGTTCGCAACCTTTCGCTTTTCACGGGCTGTTCTCTTGGCGAGGCGATCATATGTGCCACGTTCAACCCCGCTCGGTGCCTCGGAATCGAGAATCGGAAAGGCACTCTCCGACCTGGTGCAGATGCCGACCTCGTCGTTCTCGATCGCAGTGGTAATGTCCTCCGCACATGGGTCCGAGGCAAGGAGGTTTGGAATGGGGATTAATAGGATGCCGCTGAAAGTGGGCGCGTATTTGCAATGATTCGTCCGTTCTACACAATCCTTCGCCTAGTAGAAGTAGCCCATCGGAAACGTTGCGTAAGGCAGAATAGTACGTTCGTATGACCAGTGGCGTGCTCACGAAGTGGAGTTGTTTCGAAATGTAGAAAGGTCTATGATTTGAGTGGATCTGACATCCCCGACGGACAAAGCATCTCAGGGAATCACGCGTAATCAGCGGGAGGAGAGACGGCAGCCGAGGCACCACATCGATTACAGAATGCAAGCAAACGAGTAAAGTACGCGGATCAAGACACAAGCGCAGACACAAGACAGCGACATAAGCATGCACAACACAGAGAACACAGAGCATAAGCTAAGACACCGAGCCAGGAGACTTGACGGACTTGCACCCTGGAGCTTGAAGATCTTGGCAAACGGTGAACATTGTACATTGTACAGCCGAAAGAAAGGAGTGACTCACGGGAGCCTGGGACACTGCAAGCGACACGACTATAACACACGCGCCACCAAAACGGCCGGCCGAAGACCGCCTCGATGACACGAGCGCAACAGCGCTATAACGATTCAGATCTCAGAGTTAATTATAAGCGATAGAAGAGACGACGTACTGATACTTGCAGGGAAAACCCGCCACGCTTGCCCACCAAGACTTTGCCAGTTCCGGATGAGCCCTGCGTTTCGCAGTCGTGTGAGCGAGAGCGCCAGTAACTGGGAAGGCGAAGACCTACTGGTACCCAACAAGTCGAATGCTGCGCAACTACGCAGAAGCGAGCCGTCCACAGCTCCCGGCCGAAAGGAACTGCAGACAGCGCCGCCCCTACGCAGTTGCGCCCAATCAACGGCCCGGATTCCGGTACCAGGCCCAAGGACTGGGTGAGGTTGGTCGAAATTCGTCCCCCGCCGGTGACAGAAATCGAATGACATACCCGAATGTTCTCGGGAAATTCCCCGCCGACGGAGCGCATGACCGCAATCCTGGCCGAAGGACTGCAACCAGCAACACCGCCGACGGCTAATGACCTCAGAGTCTGACAAATCGGTCCAGTCAAGGGTCCAGTATCGTTGGTGTCCCACGCGCGCTTGAATATCCCAGTCCGGCTTCACCCGTCTGATGCCCTTCCCGTGCCAGGTGTCTGTGTCCAAGAACCTAGGAAAGCTCCACGCGTTGCGCCAGCAAATGCGGAGTCCAGTGAAAGCGCTGAGCCTGACGAAGCCGCTCACTCACCTTTGCGCAGGGGGGGGCGTCTCCAGCCGCTGCTACCCCTTCCCGCAGCAGACCCCTCCACGACATCGCCTAGTCCCGGCCATCCTCCTTAGCGTCCAGTTGAACGAAATCTACGCCCTCAAGAAGTTGCCTGTAATCTTCGGCGCTCAGGCCGAGCTCATCCAAAAACTCCGTATCGGCAGCGGCCTCCTTGATCCCTTCGACCATGGCTTCACTCAATGTGATGGGACTATCTCGAGGTTCCGAAGCGCTGTCACTGGAGGCCGTGACGCTGACTGTGTCGCCGAGTATGTCCAACAAACTCCGTTGCTGTGGTCTAACCGTACTGTCGTGATTGGGGCTCTCGTCGGCCGATGCGACCACTGAATCAGCATAGAAAAGAGCTGCGACGATGTCGGCGGTGGATAGATCAGGTGTCGTTAATGGTCCGTTCATGGGCGGATGGGAGGCTCTGCTCGCACGCCGAAGACACTCGGCTTCTTGGACTGTGTACGGCGGGGGATCACCAGGAGGGGTTGGAAGCGGTCGAGAGGGAGAAATGACAGCGCTTCGTCCCCTCGACGTGCGCGTAGGGACGCCTAGGAAGCCCTCCTCTTGTGGCGGTGGTGGGCTGAGCTCCCAGCTTGGACTAGTTACTAGCGTGATGTGAACGTCAGGGAACGGCGTGGGAACTCTGGGAGTCCCTGGCGGGGCGACTGGGAAGTCGGGGCGGAGGGGAATCTCAAAGTGCATATATTTATCGAATTTGACTACACGAAGGTTGTTAGTCAATACGCTTGGCCCGCAGAGACACGGCACTCACGCAGAAAACGCCATCCTGCGCCTCTCAATTTTCCCCAAAGACCAGCTTTGTTTGCCCCACGCAAGCCGCGGCGGAGAGCGACCGTGAACTCGGTGGGGTTGGATGGAGGCGGAAGGTGCTGATGCTGATAATAGCGAATGGTAGCCGGGACGCTATCGGCCGGGGCCATAGGATAGAATGGACCATCAGACATCGTGAGGGTGTTCAAGTTGCGTGTGTCTAAGAATTATGTGCGCAGCACGAGTATCAAGGACGCAAGTTTGAGGGGCCACGGAGAAATGTGCCAGCTTATCACCATGCGATTGCAGCCCAGACCACTGGCAGGCCCATAGATTCACTCCCTACTTTGGATATTGAACACAAGTGCGGGCGAGGCAGTCCCAGCGAGCCCAGGGTGAAGTTCGTGACCCGAGGCACAAAAATGAGTAAAGTCCACGACAGTGGATACTCAGACAATCGTGTATCGACTCGAATTCATATTCCATGGTACTGACCCGCAGCTCGATTTCTTTGGAATTCCAATGCTGCCTGCATAATCCACTAGACAGGTCTAGAACGCGAGCGTTTCGGCGGTGACGAAGGTGGCTTACATGAGATCCGGGCAACTTGAAGGCGGAACAAAGCATGCTTAGATCGCGCGGAAAACTCCCGTACCAAGCCCCCACGATTCCAAAAGACTTCGAAGGTTGCAATAGCACGTTCCAAACATTTTAGTTAAAATTACAGACGGCAGCAGGTCCTCTTGATATTCACGGGGATCCGGGGCCAACGTGGCGTGAGTAGCTTCCAGGGCAAAGGACAAGGGGTGCCCATAGTAGTTGATGTACGACCACGCACAGAGCCAGGCAGAGGGTGCCGGAATTTGGGGCATTAATGTCTAGTGAAAAAGGAAACCTCACCACAGCGGTACACAGAGCCAGGCCGAGGGAAGCAGAAGCCGCAGAACTTTGCGCTCGTATCCGGGCTCGTATCTATGATTCCGGAGCGAAGGGTGTTTGAAAGGCTTCAATGGTGCACATAGCCACTGGCAGTGACAGGGAAGAGAGAACCAGAACTTTGTACGGCGGCGATAGCGTCTATCAATGAGCACACTGACGTTCGAGGTCATTGATTTGGCGAGGCATGGACTCGGAACAGTCCGAAGAGACCACTTCGGCATTACCCGCAGCAAGCCGGGTGAGCATCATGCATGCAAACAACGCGTCGACAAGTGAGAATGGGCGTATATGGAAATACAATAGTAATACTAAAGGAAGAATGAATGAATGAATACACATGCGTGTACGAGTTCCAACCACCACGCAATTCATGTAAAGGACTTCAATGAGGAGTAAGAAGGGCCCAGAAGGTCTAGACTCGGAAGTCCTGGCAGTCTTCGTACGGTTAGATAGTGAAGAGATAGTGAAGATTTGGTCAAAGTATTCTAGACAAATAGGCACGCAATAAACAGTGGGACCGCTCCAACAGCACCAATTGCGAATGCGCGTTCAGCAGCGGAGCTGCTTTTGGGAACAGAAGACGAAGTAGTGGCAGATGTAGACGTCCGAGAGCTGGTACTAGTGCCCGAAGTGGTGTCAGAAGAATTCGTGCCGTTAAGGCGGATGGCATTGCGCTGGAACAAAGCCAAAATGAGTGTTTGTCCTCAAAATATGATAAATGGGTGTGAGAAACCCAAAAACGCCGCGAGCTTGCGGAGTCAATGCGGCAAGACGTAAAAATACGCACCACGAAGCCGGCGAGCGTTTCCGTTGAGGACTCATTGTTGTTGATAACGCCAACTCCACCCTGGCCACACGTGTTGTAATCGAAAAACCAAAAAGTGTGATTCTCGTTCTGCTCGAGTATAGGGACGGTCAGAATGGAACCAGGAGTGCCAGGCGTGGTGTTTCGGAAGCCAGAGTTGAAACCGTTGATGGTGGCGTCCGTCTCGTGAGCCGGAATGCAAGGACCACTGAACGTCGATTCGGTTGCAGTGTGGTTCCCATCCGTGACTGGGATAACAATTAGACCCCGTCGACAGGAACGAAAGAAGAATTTACAGTTGAAAGTGACGATATCGCCACGCTTCGCAACTACTTGTTGAGGAGTAAACGTAGTCGTCCCGTCACCAGTGGTGTTGCCTCCAACTGTGACGACGATGGTCTCAGCGACTGCCAGATAAACACTGGCAAGAACCTGAGAGGCGCGTGAGTTCATTGCGTCCGGGGGACACGAGCTGAGACGCTAACGAGCAGGATAGACGCATACATCGCTGGAGGACGGAGAAGACACTGGCAAGACGGGAAAGAATAGGGTAGTAGTGAGACTACAAAGTGGGGGGTAAGTGGGTAGGGGGAACAAGAACGGTAAACGAGGCGCAGAATTAAAGGATTCAGGTAGGTTACTTACGGCAACGGCATGGACATGCACGGGGTATTCATACCGAGAAGACAGCCAAGTAAGGATAAAAGTGAGACATTCACAGTGAGCGCTTCACGGCTTCACCACACACCCCTTACCGTGACTAGGCCTCACTGGCAATGCACACCTCAGTGCGTCGGGAACGCCTAACCCATGTCACTCAGGTGAGCATACATCAAGGCACATGCGACTCGGACGGCAGGTGGGGAATAGCACCTGCAATGTTTTTTTAATCCAATATTAATAACGTGACATTTTGGGTACATAAATACCGTCGTGGGCTAGTTTTCAACCTACCCACAAAGGTGGTAGCAACAAGGTCTTGATTATTCAGCAGAAAACGCGGGAAGCTTTCGGTAATTTCAAAATCATGAAATTGGTCTGAAGCCCGCGGGCGTCACTTTTTTCCCCTCCCGCCTTCGTTTGCTCTATTCTTCACATTTAAGCCTCACAACCTATATCCGCAACCAGTATGTCCATCGTCTCGAATAGTTCGAACAGTTGACGAAAGTTGCACCTATAGGCACAAGGCCCTCGATGGATCTGCCTCGTGTCAACGCATCGAGCCAAAAACGGCGTCAGTCGAATACCATATTACATGAAGCCCTAGTTCAGTTCATAAATTTTTATAGTCCCGGAACAGGAGGAACATACCGCACTAGCCAAGGCTGCTGACATGCACACAATCTCTCGGATAACTCAGATATGGTCCGACCGCCTGCAGTTAATTAGCGTTTATGTGAGTTGCCAAAATTGTTCTGCAACACAAACTCAGCGCATACATCCAGGCCAGCTTCTTCACGTCTATTGATAGCGTGTTGTTCTCCCTCGCATCCAACAAGGGCAATGGCGACACCACTAGCAAGTTGATGCAAGCATCGTTGACTGGGTCCTTGATATTTCACGCCGCGACCGGTAGCAAATCTCAATGATGTCTCTGTCTCCACCACTAACGCCTTCGCCCATTTTCCCAGCGATTCTGGCCTATGTCGCGTCTTTTGTCCTCATACGTTACAAATTGAACGACGCGGAATCAATCCCCGGTGGTTCCAATTCCAAGTCTGCCATCGCCAATGTCTACGCTAAATATGGGCAAACCCCCGTCGATGAAAAAGGAAAGCTTTCAGTTTTAGAGTCAGGCCACGTAAGGGCCGAGCATGGCCATCATTTTCGTAGCCTCCTGTCTTCCCCTATCACACCGTTTCTCTCGACGCTTTCTACGGCGTTTTCGTCGCTTCTGGACCAGCCACCCTTACTCAACATCGACATCCGGCGCGTGTCGTTGTTCGACTTTAGTGCGGTAGTTCCGTGCGTTGGAGAATCTGTCCACGATGGTGCGGACGCGGAGAAAAATGCGATTGCTTTGGGGCGCCTACTGAACAGGTGCCACAATGTATGCTCCCTTTTCGCGCTCGCGGGTTTCTTGCTGCTCGTCACAGGGATCATCACTTATGTCTGGACAGTCCTCGAGGATTCTGTCGCCATCTTTGCTAGTGCGTGCGTGGGGGTCTGTATCGCCTTTGGCTTAGCAGCACTGTATTGAACGTACCCTTTACCAACATAGCGCCCGCTTGGTGCTGATTTACACGTTGTCGACTTACCTTTATACCTTGCGCGACTAAAGTCTTGTACATGTTACAGGTGCTATAGGCATGTTGCTCAAAAAAAAACATTTAGTCGCGTGTTAAGTAGGGATTATGACCACTCCGAACTGGATCATATTATACTGCCAAACGAAGTAACAAACTATACTTGCGCTTAGACACACGATAGCGTCGTTGTTAAGTTGACATGAGGAAGCCCACTGTCTGTCTACACACGTTATCGCTTGCGTTATCGCGTTATCTTTTGAGACTTGTCGACCGTTGCCCTAGTAACTTTCCAGTTATGTCTGTATCCAACATTATCCCGTCTTTGTTCCTCTTGTGCTATTCGTCTACAGGATTGGGTCCAACCCAGCGAGTATCTGTCGATGTCTGAGATCTAAGGTCTGGACCGACCGATTCTGTTTCTGAAATGGGAAATGCCCTTTCCTCTACAGCAGTATTCATAGCACTTGTCACCTGCCTTTTTAGCAGACATATGGACATTCAAAACTCAAGAACGGGGTTTGTAGTTAAGTTGACGAAGAAATTCTAGATAAATTGAGTTGTCATACAGAATTAGGGTTATAGAATAGTTATCTCTAAGAAATAGGGTTATTGAATAGTTATCTATGTTGCCATGCTCAGCACTATGCTACAGTGCCATACAGTGCCACCACTCACTAGTACTCACTGGGCCTCTCCAACTCACTGTGCTCTCTCTTGCGTTGCAAGCCAAGTCACAACCACAAAATCAAAAATCCCCCACTGAGTGCATGAGCAGCTAAAAAATATTGTCATTGGTGTGCATGTCGTCCTGGGTAATCACCTCTGACCTCGGTGGTCTTGTCTTTGTACTCCCACTGGCATGCCTCATTCTTTGTGATGCAAGTGCTCTTGAGTCTCATCAAGCAAACACTAGTGGGTGTGCTGATATCTTTAAGGTGGGGCAGAGACAGTGATCCGGCTAAGACTAAGGCTGAGCATGAGTCCAGGTTGCTCACAGGTACCCAGTCATCACAAAATTCCCCTGAGCATCATATTGCAAAGTGACAGATCACAGGTATTGTCACAATTTTGTTGACCATATGATCACTAGTTCTTTGTCACAATATCTACAATAGCTCTGTATGCATCAGTACATTGTTTTCTGGTTTTCATTACAGAAATGTCAGATCATATTTTGTCATGAACTGTAACGCCGCCACTGGCGTTGAGTCCAACTTGGACAGCGAAAGGGCATTGACTACTCAGCGTGAAGACCTAAGTCAGGTCGTTGACTCTGATACACAGCTGTTCAATGCACGTGATTGTTAGCAGCACTAGGGCTAAGTCCACTAGGCATAATCTGTTGAGACGTGACTGCTTAAGTCACATGTCTCGTGGGATCTGATTGTGTCATCCCATATACTAAATACGGTATCTGTCCCTTATGGACTGATTTAGACTGGACTGGACTCATACGGACCACTTTTGTTTATCTTTATTATACAGAGTCATATATGGCTCTTATTGTTCTCTATTGTTAAGATACTGGAATTGTCTGCTTTAGGCAGCTATTGTTCTCTGCCCTCCAATGGCATTTCTCCCTCTGGTGCACAGACCACCTGTATTGTGTTTGGATCACCAGTGCGCACAGACCATTCTTACCTAAGCATCCTGTATATAAGGACAGCTGTTTTTCGCCTATACACTTCAGAGTTCCCTTCACCTCTGAAGTGTAAGTCCCTTTCTCTTTACTTCTCTTATTACCTTTGCTCATAGATGTTCTGTAGTAACTTGTCTATTAGGTATGCAGTTGTAATAGAGTTCCCTTCACCTCTGAAGTTAACTTGTCTATTAGCTCCCCGCTATTAACCTTGCTCGTTAGTTCTGCGCTCAACAGGTTATGGGCCCTGACCGCCTAATAACTAACTTGCGTTATACCACAGATCTACTTGTGTCACTTTGCTCTCTCAGTCGACCATATCCTCTTTGTCGCCTTCATCCTCAGTGAGTGTAACGCCGCCACTGGTGTGAGTCCGACTTGGACAGCGAAAGGGCGTTGACTACTCAGCATAAGGACCTAAGTCAGGTCGATGACTCGGATACACAGCTCCTCATTCAACAAGTTGCACGTGATCCTTTAGAAGCACTAGGGCCAAGTCCACTAGGCGTAATCGATGTGCGACTTGCTCTACGAGAGTCAAGCACAGGAGAGGGCTGGTGGCTTAAGAGGGGGAAGAGGACAATGAAGGATATGGCTATTGAAGAAGACCAGAATGGCGTATTCTGGCCTTCGTCCTCCTCTACTTATACATGAAGGGGTATGGCTTTAAAGCTCCCCATGAATCTGTACTACTAGTAGCATTAATAGCTTGAACCCTACTACCGCTGTACTAGTAATGAGTCATGCCCTATTGGCATGTGATATCATACTGCTGACTGATGCGAGAAGTCCATGACCTATTACGACTTACTAAGGGAGTCATAGCCACTTAGCGAGCGTCCACTTCTACGACCGTGACATCACCCCCTTTTCAGCTGCGACGCCCACAGCACCGAGTAGGTCCGATCCCCCTGACCCATCCCTCCTGTACTTCCGTGATGCGATCCCATACATTGGCCATCTCGAGCCTGAACTTGGAGCGGGTAAGCTCCCCTTGTACCCCGCCGAGTGCCTGCACCAAGGCATGGAGGCACTGTTCCATCCGCTCCGCCTCCCGCGCATAGGCCCGGTAACGGACCAGCTCCGCCTTCAGACTTACGTCCTTGAGCTCGTTGACGGCACGGTCCACACAATGCTGGTTGCTATGTCCGCCTACAAAGGCGTACATGTCCTCGGGGGCGTAGTGGGGTTTGCCTGCCTCGCGCACCTGCGCTTCCGCATACAGTGGCCTTGAATAAACCTTCTCGCTGTCCTCGATGAGGGTGAGGACTTGCAGGTCCGGGCCCATGATGGCCTGGCGGGTGACCCCTCGTGCATCGGTAATTGGGTAGTGTATAAAATCCTCCCCGTGGTTGTGCTTGTAACCGTGGGGGGCGTGGTGGCCGCTCCCGCTAAGGAAGCAGAGGCGTACGGCGGGTTGGGGGGCGTCTTTGACATCGACCTGGATGTCCTGCCGGTACAGGGGGCGTCCCAGGGTGTCACATGCGAACGGGGTTTCGCAGGGGTCGTCAGAGTCGGTGGCGGTGATGAGGAACGGCTGCTCAGCTGGGTAGAACTCCCTCAGGGCTCCTTCGACCACCTTGTACACTGCCCTTTCAGCATTGCACTGAACCACTGGTGTCGCACCAGGAGGCGCGTTCTCCTTGTCGCTGCTGTCATCAGCTGGTGGTCGCGCCACTCGGCTGCTTCGTATCTCCAGTTGTGTCGCGCCTTCCAGGCCAGCCACTCCTGTGTTGCCTCCATCTTCGACCCCGGGAGCGGGGTTGGGCAGCGGGGCGCGACCGCCTCCGACAGCTGTGCAAAGCTGGCGTAGTTCTTCGTGGGAGTAGGGGGCAGTGGAGAGTCTTCGACCGTGCATGTCAAAGAGCCAGTAGGAGGCTGGTGCGGTGGGGTCGTCGATGTCCTCGATAGAGCTGGCATTATTGAGGGCTTCAACGAGCTCTTGGTGGGAGAGGTTGTCGACCCCATGGGCAGAGAGAGACAAGGCAATGGTGGGAGTGGGAAGAGACATCGTTGTTTGAGAATGGGATCCAGTGTGAAGAGATGGTGGGGACTTAGTGTCATTGAACTCCCTTATATCTCCCCTTCGTGCTTGTGAACTCCGCTCGAACTCCGCTATTGCTTCATCAGCGAATATGTCATCTTTGTTGACCCACTGATTGTCCGAGTCGGAGTAACCCTTCCATTTCACGAGATATTGCAGTCTCTTGTTCCTTCCAGTTCGTCGGGAGTCTAGAATGCGCTCGATTTCATATTCCTCTTCGCCTTCCACTAGATCCGGCGGTGGGCGTTGGAAGTTTTCCCCATGCATGGGCATCTCATGATAAGGCATGAGTAAGTCAATGTGAAATATGGGATGAATACTCCACTGCGTGGGAAGCGCTAACTTGTAGTTGACAGGTGATCGCACCCTGATGATCCAGAAGGGCCCGTGTCGGCGCACGGCGAGTTTGGCTGTGGGTTGATTGGTGCATAAATGCCGTCCTTCTAGCCACACTAGGTCACCTTCTTGGTACTTCGGAGTGTTCTTATTACGATCACCCGGATCGTCTGCGTTTACAGTCCAAGGGACTCTGCATTTACAGTCCAAGGGACTCTGGGCGGGCCAAACGGGCCGGGTTGCTGACTAAGCGCGAGAGCGGTCTGCACACTGCAGGAGAGAGGGCAAGGGACAAGGCAAGGGAGAAGGGAGAAGTAGGGCTATATGATTCAAAGACTCGAATGGAGAATACAGGGTAGACTACAAGCTCTTTATATACCTTTCAAACTATGTATTTTCTGTGCTATTTTTGGGGTGCCAGCAGGTATGATGTGCTGGCAGGAAATCTAAAGAGAAACATATCTGAAACATATTCCGAGACTGATTTCCAGAAGTCAGAAGTAATAATAGAAAACAATCGATGGGCCGACGATGGCACGATCTGTGATCGTGACAGTTCTGATGCTTGACCCATAGAGCTTGGGCTTTCTTCATCAGATTCTGGGCGTTCTCCTGTGCCTCTTGGAATTGCTGAAGCCTCGTGAGCACTTGTGGGATGGGGGATGGCTTATCGACCCAATCAGCGCGTGGGTCATATCCCATCATTAGGGTGAAAGGGGATTTCCTTGTTGCCTTGTGGGGCCAGCTGTTGTGAGCGAATTCTGCCATGGGAAGGAAACACGCCCAGTTATCTTGACGCTCATTGGCCCAGAATCAGAGGTATTGTTCAAGCCACTGATTGGTCCGTTCAGACTGACCGTCGGTACGGGGGTGGTACACTGTTGATATGTTCTGGTAAATTCCTAAGATTCGGCATAACTCCCGTGTGAATTTGGAAGAGAATCGGGGGTCTCGGTCGCTGATGATCTTAGAGGGGAGTCTGAATCATTGGAATACGTGGGTGACGTATAGCGCTGCCGTCCCTTCTGCCATGATCTCTTCTACGCAGGGAATGAAAATTGAGGCTTTGGTACAGTTGTGGTCCGTGACCGTGAGGATCGAGTCATGCCCTTGTGAGACCAGCAGTTTAGTGATAAAGTCTAGGGCTATGGTTTTGAATGGCTTAGCTTCGGGAGTCGGTGTGATCGGGGATAGTGGCGCTTTAGTAGGTCGTGTATTGACTTTATGGCATTGGCATTCGGTGCATCCTCTGACGTACTCGGTTATGTGTTCCAACATGCACGGCCACCAGTAGTGATGTTCTATGATCCGGGTGGTGCGCTTAATGCCTGGGTGTCCATAGACTGGAGGGTCGTGGTGATTTTGAATGACGAGGCGGATATCGTCCTTGTCCCCTGTGATGACTCGTGCTCCCTGCCTGTACCAGACATCGTCGATCTTTTTGAGTTTGTGTGAGTCTACCCATGGGCGTATTTTGGCTTCATCCTGGTGGTGATTTTCAGGTAGTTGGGTAGTCATGTTGCACACAAATACGGTGTCGGGAAGGACGGTGACTCCTTCATTGTCCTGTTTGCCTTTGTCGTAGTCAGGTCGTCTTGACAGTGCATCTGCGCGTCCATTGTTTGTTCCTTTGATGTGGTGGATCTTGAAGTCGTATTCCATTAGTTCGAGTACTTCCCTGGCAACCCAGCGACTTATCTTCTGGGGTGACTTCCAGTGCGTAAGGTTCAGGTGGTCTGAGAAGATTTTGACTTTGTGTGGGGATCCCGCTAGGTAGGGTCGCCAGTGCCACAAGGCTTTGACAATCACTAGGAGTTCCAGGTCATAAATGTCATAGTTGCGCTCTGCTTCATTGAGTGTGGCTGAGTAGTAGCCTATTGGGTGTCGCTTCCCGTCGCCTTTCTTTTGTAGTAGTACGGCGCCTACAGCGTACCCTGACGCGTCCACTTCCAGTTCAAATTGGTCAGTGAGAGTGGGGTGTGCTAGGACAGGCTCGGTGGTCACAAGGTCCTTTAGTGTTTGGAAGGCCGTCTCCTCGTTTTGTCCCCAGGTCCATTCCGTGTCCTTCCTTGTAAGTTTGTTTAGGGCTCGTGCATGTGTCGCGAAGCCGCGGATGAACAGGCGATAAAAATTGCAGAAGCCCAAAAAGGAGCGTACATCACGTACTTTCGTGGGACGGGGCCAATCGCGGATGCCGGAGATTTTTACTGGGTCCATGCGTGTCACCCCCTTTTCAAGGATGACCCCCAGGTAATCCATCTGTGGTTGGTGAAACAGGCATTTGAAGTAGAGGTCGTGATCCAGTGTGACTTGTAGGATGTCGCTGACAGCAGCGATGTGGGCAGGCATGCCTGCATTTTCATGGGTGGCTATGCCGATGTCGTCCATGTAGACGTGTATGATTGTACCAAGTAGTGCGTGTTTGGCGATAATAGGGGCGCAGATGTAGTCCATCATAGCTTGGAAGGTCGCTGGTGAGTTGGTGAGACCAAAGTACATTACCAATGGTTCGTAGAATCCATAGCGCGTTTTAAATGTGGCTTTTGGCTTGTCTCCTTCCTTTATCCGCACATTGTTATACCCCCATCATACGTCGAGTTTGGTGTAGATGTGGCCGTTTCCTAGGTCGTTGATGAGTTCTGCCATGAGGGGTAAGGGGTATTGGTTGCGGATGGTGCAGGTGTTGATTTTTCGGTAGTCTTGGACGGGGCGGAATTTTCCATCTTTCTTTTTGATGAAGAAGAAGGATGAGGCATAAGGAGACTTGGATGGTCGAATATATCCCATTTTGAGCTGATCTTCGAGCCAGGTCTTCAACTGGCCGTCTTCTTCTTGCGTCATGGGGTATACCTTGCAGTCGATCGATGCCGGTGTGCCTGGTTTAAAGTCGATGGCGTGGTCCCAGGGCCTTGATGGCAGGAATCGGTGTGATGCTTCTTCACTGAAGAGTTTTGCGAATTTCTGGTAAGGTCCGGGGATCACTACTGGAGCCGTTGTTTTTTTTGCTTCAATTGCTAGCTCAGTAGCTGTGGTACGTAGCTGGCATGCATCTTCCAATTCTTGTACGGTGTCTTCCCGCTCTTCCTGAGTGAAGGCAGTTGCTAGTACGGTTTGTGGCTCCGAAGGGTTGATGGATCACAGTACTACAGGTAAGGCTTCTTCATGTATGGTGGCATGCCTCCAGCTGATGGTAGGTTCGTATGCTGCGAGCCAGGGATATCCTAGGACTAATTCTTCGCTTCCTATATCAGTGACTAGGAATCTCATAGTTCTGTGGACTCCTTTTGTTTCTACGTTGAGATCAATAAAATGGGTAATAGACCCAGCTTTATTCTCTGTGTTGTCAATATTCCAGATTTTCTTTGGGCGATCTAGTTGTTGCAGCCCTAAGCCCATTCGTTTTGCAAACGAAGGTCTTATAAAGTTGTTGGTGGCTCTGGAATCTACGAGCCCTTTTATGTCGGCCATGGAGTAACTTGTACAAATCGAGACTGGGATTCTAAGCGATCGGAAGCGAGTCATGATTACAGAGTTACAATTAATTGCCCTCACCCAGGCCGATGGGTTTAGGCATCCTGAAAACCCTCCTGACTCCACAAGTCTTGGAAGATGATGTCTTTTACGTTGTCCGGTGCGGCCCTTACTCCTTCAATCCAGCTTCGAGCCGCCTCCTGAGGTGTGGATGTGCTTGCCACTCATGCGGTTGGAGTTTCTTGACTGTAATAGTCTGTCTCCGTGGTGTACCTGGCTTGGTTCATGGGAGGTCTGTTCTGCCGCTGCTGCTTGCACGGACGGGTGCAGTCTCGTGAGAAGTGACCCGGATTGTTGCAATTGTAACAGATGACTTCCCTCATGTCTCGCCGCTGACCATTCCCTCTGTTCTGATTTGTCCTCCCTTGTGGTGTGAACGGGGGGCGACACTATTGCACGCCTCCTGCAAGTACATCTTCTGCTCCGGCAAGGTGGGCACGGGAGCGATCGGCTGAGGTGTCCATGGCATTTGGATCGTAGCGGGGGGGTGGATTCCGAGGTGGGTTCCACACATTTCCGAATCCTCGGGGTGGCTGCGAGCGTGGTGGGGTTGTTCGTGTTGGGGCGGAGAGGTTAAGTCAGGCACGGAGATGGATGTACTGCTTCTGGCGTCTCAAAGTTGCGGCCTTCCATTCATCGAAGGTTACCGGGCTGTCGAGTTCGTATACTTTGGTGAACAGCTTGCTTGGCAGTCCTGCTGTAAAGCGGTCGATCGTTTGGCGGTCATTTAGGCAATAGTCGGCTTGTCTTGCTAGCTGTTTGAAGTTGGTGACATATGTGTCAATGTCATCTCCGATCATTTTGAGCCCTTTTGCTAATGCGGCTTGAGCTTGTTCTTGCTCTAGGATGTTGGAGAAGCGATCCGAGAACCCGGCGGTGAGGGTGTCCCATAGGAACTCGTCATACCTGTCTCGGCCCATTCTCAGCTCATTATTGAGCCATCCCAGAAAGCTCAGCATCCAGTTGCTGACCATGGGCCCCTTGACAAATCCAAGGAGTAGTAGGCATCGTCGGTATACGTTCCGGAAGATTTGGGCGTCTGCGTTTAACCCCCAGTAAAGATGCCACTGAGTTAGGAAAGACTCGTACAGTGTTCTGTCTCCTGTAAAGACAGTGGGTTTCTCTCCTTTGAGTTTTCCTTCACCTGGTTGTGCTCCTCCCGGTGGTCTTCCTCCAGGTGGTCCTCCTCCGGGTGGTCTCCCTCCAGGCGGTCCTCCTCTAGGAGGTCCTCCTCCGAAATCTCTCGGTCTTCCATAGGGTCGGTGAGGGGGTTGACCTCCTCCTGCTCCAGGTGGGGGGTCAGGGTGGTCTGGTCCCACTGCGTGAAATATCGCTGCTTCGTCGGCATCCATTCTGTGGCCGGTGGATGGGTTGATGGGTAGGAGGATGGCATTAGCTTCCTCCCTGATGCATCGTACTTCTTCGGTTATTATTGCTTCTTCCCATGTGAGGGTTGCCGTGGCCATCTCTTCTATGGCAGGGGATCGAATGTGGATAGTCTCAGGTTCGTGAATGTGGAGAGACTCAGCTGTTTGGATAACTTCAGCTACTTCAGGTTCTTCCTCTTCTTCTGTTTGACTGTCTTCTTCTCCGCTTGTCTCTGAGGGTGCGGGTGTTCTCGGTTCTGAGGTGCTAGGTTCTTCTGTTTGGCCATCGATGTGTCCCCACTGCTCCCTTGTGGGTAAGGTTTGCGAGTCAATGTCACAGTTGTAATTCCGTCCCGCTGGTCGTACTACATCCCAACGGTTGTCTATGGGGTTCCACGTAACCTCCACCCAGCACGTGTTATTGAAGTTAAACTCAACTGGTCGATATCAGGTTGGTCCCGATGCGAAGTCGACAAAGTATCTGGTGTCCCCTCAATATTCCCTCCACCTAGCAGCTCCTAGAAACTGTGTGGGTACGTTGCGGTCTCCTTGCCTCTCGAGGGTGTAGGTTCTGAAAGTGGTCCAACGATCTCGAGTTGTGAACACCACAGTTGGAAGGATTCTGGTCTTAATGTAACGCTGCCACTGGCGTGAGTCCGACTTGAAAGGGCGTTGACTACTCAGCATAAGGACCTAAGTCAGGTCAATGACTCGGATACATGGCTCCTCGTTGCACATGATCCTTTAGAAGCACTAGGGCCAAGTCCACTAGGCGTAATCGATGCGTGACTTGCTCTACGAGAGTCAAGCACAGGAGAGGGCTGGCGGCTTAAGAGGGGGAAGAGGACGATGAAGGATATGGCTATTGAAGAAGACCAGAATGGCGTATTCTGGCCTTCGTCCTCCTCTACTTATACATGAAGGGGTATGGCTTTAAAGCTCCCCGTGAATCTGTACTACTAGTAGCGTTAATAGCTCGAACCCTACTACCGCTGTACTAGTAATGAGTCATGCCCTATTGGCATGTGATATTGTACCGCTGACTGATGCGAGAAGTCCATGACCTATTACGACTTACTAAGGGAGTCATAGCCACTTAGCGAGCGTCCACTTCTACGACTGTGACAGTGAGCATCCTCTTTCATTTACACATCGACACACCCTTTCTTGTCCACCATGACTCTGTCATGTGCCATTTTGGCTAGCCTCCTAAGGAGGTTCTCATGAGAGGTCTTTATGACCTCAAATTCCTCTGTGCGCACTACTCCTACTATATCTTCTTTTCCCAGTCTTCGTCCGGAAGTGCTTTCATAGGCCAAGAGGGGAAGACCCTTGTGGCTATATGCCTCTCTAGTTGGGTGACACTCAGTTAATACCTGGGTCACTTTAAGGGGTGTGAAGGCCTGGTTAATAGTCAAACCCAGAAGTCCTTCCCTCTGATACAACTAGGAGATGCTACTATACTATAATGATATTTACATAGTAGCTATGACTAGACCTCTGCCAGGAGAAGTATTCGCTCCCTTTGTGCAGGATTCGCTGCATGGCACGTATCACTAGTCTAGTTGCTTAGTACAAAGACCCTTAATGGTCTGTTCTAGAGACTCCACAGATGACAGTCGCAATTGTTATTAGTGTTCGAAAGTCCAGTCCCATGAACCGGAAAAAAACCGGGACCGGACCGGACCACAACCGGTTGCAACCGGACCTTCGGTTGCGGTTCATCCGGCCTGAGAACTTTACCGGTTGCGGTTCATCCCAATTTGGAAAATGGGTGAACCGCTACAGGGCCGGTTGGGACCGGTCCCAACCGGTCTTTACAGCCACGACCAGCCACGACCATCCGACAACGCGAACTTCGACAACGCCGACCAGATGGGTACTACAACCACCCTTCCGACACCCGGGCCGACTGCTGCGACGCCGACATCGATTCCTCGGACCGGCCTCAACAACGACAACCTCAAAACAACCACGCGCCATCACCAACGAACGACCAACGACCACGACCATCAACATCGCGTCGACAACCACAACCACAACTGCACCAACAACCTTGCCAACAACACGTCGACAACTACAGCAACGATCAAGACGATAACACATCGACAGCCGCAAGGACGACACATCGACAACGGCGACACCTCGACAGCGGCAACATCAACAAATCGACAACAACGACGATCGGCCGCAACAACAACACGTCGACAACAACGACGACGACACATCGACAGCCGCAACAACAACACGACAACAGCCGCAACATCAACACGACAACAGCCGCCAGCCGCAACATCATCACATCAACAACCATAACGACGGCCGCAACAACAACGCCTCGACAACCACGGTCCACGACGACGACACGCGACAACTGCGAGTCTGCAACTTTGGCCGCAACATCGACACATCGACAACCTCTGGCGCGACGACGATGACGACGACGACGTCTTGATGACGCGATGAGAGGGCGGCTACCGCGACGCTTTCACGGTGTCCTTAGTATATTTCCACCCATAGAGTACTGTAGTGACAAGTTGTAACTACCAGTAGTATAGATCAATAGAAACTTATGACGGTTTATGACGGTTGCAGTCGGTCTTTGGCCGGTTGCAACCGACCCACGATGAGCCGGTTTAGACCGCTGAGGACCGGTCTTTGAGAATCCGGCAACCGGGTGGGACCGACTCCTGTCGGCTCGGTCCGGTTTTGGGCTCGGGGGATGAACCGATGGATCGGTCCCGGTCCCGGTCCTTCCAAAAAAGGGAAAAAAACCGGACCAGACCGGACTTTCAATCACTAATTGTTATGGGAGTTGATCCCTTTCATTGCTTCTGGAATTCGCTGTTGGCTCCTCTCTAGGGTACTACCCTTTACTGTACATCTTTAGTAGCCCCAGACTTCATGGCCTAAGGGTAGAGACAGAACCTGTCATACTTCGCTGTCACTGCACTCTTCTGATCTTGTTCTAACCCCGACAAAGCTGTCGTTCATGACTACTAGCCCTTAGTAACATTTGGGCCTAGGAGATCTCAGTATAAGGCAGCCATCATTAAAATGATTCCACTAGTATAAAAACTCCAAGTCACACAAACTTGAGGCATGACACATTACTGTGTTATGGAGTAATAGCGCTCCTATGGCTGGACCTATACCTTTCCGTACCAAGATCTGGACTGGTTCTGACTGCTCCTCGGAACCAGATTTACAAACATCTCAAATGTCTTTCCACCTTACCTTCCCTCCCACTCTTTCCCTCTTCAAATTAGATGGGACAAACTGGCAGACCTGGAGCCAGACATTTTCGTCTCTCATGCTCATGAACGGGTGCAGGTGCCACCTCACCCACTCAGACGCAGGACCTATCCCCCAACACCCTGGTGTTGCCGGAGGACCAGTAGGTCCCACAGACAAAGGTCTGGCCATAATGGCCCTTTGGACCAAACAGGAGGAGGTTATCACTGGCCTCCTATATCTGTAAGTCACCACGGAGGTCCTCTCCAGCATTCAATCCATGGCGCTGTTTCCAAGCGTCCATGACAAATATCAGCAGCTGGAACACCTATGTGGTCAGGTTGGCTCTATGGCCACCTTTAATATTTGGGTCGGCTTGGCAAACACCAAGCTTCAGGAAGGTAGCCCCTTCCTACCTCAACTCCAAAAAATGTTGGACTTGAGGAGCACCCTCGTGGAGCAGGGAATGCCCGTCTCAGACATGCAAATGTCCTTCATACTCTTAGACGCCCTTCCCCCCTCCTACAGCACCATAGCAGGTACCATCCTTGCATCTGGCCCCCCTGCCAACCTAGTACCTCAGGACCTCATCAACAGGTTCATCAATGAGGAATCATGTATCGCTGGTCCCCCAGCATCTTTTAACAAGATAGCCCCCATCAAACATACGCCTCCAACTGCGCACTCGCAGCAGGCATCAGGCAGCTCTGTGTCTTTGTGTTGCGTTAGGCCCGTCCTAACGGTGCTCGACTTGAGCATTGACAGGGTGGCTTGCTTCGTATGTCTTGAGTATCCCGTAGGTGGTGGCCAAGGCAATGCGCAGGGCATGGCCAACGTAGGCTATGCAAAGGACGAGGGTAGAAAAGTCGAGAATGGTGAGAATGACTTAGCAGATACTCGGACGACTAGGGTCACGAGATCCTTCTGATGATACGGGGTGCTTGGTCACCACACGATCCTTCCTTGTACTGTTTACAAGGGAACACTCCTTAGGACTGGGAAGGGAGAGAAGAGACGAGACTGGAGATTCAAGAAGACCAAGCTAGGGAGCTCGGTCTGAGTCTTCGTACTGCGAGTCTGATATACAATTGACGAGGAGCTTTGAAGCTCCTCCTAAACGTAAGGTACCCTGTAGCAATAGTAGCTCAAACCCTACTACGACTGTCCTAGGTATGAGTCAAGTCCGTACTAAGAGACATGTGATAACCAAGACGACTGTCCCTGACTAATACTAGGGTAGTCAGAACCCCACGAGTCTGCTGTCCGTACCGATGAGTCCGATCACAACACTTTGGACATAATCTGCCACTACTGCAAAAAGCCCGGCCATAAAAAGCCAGACTGTTACAAACTCAAACGGGACCAGGAGAACACCAAAAAAGGGAGGGCTGGGCAGCAAGGGAAAGCTGCTCAGAATGCCATGGTAGAGGCACCAGACTCAATTCTGGCAAACAGGTTCGCTGTGGCCAATAGCATACCTGTACCTAAGAGCTGCCTATTTACTATAGTCAATGGCTCTGGAAAAATAGAAGAGGTACATGAGGTGCCTCAGGTTTCCCTTTACATGATGAGTGTCAATCACACTCAGATAGCAACAAGATGGATGATGGACAGTGGAGCATCAGCACATTTTACACCCTTCCTCGAAGACTACGACTCCTATACACCTCATGAAGGAGTAGAAGTTCTTCTTGGAGACAACTCTCTACTCAAGAGTGTTGGCACAGGTACAATTACTATCTGCACCAATCGAGGCTTTGACCTCAAAATATCAAATGTGCTCCACCTCCCAAACACACATTCACCTATATACGCCTGCCCTAACAGAAAAAGGCGCCATCATCAGTTTAGACTCCACTTCTTTTGCTATCAGATTCAATGGAGAAACCATTGCAGAAGGACACAAGGCTTCTGGCTTATATTGGCTAGATGGACATCATATGAATTCAGTCCAAGCACCTGCATCTGCTAGCCTTGATGTCTGGCATCAGCGCATGGGACATATGTCCAGAGATGCGCTCAAAAGATATGCTCAAGACTCTGTAAAGGGTCTACACATTAATGATTCCCCTGTACAAGACAGACTTTGCCATGGTTGTGAAACCAGCAAATCTACTCGTCTACCATTTCCACCTTCCATGAAGCGTGCACAAGAACCCCTTGAAGTCATTCACAGTGACCTTGTTGGCCCTATGCAGAGCAACTCTATCCAGGGCAACAGGTACTTTGCCACGTTCATAGTAGTGTTGGGGAAGTTTGGTCTCAGACCGACCCAAACCGGGTTTGAACCAAACCCAAACCGTTTTAAATGGTTTGGGTTTGGAGAATCCTGGCTCAAACTGAATGGTTTGGTTTCCAGATTGGGGGTCCCAAACCCGGTTCAAACCAAACCAAACCGATTAAGAAAACATATTAAAAAATAGTTTACAAGTGTTCAATAAATGGTTTGGTTTGGTTCAAACTCGGTTTGAACCGAACCAAACTGAGTTTAAACCAAATTTAAACCAAAATCAATGGTTTTTGGTCTCAAACAATTTGAAACAAAGTCTTAAGCAATGAATTTGAACAAAATCAATCGTTTTTTCCTCAAACCAATGTCTTAAGTGGTTCCTTAAGTGGTTTGAACCAAGTTTGAACCGAACTGAACCGATTAAGGACCAATTTCAAACACTTATTTTTAATCGGTTTGAAACAGTTTGGAACAGTTTGGAACAGTTTGAACTGGTTTGGGTCTGGTTTGGGTTCAGTTTGGTGAAAATTAAATGGTTCGGTTTCTGGTTTGGCCCAAAATGGCCCAAACCGAACCAAACCGAACTTCCCCAACACTAGTTCATAGACCACTACTCCAAAGCTGCAGTAGTTGTCTTTATGAAAACAAAGGACCAGTTTAAGGACACCTTCTTACACTATAGGGCGTGGGCTGAAAAACAACTAAATAAGCCCATCAAATCCTTACACTCGGACTGTGGTGGTGAATATGTCAATAAAGACTTAAAGCATGTACTTCAGGAAGCAGGAATCGAGCATATGCTTACGATGCCTCATTCTCCACAACAGAGTGGGAGAGCCGAGCGTTTTAACTGTACAGTTATGGAAAAAGGCACCAGCATGCTTCATCATGCAGGCCTTAGCCTTGGCTTCCAGAAGCGAACAAGCAGTGCAAACTGCTGTGCAGATATATAACTGCACACCCACTCATTCTAATCAGTGGAAAACTCCACTGGAGCTCTAGGATGGTACAGTCCCAGATGTCTCTTACTTTAGAGTATTTGGCTGCAAAGCCTACTATCATGTACCCAAACACAACTGGCACAAACTAGATCCTAAATTGAAGGAAGCTGTGTTTGTGGGCTATGAGCCCCTCTCAAAGGGCTATAAACTCTGGGACAGACATAGCCGGTGCTTCATCTCTTCACGAGATGTTACATTTGATGAAGCAACCTTCCCGTCCCTGAGTGATCTGACTTGTCACTCTCATCCTTCTTCCTCTCCCATGTCAGGTGAATGCGAAAGCGGAGCTGCCAGCGGTGAGATCTTTTTTGTAGTGCCTAGTCAGCCTACACCAGCTGTTGCCCCCATGGCACCTCAGGGTACTCCCATCTTTGTACTCCCACCTATTCAGGTGCCCGTGGCACCCCAACAACAGCCTAGCACACCTCTAAACCCCACACCTGCACCCATGGACCAGACCATCTACCACACTCCCCCTTCCCAGGTTCCTCTCACGAACCCTGCCCCCACTCGCCGCACCCGCTCTACAAGGCCTCCGGTAGTCTCCACGCCTATACCTGCCCCTAATTTCAATAGGGAAGTGTCTCCTCCTAGGGAAACCCCTAGATCTCCCAGGAACACTCAGGTTTCTTTGCCTACTCACCCAAGGTGGAGCACAAGGGTACGATTCACGAATCCTCGCTATTACACAGAGGACAACGATGAATTCGTGCAGGGTAGCAGTCGGCTGGGAATGATGGATCTGCTTACTATTGCAGAGGTACCCGGTTACAGGGAACCTCAGATGTACAAGCAGGCCATGGAGTCTGACCAAGCTGTTGATTGGCTTGAAGCATGTCAGTACGAACTGGATGCTCTCAACAAGCTTGCGGTCTGAAGACTTGAACCCCTTCCTGAAGGAAGGAAGGTGGTCAAGTGCAAGTGGGTGTTCAAGAAAAAGGTGGATGGCCACTATCGTGCTAGGCTAGTGGCAAAAGGGTTCACCCAACTAGAGGGGGTGGACTTTGACGAAACTTTCTCCCCAGTTGCCCGTTTTGAGTCCCTAAGGCTTCTCCTCGCCTTAGTGACCCTTGAAGACTGGCATATTCACCAGATGGACGTCAAGTCGGCATTCCTTCATGGGGAACTGGAGGAAGAAATCTACATGGAGCAACCAGTCGGTTTCGTCACAGCTGGCTCCGAGCACCTTGTGTGCCGGTTACAGAAGGCCCTCTATGGCCTGAAGCAAGCTTCCCGTGCATGGAACGTATAATTCCATGGGGTCCTAGTTGACCTAGGCTTTACGTGGACGTACTCTGATGCAGGAGTATACGTGTATCATCTTCAAGAGGGGGGTTGTTACGGTTCGGACTAACGGAGTGTCTCGGTCCGGAAGTGAACACTGACGTACAAGGGTATGACACCGCGTCAGCAGTATATCGTCATGGACTTAGTAGGATCAGTCAGCCAGGTAAGCTCCGGCGCATGTGATTGTGTACGATACGGTTCGGATCATGACTCACTACTAGGATAGCTGTACTAGGGTTTGCTCTACTTACGCTATTGGCTAGTAGTACTTGGAGCGGCGCTTGAAAGCCTGTGCGTATTTGTATAAGTAGTTCGCCTGTGGAGACCAAGAACGGTATCTTGGTCTTCTTCTAATACCACCATCTTCTCTGCATCTGAAGCTAAGGGGAATCCCTCCCTTTAAGTGAGTCGTCCGGCATATCCCCTTAGACCAGGGACCCCCCGTGACTTATCCTGAGTCCCTCCTTGGGCAGTGGACTATCCGTTGGACGCTACCTATCACCGAGTGTTCCTTTACCACAACGAACGAGTAGCAAGACACTTCACAGTATTCTACGTCCTCGATCACGACTTGTGGGACGAGCTTAAAGTCACTACTACCCCTCCAATTGGATTACAACAAGGAGACGATCTCCACGGATATCAAGCAGGACCAGAAGATTGTCTTTTCCCTCATCCAGCTCACCACCCTAGTACTCCAGCAAACAGGAACTTCTACCTTTCTAGGATCGTCGCACTGCAACACGCCTAAGTCAGGCAAACGTCCATGGTAGACGTTACAGGGGTGACACACTCTTCGTGATCTTATATGTAGATGACATCACTATACTTGGGAGCTCCCTACCAAAGATCAAAGATCTGAAAGTCGCTCTATCAAACCAATATGAGATGACCGATCTTGGCGAGATTGAGTCATATCTTGGTGTTAATATAACCAGAGATCGTGCTAATCACACTATGACCATCAACTAATCAGATTACATCCGCGATGTGGTTGAGCGCTTTGGAATGTCTGATTCCAACCCAGTATACACCCCTCTTCCCTCTGGCGCTGAGGCACACTTGATCAAGTTTGAATATCAGGCCTCTACTTCTGAGATCAAGAAGTATCAACAGATAATTGGGTCTCTGCTATATGCACAGATTGGAAGCAGACCTGATATTTCCTTTGCTGTTGTGCGTCTTAGCCAATTTGCTTCCAATCCCTCACCTCAGCATTTATGCCTAGCCAAATATGTCCTGGCCTACCTTAAAAGTACTAAGGACTATTTGTTACGCTATGCTGGAGGGACTGGCTCAAATGGAGCTGGCCTTCATGGCTACTGCGACTCTTCCTGGGGAGATCAGGAAGAAAAGCACTCCACCTCAGGCTATGTCTTCCTGCTTGCCAATGGAGCCATTTCATGGTGTACCAGAAAGCAAAAGACCATAGCACAGTCTACCACAGAAGCCAAATACATGAGCCTCTCTGAGGCCTCTAATCAGGCTCAGTGGTACGCTACCTTCCTAAGGGAACTAGGGTATGAGGTATCCTCCCCTATCCCCCTGCGCTGTGACAATAAGGGTGCCATAGACCTGGCATTAAACCCTGTCACTGGAAGGCGGTCCAAACACATCATGATCAAACACCATGTCATAAGGGAATATGTAGAAGACAAGGTCATACACCTGATACGTACCCCTACAGGGGAAATGGTTGCAGATGGACTCACTAAGTCACTGCCCAGAGAACCCTTTGACAAAATGGTTGGTGATCTAGGAATGGTGTAAGAAGGGTTCAGAAACAGTCGTGCATACAATGGTCGTCCATCCTTGGTTATACAAAACTCTTAAGGAATGGCCAAATTACACAGTCAATGGTCGTCGATCCTTGATCTACAAACAAGGACATCACATTGTCGTGTAAAAAGCACAACATGTTCTCTGATCTAGAGAGCTAAGAAAGAGCCTAACAGCTCTTCAAAAGATTATCATCTGGTATCTAAAAGAGCCTGTAGATTCCTGCCCTTCAGAAAGTAGTCCTCTATCATAGGATTACATGAAGCACATCTAGGAAGATTGAGAAGATCAAAATTTACCAAGATCTTAATCTCACTTCCACTTTTCTACATGGCTTATACCACTAGCTCCATCACCATCACCTACATTATGGACTGTCACAATCATGGAGGGATGTTGAGACGTGACTGCTTAAGTCACATGTCTCGTGGGATCTGATTGTGTCATCCCATATACTAAATACAGTATCTGTCCCTTATGGACTGATTTGGACTGGACCGGACTCATACGGACCACTTTTGTTTATCTTTATTATACAGAGTCATATATGGCTCTTATTGTTCTCTATTGTTAAGATACCAGAATTGTCTGCTTTAGGCAGCTATTGTTCTCTGCCCTCCAATGGCATTTCTCCCTCTGGCGCACAGACCACCTGTATTGTGTTTGGATCACCTGTGCACACAGACCATTCTTACCTAAGCGTCCTGTATATAAGGACTGCTGTTTTCGCCTCTACACTTCAGAGTTCCCTTCACCTCTGAAGTGTAAGTCCCTTTCTCTTTACTTCTTTTATTACCTTTGCTCATAGACTGTCTTAGTAACTTGTCTATTAGGTATGCAGTTGTAATAGAGTTCCCTTCACCTCTGAAGTTAACTTGTCTATTAGCCCCTTGCTTTTACTCGCTCTGTTAGTTCTGCGCTCAACAGTGATACTGTACCGCTGACTGATGTGAGAAGTCCATGACCTATTACAACTTACTAAGGGAGTCATAACCACCTAGTAAGCGTCCACTTCTGCGATCGTGACATGAACTGTCCTCATTTACTCCTTTTTTCCTTTCTTTTCTTTCCTTTTCTTTTCCTTTGTCTTGATCTCATCTGATCTTACTTGGTCTTATCTGATCTAGTTCAATCTTGATCGGATCTGATCCCATCTGCTGATGGCTATCAGATCTAGTACTGCTTCCCACCTCAGTTCCAGACTCCCCTGACCCTTAGCCCTAGGACTACTTATACCCCATGTCTTTCTCCTGTATTTCCCTAGCTTTGACTTAATCTATCTACTGTCTAAGCAGTTCCCCTTGTTACGATCTCACTTCTCGTTTCTGTCCGTTCCCTGTTCTGTGTACGATACGCGGTTTCTGCGGGCTTCTCATTTCTCATGCGTTGCTTCGTTTTCTCCGATTCCACTTACGCACAACTCAGTCCGAGGGGTAGTTTGTGCCATTGAAAACCACCCCACATTTCTGAGTTGATCCCATCAGCGCATGACTCCGCGCATCCTTATCATACTATGTCCGGATTCCCCATTGTTCCATTCCAGTCTTGAAGGCTCATTATCACGCTTTGTGTTTGGCCCGACCAAACACCATTGTGCTGCTATATAAGGTCTCGTATACCTAGCTTGTACGGTAGACTTGACTTCTTGTGTAATACCACATCAGTTGTCTCACGACCCTGAGTGAACTCGCCTTTGCGCTTGAGTTAAACCTCCTGCTCGCCCTTACACTTGAGCCAGTCCTAATTCCGCTATTATCCTTGTGTCCCGGGAGACCAAGTGATACTTGTGCATCATTGCTCTTGGTCTTAACCGACCCACGCCCTTTCCGTGATCCGCTGTGACACTCGAAGTACACGTCATACCAATGCCCCTGTGGTGGCATTACAGCCGCTCTATACGCTAAGCACATCTTCCTACGATTCGGACTCCCCTCCAAGGTGATCAGCGACAGAGACCCGTGCTTCGCGTCCAAGTTCACACGGGAACTGTGCAAACTCCTGGGGATATCGCAGGACGTCTCCACAGCCTACCACCCCCAAACAGATGGGCAGTCTGAACAGACAAACCAATGGCTCAAACAATACCTCCGCTTCTGGGCCAATGAGTGGCAAGACAACTGGGCGGCATATCTCCCTATAGTGTCATGGACGCGTATTATTTTCCCTATTTTTCTGTATTTTTACGGATTTATATGATGAAGATATAAAGGGCCAAAGTATGAGACTTGGTCAGTCACATGTTGCCACCATGTGCACCCTCAAGCACATGACCCTGGGACAGTTGCATCCTTAACAGGACAACCTAATCTGGTCACATTCCCTTTTATATACAGACTCGTATGATTGGTAGATAAGGATCGAAGACTCTAGAAAGTTCTAGAATGTGCTTAGTAGTTTACGCTTACTTGCTGTATTAGGTTTTACTCAGCAGATAAGGCGACACGTCAGCAGCTATGACAAGTGCATCAGTCAGCACAATAGATAGTGCTATTATTAGATATGACGTGTCAGCCTCTGAGTCATGGAGTCTTACTACACACTTAGTAACAGTGTTCAGACTCAGTTCAAGCTCAGCTTCAGTAGTGTATATAAGCTTCCCTGTAGCGTCCTGAGTGGAACCAACTTGTCCTCTTGGTTCTCCACTCAGGTGCATATTCCCTTGTACTTCCTTACCCTATCAGTCCAATGTTAACTTGTCCTCTTGGTTCTCCACTCAGCTTACCGCCGTGTGACATTGCGAGTTGTGTTCCTGTATAAGGATCACCTTTGTTCTTGCACGCTCCACGTTGACTGTAAGTTCAGCGCATGATTTATCTCCGTGCTAGGCTTGAGTCCTGAAGGCCCGGCAGTTCACTCAAATCTTCAACTTGAGCTTAGCATAGCGAGGTGTCATACCGCTACATATAGCGGAATTCACGCACAACAACTGGCCCCATGAGACCACAAGGAAGTCCCCCTTCTATCTCCTGATGGGGTACAACCCGTGCCCTGATTGGATCGATAGGCTGTCACCCATACCCCAAGTGGCGCTGAGAATAGATCAGTTCCAGGAGGCTAGGGCGCAGGCCAAGGCGCTCCTTGTCAAGGCACAAAAGTCATGGGTCAAACACAAAGA
Organism: Lactarius pseudohatsudake; assembly: GCA_021525015.1. Lineage (NCBI taxonomy): Eukaryota > Fungi > Basidiomycota > Agaricomycetes > Russulales > Russulaceae > Lactarius > Lactarius pseudohatsudake. Next base: position 29,689 of record JAKELH010000033.1, on the reverse strand, counting down.
TATGCCCAAATACCAAGAAGGTGTAAGGTGTGACACGGGTATGGGTAACACCGTGGGTTTTTGGTCACGGGTATGTACGGGTACGGGTACAGGTTTTTATACCCGCGGGAAACCCGTACCCATAGCCACGGGTATACGGGTATGCTTACATAAGCATTACATAAACATTTTGGGTTTTTTTGGGTATTGTTTCGGATTTTTCTGGATGTTTACATGATTTTTATCAATTATACTCGGATTTTGATGTTATCCAAGGCCATAATGGATTCAGATAAGGAATAAACAGTCAATGTAATGATTATTAACATTTTTCAAACTAACTTTCACCCAAATATATTGATTTTACATTGATTTTATACAAAAACCCGTATACCCTTAGGGGTTTTTCCATACCCCTGGAAACCTGTGGAAACCCGTGTATGTTTTCATACCCCTACCCGTACGGGTACGGTGTTCACGGGTACGGGTACGGGTATGGCAAAAAAACCTGGGGGTTACCCCGGTCACACCCTAAGAAGGCGACCTTGTGTGGCTGGAAGGACGTCACCTATGCACAAATCAGCCAACCGCCAAGCTCGTGCCCAAGAGACACGGTCCCTTTCGGATCACTCAGGTGATGTCCTCTGTCAACTATCGCCTCAAACTTCCCACACAGTGGAGTATCCACCTGGTGTTCCACACCGATCTTCTCACCAGATACCACGAGACCACGACGCATGGGCCTAACTATCAATGGCCACCTCCGGATCTGGTAGATGGCAAGGAAGAATACGAGGTCGAGAAAATTCTAGACTCACGGTGATTCGGAAGAACACGGAAACTCCAATACCTTGTGAAATGGAAGGGGTATCTGGACTTGGAGAACCAGTGGGTCGACCAGAGCGAAGTATTTGCCGACCAAGCCATCAAGGACTTCAAAGCGCTGAACCCCACGCAGGAAACACATATAAGGGGACTCCACTTCGAGCTAAGTTCCCCAGCTACTACTGCTACATCCTCTCAACCTGTCTACCTTCAAAGCATGTCTTCCTGCTCACTCCCATCGCAGTCCACCATCGACACCGTCGCCAAGGCCCTCATCACCACTCATGGGCCCGTGACCCGCGAGGACGCCATCGCCGTCCTCAGGACCTTTCCCGACCCCACCATTGGAGGAGTTGCTGACTCCCCTGGTGCGCAACCTCTTACCGCCAACTATGACGTCTCAGCAGAGGAGGAGCGCACCATACTCAACATCGAGGCGCCAGATAGCCTCATTTGACACCTTGACGGACACGGTGACGCTGAACCTGTCCAGGTATCACGTGGAATTCGGGCCCGTGCGGCCATGGAGGGAGATTGTGAAGGAGTGGAGGGACGAACAGCTGCGGAGAGCGCAGCAGAGGCAGCAGGAGTGGAGGGACGAACAGCTGCGGAGAGCGCAGCAGAGGCAGCAGGAGCTGAGGCATCGGCGGCTGATACTCCAGACTGGGGTCTGGCCGAGGATGCTGCCGATGACTACCCAGCTACACACCCCCTCATTCGCTCCACCACAGACACTGATGACCTGCGCGAGACCCCCTACTCCCTCAACACCGACAGCTCCCCCATGTACAAGCGGGACCTCGGAGTCATGGGCCCTCGTGCCCATCAGCCTCTCGTCGCCCTCAACACACGAGTCCCCAGCAGCTTCAAAGTCAACACTGGCACGGACTACATCCCATTTCACATTGTCTCCCCTGACGGGGTTGAGCGCGAGGCCTGCTATGTCCAAGTGATCATGGGGCCGGACCCCTTGGTCGTAGGTATCATCGACAAGTCTGACAAGGTCTACGCGCGGCCTCTCTACGCCACCCCCCGCTACACCTATGGCGGGAAGCCCATGTACCCAAGTACAGACATGGCCCTCTTCACTGAGGCCTTCAAGGGCCAGGCGTGCGTTGACCGCTGCCTCAATGCCATCCACGACTCCTCCCTCACAGCGGAGGTCCACCACTACCGTGCCGCTGCGCGGGAAGAGGAACACCTCAACCAGCGGATTGATGACCTCATTGCCACCTTGGGGGAGATTGCTGGGAAGGTAACAGGGAGTCGCCGCCGGCTGGAGATGGCCAATGCCATGGAGCGCATCGAGGATGAGGCAGGCATCATGGTGGATCACGAACTGACGAAGAAGAGGACGCGTCGGGGTAGGAAGACCGCACAGCAGCCGCAGAGGACAAGGATTATATACGCAGAGGAGGGCTTTGGAGCATCGGGGCGTCGCACCTAGAGAGGGGGTGATGTTGCGATCGGACTCATCGGTACGGACAGCAGACTCGTGGGGTTCTGACTACCCTAGTATTAGTCAGGGACAGTCATCTCAGTCAGCCTCGTTAACACATGCCTCATAGTACGGACTTGACTCATACCTAGGACGGTCGTAGTAGGGTTCGAGCTACTATCGCTACTGGGTACCTTACGTTCAGGAGGAGCTTCAAAGCTCCTCATCAATTGTATATCAGACTCACAGTATGAAGACCAAGCTCCCCAGCTTGGTCTTCTTGAATCATCAGCCTCTTCTTCTCTCTCTCTCTCTCTCTCTCTCTCTCTTAAGCCAGTCCCCTTGTAAACGGTACAAGGAAGGATCGTGTGGTGACCAAGCACCCTGTATCAAGAGGAGGATCTCGTGACTCGGATAGTCCGAGTATCTGCTAAGTCAATCCTTGCCATTCTCGACTTCCATATCCTCATCCTTGGGTGGGGGGGAGATGGGGAAGGGGAATCTGTGCATGGGTGTGCATGTGGGGGAGATGGGGAATGGGAATGTGCACATGGGTGTGGGTGTGGGGGGGAAGGGAAATGTGCGCATGGGTGTGGGGGAGATGGGGAAGGGGAATCTGTGCATGGGTGTGAGTGTGGGGGGGAAGGGGAAGGGGAATATGTGCATGGGTGTGCATGTGGGGGAGATGGGGAAGGGGAATGTGCACATGGGTGTGGGGGAGATGGGGAAGGGGAATCTATGCATGGGTGTGAGTGAGATGGGGAAGGGGAATGTGCACATGGGTATGGGGGAGATGGGGAAGGAGAATATGTGCATGGGTGTGGGTGTGGGGGAGATGGAAGGGGAATCTGTGCATGGGTGTGGGTGTGGGGGGGATGGGGAAGGGGAATGTGCACATGGGTGTGAGGGAGATGGGGAAGGGGAATGTACACATGGGTATGGTGTGGGGGGAAGGGGGAAGAGGAATATGTGCATAGGTGTGAGGGAGGTGGGGAAGGTGGGGTGTTGAGTGCAACGAGCACTACTAAGTCATTCAGGACAGTTACATCAGCAAACTTTGGGTCCCTGCCACAGAGGCCACCTGTAGCACTCCTGCAGCACACCACAGTGACCTGCAGAGACCAAGGGTTTGCTGATGTAGGAAGGTGAAGAGTCTAAGTTGACTCAGATTGATGGTGAACAAGTACCACTTGGTTGTCCTAGGACACAAGGCTAATAACAGAGGAGGGCTCAAGCATAAAAGCAAGCAAGATCATGGACTCAAGCACAGTGGTGAGTCAAGGGATTGTGAGACAACTGAGGCACTGAGGCAGACACAAAGGTTGCACTAGAGAATAGATGATTGTGTGGTATTACACAAGAAGTCATGTCTACTGTACAAGCTAAGTTGGACTGACTTATATACAAGTACATGGTGTATGTCAGAGACAAACACAAGGTGCAATCCTAGGATACTAAGTATAGTACAATCAGATAACAGAGTACAAGTGGGTTTGAAACATAGAAGCATTGGGTTAATCAATGGATGGGAAGATAGGTAAGTAAGATGTTACGATCTGACCACTTTCTCTTTGTCGCTTCCATGTTCCCTGTACGATACGCGATTTCCGCGGGCTTCTCATTTCTCACGCGCTGCTTCGTTTTCCCTGATTCCACTTACGCACGACTCGATTCAAGGGGTAGTTTGCGCCATCGAAAACCACCCCACATTTCCGAGCTACTTCCATGAGCGCATAACTCCGCGCATCCTTATCTCGCTATATCTGAATTCCCCTTTGTTCCATTCTCGAGCAGACGGCTCATTATCACGCCTTGTGTTTGGCCTGGCCAAACACCCTGTACTACTATATAAGGTCTCGTATACCTAGCTTGTACGGTAGACTTGACTTCTTGTGTAATACCACATCATCCGTCTCACGACCCCGAGTGAACTCGCCTTTGTGCTTGAGTTAACCAGTCTGCTCGCTTTTACGCTTGAGCCTACCTTGATCCCTACTATTATCCTTGTGCTCCGGGAGGCCAAGTGATACGTGTGCATCATCATCTCCGGTCTTAACCGACCAACGCCTTTCCGTAACCCGCACGACTTACGAAGTACACGTCGTACTTAACGCCCCTGTGGTGGCGTTACATTAAGTCAAGTCTCTCACCGTGGCGACTACCAGTCGAAGCCGAACGCAGTTTAAACCCGAATATATTCACCGTCTCAGCTCCGACGACCTTTCTGACCGAATCAAAGGAGCTGCAGTCTGGGGAGAACACAAAGGAGTCGAAGGATATTTTATCTTCGACCAAACCACCAAGTCCTATCGACAGATCCATTACCTTGAAGACAAACGCTTGTGGGCGTTCATCGACTACTCCCCTAGCGAAGGACAGTGGTACACCATCAGCCCCGTACCCACGACTCTGAACGTTGGACCTCTAAAGTCATCCAACCCAGCAGGCATTGACGTTGATCCCCCCAGTGATCATTCACCCAGTGTTCCTATCCCTACAACAGACCTTCCTTCAACCGCTTTTCCCTCATACGCAATGGCCCAATCAGCGCAAGCCTCAGCTAGCACTACTCTCACAAGCGGGGGAAGCATTAACCCTCCCGCCGGAGGAGGAGGAGCCCCAATCCCACCAAGTGGAAGTGGGGGAGCCGCGGTCCCACCCAGCGGAGGAGCCCCGTCTAGTGGCGGTGGCGGTGGCGGTGGCGGTGGCGGTGGTGGTGGCGGTGGCGGTGGAGGTGGTGGCGGCGGCGCTGGTGGTATAGTCCCACCAGCAGGAGCCGCAGGACCCCCCGCACCAGGAGGCCACGGACGCCTAGGAGGGAACCCACCCCCAGTGTTCGATGGGAATCGAGAACAGAGTCGTTCATTTCTCCGAGCTTTTGTCATCTATATGGGAATGAACCCAGACGTCGAACAGTTGACAGTCCCATACAGACGAGCAATGACCCTCCTCTCATACTTAAGAGGGCCGCTTGTCGACGACTGGGTAGACGAACAAACCACATGGCTCAACGGCCAAATAACCGCGGGTGTCAACCACAACGAAATAAATCTGTGGGACACAGTCCACACCCGCTTCACACAAGCATACACCGACACGGCGGAGCAAACCAGAGCCCGCAAGACGCTCCAAACCCTCAGTATGAAGGGGGAGGATATCGATTCCTACATCGCACAATTCCAGACGCTGGTCACCAAAGCAGGATACAATCCTGACGAAGCCACTACCCTAGAGATGTTCCAGGACGGCCTCCCGAACCAGTTAGTGATCAATGCCATCCGCTTCCAACATCCCATCACATGGGATGAGTGGAAAGCGGCCGCACGGTTACAACAAGCTGAATATCTGGTTCTCAAGGACCGGCTCGGAAAGAGCCGAACTCCGCGCCAGAAAAAGGGGGTACACAACCGGGACCAGTGGGTCCAGGCCCTTAACAAAAACCGCGATCCGAATGCCATGGATGTTGGACGCGCTCGAGCCAATGTGGCTCTCACCGATTCTGACAAGGCCCAGCTTCAGAAAGAAGGACGATGTTTTCGCTGCCGTGTTCAAGGACATATCTCGCGTAATTGTCCACAAAAGGGCACGCGCGCTGCTACGGCCGCCTCGACCAGTCACGCAGTTACCATCCCCGACACCCTATCACTATCAGCTCCCGCCGTCACTACTGTCGCCGTACACTCGAACCGCGTACTGTCGAATGATGAGCAGGCTAACGCTCAGATCGCGGCGATGACGGCCCAAACGCAGGAAGTGCGCGACCTAATGGTCGAAAAGCTCTTTGGGCGAGAGGATTTTCAAAACGCTTGAACCCGGCGGCCTGGGCTAGAGCTTTAAATTTAAACGTGTACCATAGCAGATATCGTTCCATGCGAATCCCAGTTCTGTTCAAATCTGCACACGCAACGGCCGAAAGACAAGTACTTATCGATTCGGGAGCAACCGACAACTTCATCTGTTCAAATTTGCTCAAACGACTACAAATCTCCACACGAGACATTGCAACACCCATCCACATCTGGAACGTAGATGGGACACACAACCAGGACGGTGCAATTACCCAATATACCGACCTCACGGTACGAACAGGAGAAAAGACCAGGACACTTCGCTTCCTCATCACAAATCTTGGGAAAGACGAAGTGATCCTTGGGTACCCCTGGTTCACGGCCTTCGAGCCGATGATAAGATGGGGAGAAGCGACGCTGAACGAGGAGTTTCAGCCAGTGGTCATTTCCAGCCTACACTTGTCGGACGAAGCCATGCCGATGGAAGCCTCCATCCGCGCATTGGAGACGTACCAACTCGACGAGGAGGCGTGGGAACAACTCATGGACGAGGAGCACGAACCCCATATCGCATTCCTGAGAAAGACGACGATAGCATCCGAGTTGGCACAGCGAGAAGCAGCTGACAAAGGAGGATCGTACGTTCGAGGAAATGGTCCCGATGGAATATCACAAACATCGAAAGGTGTTTGATGAAGAAGCATCTCATCGCTTCCCACCCTCACGTGCCTGCGACCACGCCATCGACCTCCTTCCTAACGCCCCCGCCACACTAGACTGCAAAGTCTACCCCCTCGCCCAGAACGAGGGAGCGGCACTCACAACGTTTCTCAATGAACAACTGGCAAAGGGCTATATTCGACCGTCGAAATCCCCCTATACATCCCCCTTCTTCTTCATCAAAAGAAAGATGGGAAACTACGACCGGTCCAGGATTATCGACGGTTAAACGAAATCACCGTCAGAAATAACTATCCCCTACCCCTTATCCCAGAACTCATCGACCGAATAAGACCCGCACGTCTCTACTCCAAACTAGATATCCGATGGGGATACAACAACATCCGAATAAAGGAGGGAGACGAATGGAAGGCGGCCTTTAAAACAAACCAAGGGTCGTACGAACCCCGAGTCATGAACTTCGGGCTCACCAATGCGCCAGCTACGTTCCAGGCGTTGATGGACTGGATATTCCGCCCACTCATACTCACTGAAGAAGTGATCGTATACATGGACGACATCCTAATTGCTACGGCCGACGACCTTGTTCACCACCGAACCGTCTTACACGAAGTTCTCCGCTTATGCGAAGAACACGACCTATATGTAAAACCGGAAAAATGCGTATTCGAAGTATACGAAATCGAATACCTCGGATTAATCATCGGCCATGGGAACGTACGCATGGACCCCGTAAAAGTTAAGGGGGTGCTGGAATGGCAAGCGCCAAAGAATCTCCGAGAAGTACGAGCATTCCTCGGGTTTTGCAACTTCTACCGCCGCTTCATACGAGGTTTCTCAACCACCGCACGACCACTCCACAACCTCACCAGAAAGGACACCCCCTGGAACTGGGGGCTTGACGAACAGACTGCGTTCGACACCATCAAACACTGCATCGGGCGAGAACCCACTCTCCTCTTCCCCGACCTCGCAAAACCCTTCGAACTCGAGGTTGACGCCTCTAATGTAGCTCTAGGAGCAGTACTGAACCAACTCGGACCAGACAACAAAATGCACCCGGTTGCGTTCCACTCCGAATCCCTCAATCAAGCAGAGCGAAATTATGACATCTACGACCGAGAGTTACTAGCAGTGGTGAAAGCGCTGCGCGCGTGGCGCACTTACCTAGTTGGCTCCCCCCACAAAATTATCATCCACACCGACCACGCCAACCTTCAATACTGGAAGGAACCACGAAAAATCAGCAGACGGGTGGCGCGTGAATTCCTCGAACTCTCCGAATACAACTTCGTGTTGAAACACATACCGGGAGTAAAGAACAGCCGCGCAGACGCCCTGTCACGACGAGCAGATTACGCGGTCGACGAAGGAGACAACAACGACGTTATTGTCCTCCCTGCCGACCGCTTTATACGGACCACGGAAACCACCGAGATGTCAATGCATGACATGGACATCTGGACCCAAGTCGCACAGAACCTTGATGAGAAGGACGTCCTGCGTTGGGTGGAACCACACAGCCTGAAGAAACTCAATGGGCTGTGGTGGAAGAACGACGCTTTGGTTGTCGTGGGCGACAACGGCCTTAAGCGGGGGGTAATCACTTTCTTTCATGATACTCCCGCCATGGGACACCCAGGAATTGCAAACACATACGAACTCCTACGACGCGACTATTGGTGGCCCAACATGCGCAAAGACGTGGAAGACTACGTCAAAGGCTGCGCTACGTGCCAAGCCAACAAAATAAACACTCACCGACAAAAACCACACTTATTCCCCATCTCCACCGACCCAGACGCAGAACCTTTCGAAGTCGTAGCAATGGACTTCATCACAAAACTCCCCCCCTCGCAAGGGTACGACTCTATCCTCACAATTACAGACCACGACTGCTCAAAAGCGGCTATTTTCATCCCCTGTAACGAGTCAATCACCGCAGAAGGAGTTGCACGTCTCTACCTCCAATACGTATACCCACACTACGGCATCCCACGAAAGCTTATCACCGACCGTGACCCCCGATTCACCTCCGCATTCATGAAACAGCTCTGCCAGGTCTTAGGGATCCGACAGAATATCTCGTCTGCCTATCACCCCCAGACAGACGGACAATCTGAACGTACGAACCAATGGCTAGAACAATACCTTCGTCACTGGAGCAACGTACAACAAGATAACTGGGCAGAAGCACTGCCGGTGGCGCAGTTCGCACATAACGCATGGCCCAACGCGACTACAAAGCACTCCCCATTCTCACTCATCATGGGATGGGAACCACGTACCACGTGGACGCCAAAACCCACCTCAACCCCATCCGTAGATCAGCGCCTTGAAGAAATGGTCATCAGACGGCAGCACGCGCAAGACTGTATCAAGCATGCGCAAGACCTGATGATGAAACGGGGAAAAACTCGGTTTATCCCTTATCAAGAAGGTGCACAAGTTTGGCTCGAAGGGACAAACCTCCGAACCTTCTACCCCACCGCCAAATTAGCCCCCAAGCGACATGGACCATTCCGCGTCAAAAAGGTTCTATCAGCGGTGTCTTATGAACTCGAACTTCCCACCACATGGAAGATCCACCCCGTGTTCCACGCGAACCTCCTAACCCCATATAGGGAGACGGAACTACACGGGGCAAACTTCCCGCGTCCACCACCTGACCTCATCGACGGAGAGGAAGAATTCGAAGTAGAACAAATCCTCGGATCTAGGCTCCATGGCCGAGGGCGCAAACTTCAATTCCTCATCCAGTGGAAGGGTTTTCCCATGAGTGACAGCACGTGGGAACCACTAGACAACGTCCATCATGCATCCGACCTAATCGCCGACTTCTACCTCCGCAACCCTACCGCCGACGGGGCTGGACGAAAGATATAAAGCGTAACTCGTCGACCCAAACACTCCTCATCCCCTCTTCACACTCCTACTTCCTCTAACATGTCGACCACTCCTCTTGTCTCTACCATCCCCACTCGTCCCCCAGTCGCTCGTATTCTAGAAAATCTGACTGTCCCCTCGCAGGACAAGGGTGTCCCCGAGGATCAGGACAGGGTCACCCCGTACTCCCTCGTCACCGACTCCCCACCGATGCCAGTATTGACCCTGGCCACTGAACAAATCGCCGCACTAGACTCTCCCCCTCCTCTCGAGCTCATAGCTATGGGCGACATCCTACAGCTAGACCCCCGTACATCGTTCCCCACTCGCGACGAAATCTTAAACCCACCTTCCGACACATCACTCCTTCCCCCTAACCCCCAACTCGCGCTTCTCGATGACCCCATTGACTACGACCACGTCGCCCCTCTCGAAGACGACGACCACGATCCTACCGACCCCGGCATCCCCTTTTTCCCAAACAACCCCGACTCACCCACCTACTTTCCGCTCTTGATCGAGGATGGTCACGAGAGAAAGGTCGCGAAGTACATCTATTACCGCAAAGACTACCAGGAGGTGATCGGCACCATGGCCAAGGGGGAGCCCTGCTATGGGTGCTCGGTTTATCTCAACCCTGGGTACACCGGGGAGATGCCTAGGCACCTCACCGACAATATGATTAACATGTTCCATCCCCACGACCCCCGCCGCATCGTCCTTGACGAAGTCCTCGTCGAACTTCGCCAACCTCGTCTGCGCGCCGAGGTCGCCCGCCTTAGGGACTGTCTCGTAGAGAAGGACGCCATCACGGCGCGAGCTGCGGACGTCCGTCGTCTCGAAGACAAGCTCATCGCCGACCGCTTCCACCTCGAGATGCGTCTCGGAGGAGTGCGGAAGCGCCTTCAATACGCACGAGCCATCCCCCTCATCTCAGAAAAATACGTGGAGCTCACGTCTAAGCCCACGCGCCCCCGATTTGACGCATACGCAATGCCCTTCGTGCCGCGCGAAGGGGGACCTTGCGAGATGCCGCGTGTCCACGGGGAGAGGGACAAGTATCGTCGCAAGTGCTACGAGTGCAAGGAGAAGGGACACCTCATCGCAGATTGCCCCCGACTAGGTCGGTCTCCCACACTCACCAACCCCTGCCATTGGTGCGGTAGCCGCACTCACCACATGGACGTATGCCTCATCCGTCGTCTCGCCCCCACAACACCCGCGTACGAGGAACCGCCTGCCCGCCCTCGCTGGTGCGGCAAGTGCCTCCGACATGACGCGAGACATCAGGAGGTTGAGTGCCCCATGTACGAGCAGTGTCGAGACTGCGGGGAGAGGGGGCGCCTCCGATTCCTTTCACGCCACACATGCCCGGCTAAACAACCCCCATCACCCGAGCCCGACAACACACGCCCTGATGACGACTGGTACTACACCAGTGACTAGTCGAGGTCGTGGCGACCTCGAGTCTAACAGGGGGGTAATGTTACGATCTGACCACTTTCTCTTTGTCGCTTCCATGTTCCCTGTACGATACGCGATTTCCGCGGGCTTCTCATTTCTCACGCGCTGCTTCGTTTTCCCTGATTCCACTTACGCACGACTCGATTCAAGGGGTAGTTTGCGCCATCGAAAACCACCCCACATTTCCGAGCTACTTCCATGAGCGCATAACTCCGCGCATCCTTATCTCGCTATATCTGAATTCCCCTTTGTTCCATTCTCGAGCAGACGGCTCATTATCACGCCTTGTGTTTGGCCTGGCCAAACACCCTGTACTACTATATAAGGTCTCGTATACCTAGCTTGTACGGTAGACTTGACTTCTTGTGTAATACCACATCATCCGTCTCACGACCCCGAGTGAACTCGCCTTTGTGCTTGAGTTAACCAGTCTGCTCGCTTTTACGCTTGAGCCTACCTTGATCCCTACTATTATCCTTGTGCTCCGGGAGGCCAAGTGATACGTGTGCATCATCATCTCCGGTCTTAACCGACCAACGCCTTTCCGTAACCCGCACGACTTACGAAGTACACGTCGTACTTAACGCCCCTGTGGTGGCGTTACATAAGAAGGAGACTGCATCTGAAAGAAGAACAAAGGGATTGATAGTGACAAGAAGGGAGCAAAATTGTAACAGATGGCATAAAGAGCTCTTCACAGAGTCCAATCCTGATGTGACATTCCTTCCAGACATTCTTCCCAACTTGGGATTAGTTGCCTGTTTGCTGCTTTACTGTGTCAAAGGTCTTCAGTATCTCATAGGCAATGGCTAGAATGATATGCAGGGCGTGACTGATGTAGGCCAAACAAAGAATAAGGGTGAGAATGATGAAAGGTAGAAGTTGGCAAGTGGCGTGACTTGTAGTAGATGGCCTCACTCAAGGGCAAACAAGGGGAGGGAGAAATAGACAGCAACTCTGCTTTATGAGGGATCAAGGTTCTACACCCTAGGTCAAACTCCAAGTAGAGGAAGGTATTACACAAGATATCAAAGCTAAGGTGTTGTGTTAGGCTCGTCCTAACAATGCTCGACTTGAGTGGTGACAGAGTGGCTCGATGTAAGAGGGACAACTTAGCAGATACTCAGACTATCAGAGTCACGAGATACTCAATGGTATGGGGTGCTTGGCCACCACACGACCCTTCCTTGTGGCTGTACAAGGGTACCGAGATCCGTGAGGAGAAGAGAGTAGAATGTGAGTGGAGATTCAAGAAGACCAAGCTAAGGAGCTCGGTCTTTGTACTATGAGTCTTATATACAGTTGACGAGGAGCTTTGAAGCTCCTCCCAAATGTAAAGTACCCAGTAGCAATAGTAGCTCGAACCCTACTACAGCTGTCCTAGGAATGAGTCGAGTCCGTACTAGATACATGTGATAATGAGTCTTAGGCTGACTGAGACAACTGTCCCTGACTAATACTAGGGTAGTCAGAACCCCACGAGTCCACAGTCCATACCGATGAGTCCAATCGCAACATAAGGAGTCCATGTGCATGAGGCACAGTACTTATACACAAGTCAGGGAGCTTTGAAGCCCAGCCTGAGATATGAATCCTAATATGAGAGGCCAATGGCAATAATGCACATGGCATGAGTCAGAGATAGTGAGTCTTGATCATCAGAGATAAGGGCCATGAGGCGCCCCACAGTAAAGTCCTATCAGAAACATATCACAGCCCAGGAACAGACTCATCTAGGCTCTTCTGGACACACATGAGGCAAACCCTATGCCAGGGTCATGTGGCAGCCAGTCTTCAAAACCTATTCCCAAGGCTCCTGGTAGCGGTTATGCAGGGAGGGAGATCATGTGCTCACTGCACATCTTGCATGTATGGACTCTTCCAAGTCGCTCTTAATATCAGGGGAGGGATGGCATGCAACTCACATGTCTTGCAAAGCGGTCACAGCTGTATTAAATCCTAGTAGTCACCTCATTAGCCTACAAGATAAACAAGCTATATTTGGTTACAAACCTTGTAGTCACTGCAACATGTGTAATTAAGCAAGTGTGTATAGTAAATGGATGGGACTGCCAACTTACCCTCCTTAGCATACAAGATAAATGAGCTAAGGAGGGGGGGAAAGTTATCATATGAGGTAATATATGTGGGTTGTCTATGTATTCCAAAGTGTAAATAGGTGTCATCTGAGTCCAACACATTCTGGTTCTTACAAGCTGCACTCACACCCTCTTGTGTATGGGGTTCTTCTTTGGCCTGCCAGTCCCACCAAGGATCTTCAGGTGTACAAGCTGACTCCACACGGGGGATATTGGCAGTCAGTAGTTGGTTGTGTGGTGAATCTCAGGCAGGTGAGGGTGAAACCATAACACCTGAGTTGATCTACCTCCATAAATATGTAAATAACTCAGGAACCACTGATTGGATTCCTTAGAGTCGGCAGAAGACTCCCTGTATTTCAATCTAATCTATGTCTTCAAATATTTTCCAAATTTTAGCTTTTTTATTTCTTGAGATACTCAACCAGAGGCAACACTAACTTGGAAGCCTGCTGTGCTTCCATAAAATTCAAAATTAAATAAATAAAAATCACTGTTTCATTTCATATACATTATTCTACCACTATGTAAATTTTGAAGCATTAAAACTTTGTTGTTGGAGCTAGGGAAAATGTTTATTGCCAGGTATGGGCACCATAGTATGAATTGACTTTGACAAAAATGAGAATGCGTGCACCTGAGCAGATGCTTAATTTGTGGCATGTGAATGTGCGCCACAGCAACAAGTTCGAACTCTACTCTTTTCAAACTCTTCCCTTGGCACTTCTATGTTTTCATTTCTCTGTCCCACCTCCCTCGTTTTTCGTACATGCAAGAACTTCGCACATGTGAGAACAACAACTAAGGACGACGTCCCATTGTGCCCACCACCCTTTATGGACATCCCGGCTCATTGGTTCGTTCCTCGTTCCGTTTTTTTTTTTTTCCTCTTCATTGACAACAACGACAACCAACATCTCTACCTTCCCCTCACCCACACGCAGGGTACCCACTGCGCGCATCCACACCAGCACAAAGTACCCCCTTGTGCTAACAAGCCCCTCCTGCTCACTGGGCCCACTGCCAACAGTTGAGTTATTCTTTCTGCTTCACTCCCCACGTCCCCTTGACATACCCCTGCGTCCCCTCACAGGCACGCAGGCCACCTCGTTGACACCTCGTGGCACGTCATCTCAACCTGTCATTTCACTCACACTTTGCACATGTGTTCCCTCCCATGGCCACTTGGCTCAAAGCTGAGTGTTTTGTTTTTATTTTTATTTTCCTTGTTCATCCGTGTCTTCCCTGACCACTTTAGCTGTTGCTCCCCCAGCTACCACCACCCCAGCCATGGTCACCCGCCTCAACATCCCCTCCCCCTCTCCAGTCGCAGTGGCAACCTTGTCGCCACTGCCACGTCACTGTCACCCCAGTCCCTGCCACCGCAACGCCCCCACCCCAGTCGCCACCACCTCCTCAACCGACGCCCGCAACACTGCGACCGCATCGCCACCCCGGTCCCTGCCACCTAGTGTTTCGGCAGCCCGTATAGCCGGGCTGAGCTGGAGCTGAGCTGCAAGACGCCAGCCCGGTTTGATTCCCGGACTGAGCTTAGCTTAGGCGTTGCTCTTACCGAGCCGTGCTGAGCTAAGCTGGTCAAAACACCAGCTCAATAGTGGCTCCAGCTCGAAGCTGGCTCGAGCTGGCTATTTTCTGTGGTCTCGACAATTCTGTCATAACACAGGACTCAGCCCGAATTCTTAGGCAGCTATATTTTTTATCACACTACTCAGCAGTTTCGATCGTTTCGATCCAGTACTCAAGCGTATTATTTTTCTCATTGTCTGTATATACTGTTCTAGGCTATTACATTGTATAAATACCATGGCAAAGTAAACTTGGGTAGAGTGGGAGTAAGTAGAGGGGAAAATGTGCTGCTCGATGATCGTCCATGCGTGGGGTGTGACCCGGAGAGGAGGGTGGAGCCAATGAGGCCAGCGACATGGTGACAATAACAAACATGATCTGCAATTTTCAAGGGTGAGAAGCACAAGGGAAAGAGAGCGTGGCACGACGAGCGAAGTCGGGTGTTCTCGTCTCAAGTTTGCGGAAGCTAGGATGGGGCCAGTCAGCATTCCAAATCGGAAACGGTAGGTGGACATACAGTGATCGAGGGGTACGAGCTCAACAGCGATGAAGTGGCAGTCAATAAACACGATGCAGTCTCTCTCAATAAAACCACAGTCGTTGAAGTTCCAACCAAGGGCGATGGTCTTCTCGTGAAAAGAGTGGAAGGGCTGTTGAACGCTGTCCATGACATCGGCCAGGACGGATAGGTGATCCTCGGTGGGAACGAGGCCACGTATCTGTATACACGTGGACGTTAGTTATACGAGCAAGCAAAGAGTACGATTCGTGATACATATGCAAATAGAACCCTGGGGGAAAGATATTCTTTCCCCCAGTGCACAGGGAGGTCGCACTGAGAGACAACCAAAAAAAAGGCTCACCATGTGAATGCCATCCATGACATCGGCTGGGACAGATAGGTGATCTTCGGTGGGAACGAGGCCACGTATCTGTATACACGTGGACGTTAGTTATATGAGCAAGCGAAGAGTATGATTCGTGATACATATGCGGATAGAACCCTGCACACTGGGGGAAAGAATATCTTTCCCCCAGTGCACAGGGACATCACCTAAACCTCCAGAAAGTTGTGATGCTATTATAACTAGTTGTAATCACTACAATATGTGATAATACATATATACCAGCAACTTATGCGGCTCTTATATCATAGCAGTATATTAACAGACTTATCTCGTCATTACACCCAAAGGCAGTGAACTCCATGATGTACTAATAATGGGGTTACAAATAGTATACAATCATGCTACAACAAGTTGTATGGGTTGTGGTGACTTATGTGTGATGCTGGTGTTGTGAAGATGTAATTTGGATGCAATCCTGCTATGCCAGGGCCATGACAAATCATAGGGACCACAGTGATGTATTTGTGACACTGATATTGTGAAGACATGATTGGGGTACAACCATGCCATGCCAGGGCTATGACAAATCATAGGGACCATGGTGGCATATTTGTGACACTGACACTGGCATTGTGAAGATATAATTTAGATACAACCATGCCATGCCAGGGCTATGACACTACTGTAGTCCTACTATATCAATTATTCACTGTAGTATTTCATAGTCAGTTCTCAGTCAGACAATATTCATGCAGAATAAATGTTAAATATATATATTTATGAGTATACACAACTACAAATACAATAATACACTATGGGAGCCAGGTGCCGCAGCGACAGGGTGGGAGTGGCAGTAGTCTTGAGGTGGCAGTGGCACCATGTGCGGGGCCTGTGCTTGGCGGGCCGGGATGTGGTGGCAAGGTGGGCGCAGGGTAGGCGATGGCAGCTGCGTGGCAGTGACAGCCAAGTTGAGACAAGACAGCGACGGCGGGCGTGGTCGAGGCGGGCGGTGTTGGTGGGGTCATAGCAGATCGGGGTGGCAGTGGCAACCATGTCGGGGCAGTGGCGGTGTGGCGGAGTCCTGTACCAGTTGAGATGAGAAAGTAAAAAAGTAAAAAAGAAGTGAAGGACTCACCTGAGTGGCGCCAACGTGGCAGTAGCGGCCGAGTCGAGACGGCGCCAGTGTACGTGGTGCCGTCACGTGCCTGTTGAGGTGGGGTCGGGGTGCCGGTTGACGTCGCTGAGGTGGTGACGCAGTCGAGGCGGTGACGGGTGGGGATGGCGTTGTGTTGAGGGCCGAGTTGGCGCTGTCGAGGTGGCCGTGGCGGCGTGCTGGCGGTCGAGGTGGTGGTGACGGTCATGACAAGGCGGTCGAGGCGGTAGTAGGGGTCATGACGAGACGGCCGGGTCATGGCGGCCGCTGAGTTGCTGGATGGAGGCGGGGGTGGCAGCCGTGTCAAAGCGGCAGCGGCGTGGCGACGTTGAGGTGCGGATGACGGCCGTGTCGAGACAGGGTCTTAAGGGGTGGTAAGGTGGCAGGTGCGGGTGCGGCGGTCTTGAGGCGACGACGAAGTTGCTGCACCTGGGTGGAAAGTGAGGGTGAGAAAGAAAAGGAACAAAGGGCTTACCTTAGAGACAGTGGCAGTGGGTTTGCGAGCATATGGGTGAGGAACAGCTGAGGCCTGAGGTGGGGATACCGAGGTGGTCTGATGACGTGGCTGCCTCTGTCTGTCCTGCGGCTGCCCGATCAGAGGTAAAGGATATTTAAAAAACTACTCAGCTTTGGCTGGTGCAACTTGAAGGCGACACAATTGTCCATCGTATTCGCATGAAGGAAGGGAGGAGGGGTGGGTTTGAGTTCAAATTTCGAACAAGCTACGTCGGCCAAGTGGCTTTCTTCCCCACGCCACAAATTAAACTTCTGCCCGGAAGTCGCCTGTGGCACCATTTTTTTTCTAAGTCAATCTAGTGTTGCTGAGCTGATGTTCTAATATCTTGGGAAATAAAATAGATAAAAAATTGAAAATATTCAGGGAGTTATATCAGATCAGGAGCCAAGGGGTCCTCTGCCAACTCTAAGTGACCTGATCAATAGTTTCTAACTTATTTGAACAGCTCAGTGACTAGTGCTATAGCAGCTCAAACTGGTATTGTTAGGATCTTAAAAAATAAAATAGCTAAAACTATAAAAATATTTGGGGAGGTAGACATTCTCAAAATCCTCTGCCAACTCTAGTCTCTAAGCAATTCGATCAACTATTTGGCATTAGGGGCTTTCAAAGTTGCCCTTATTTGTCTCATTACCTAACCATTATGGTACCATTTTGTGCCATTAAGTCAGAAATGATCTCAAAAAAGGGACAAATAATTTGATTCTTTTTAAGGATGCAAGGGGGCTCCTACTGTACATAACACAATTATTTCTATTTCATTAAGGGGGGCTGCTAAAGAAACTGAGTTTCATTTTATTTTATATAAGACAGCAAATATGATTACATTTGATGAGCTCCAAATCGGAACTAATAATTTAGTCTAGTGGAGATTGAAAAACTTTTACCCCACCAAAATGTTGCCAGGAGCTCTGAGGCACAAAATTAATGGTTAGACATTATTGGGCCATTTTTATTTTATTAATTTTCACATTATCACAAGATTTACACCAAAATCAGGCTTAATGGATGTTTAATGGGTCTAATCAGGGACCCAAATAAGGGAACTTTGAAAGACCCTATTAGCTGAAAGGCAACTGAAAGGTGTCACTGTGTTAGCTGATACCCTTCAGCTAGTGTCAAATAACTTATGAATGTTTGATCAGATTGCTTAAAGTTGGCAGAGGATCCCTCAGCTTTCTTTAAAAGCCAGCTCCCTAAATATTTTCGTATTTTTAGCTATTTTACTCCAAAAGATAAAAAATGCCAGCTCTGAGTCTTGCTCTGAGTTGCTGCAGTGTAACATTATCCCCATCCCCATATCCCCTCCCCCTTCTCTATGTCCCCCTCTCATGTGCCTTGCCCTCTGGTAATTATAACTTAATTGTAATATACATTCTCAATATATCTTGAGTATTCTATCTATACATTATTGGAAACAGTATGTACACATTGTCACCCTGCACTGGATGTAACAATGAGATAAGTGTGTCACTATACTGGTCTTATAACTGTGACTTTTAGATGTAACTGGGTTGTGTATGGTCATGTATGTTACAATTTATTCCAGTGACCATAGTAGAGCCATAGTAGAGCAACAGTGGAGTGACAATTGGGTTGTAACAAATGATATTTGGAGTGGGTATTACAATATGTATAAAGCAATGTGTTGTAGATATGAAGTGGTAAGGGAGATTGTGACAATATCACAAAGATCATAATGGCCTTAAGATAATTGTAACATCTGTGAGTTATTATAACTAGTCATAACTTTTTGGAGGACTAGGTGATGGAGGTCGCACTGAGAGACAACAACAAAAAAAGACTCACCATGTGAACGCCGTCCATGACATCGACCAGGACGGATAGGTGATCTTCGGTGGGAACGAGGCCACGTATCTGTATACACGTGGACGTTAGTTATATGAGCAAGCAAAGAGTATGATTCATGGTACATATGTGGATAGAACCCTGCACACTGGGGGAAAGAATATCATTCCCCCAGTGCACAGGGAGGTCGCACTGAGAGGCAACAACAAAAAAAGACTCACCATGTGATCACCATCCAACTCCTTGATGATGGAAGCAAAGCTGCAGCTGATGAACTTCCGGTGCATCGCCGGTGGTCTGTCCCGACCTGATGTAGTTGTAAGAAGATGCGAAATGTGTCTGGATGAGTATTTCGAGTGTGCCCTTTTCTGGAGAAGATGAGGGTATTTATGAAAGAGAGTTGTAGGAACGTGAGGTGTGAGTATGAGACTATGAGTATATGTGTGCACACCAATTGGGGGAGAGGAGGGGTCAAACGAAGAGAGCCCCTTTCGTTGAAGTCGCATGAAAAGTTGAGAGGTGACTTGTGTTGTATTCATGGTCAGTTATGTAAACGCGAAAAGGTCGGGGAGTAAATGGCCTGTGGACGTAAAGAAGTGGAACCTGCAGCACGCACGAAAGATGAGCGCTGAGTGCTGAGCTTGCAAAGCAAAAGCATGCATTGCTCACATTACAAAAACCAGCCAAGTGCGACTACTCACAACTGAAGGGTATTTCTAAGAGTGCATTACATGCAACGACAATGATAACATTGGTCAGACAAAAACACGACTACAGAGCGTAGGCCTGACACCAGACTACAACAGAAATAGTCTACACCAATACTACACACCGAATGAAGTACCGCCATATCAGTATCTATTTCCTAGGTGTTCTTGCGAGAGTGGGCGGGTGAAATATCTTACTGTCTGACGGTAGAATCTTCATGCGAGTTGAGGAGCGAAGACTAAATGGCTGTAGTCAGTACTGGTTATGCGTTATTAATGTTTGCTTACACTCGATCACTGAAAACGGGAGTACAGTCTATGATGGGGAAGCGAGTGGGCGAGGGTAGCGCTTTGCCGGGGTGGTCAGTCCCGCCCCCCGAGCACTGCGAGAGAATAGAATGAAGGTATTGATAGTCTGGTTGCGTGTCGAAGTCAAGTGAACGGACATAGGCAACAAATTTGCGGAAGGGAGTGGGTAGGCCTTCGCACAGCTCTTCTGCCATGACTGACTTTTTCTTCTGGAGGACTGCCTTCCGATCACAGGAGGCAGAAATTGTTGTCCAAGGTAAGTCACCGCGTGCCGAACAAATAATTGTATAGGCAAGAGACTCCAGGTCATCTCAACGTGATTGGGCATGGCCTTGCTGGCCATTTATGGACGTGAACGGAAGAGTGCTGACTACCGATTGATCTGGGGAGTATGGGATGTGTAAACACGTTGCGGGATTGTGGAATTGCCATGCCAAACCGAAGTCGATGAGGAAGACAGTAGGATGAAGATCGTCAGCTCGGACCATGAAATTTCCGGGCTTGATGTCACAATGGATGTAGTGCTGGGTATGTAGTGACGCAACTGCCGAGAGCTGGACATGCAAGAGTAAGTAAGTTCAGCGGATCATTTTTGGTATGCACGTTGAATACAACAAACACACCATTTGGGGGGTGTATAAGAATATATTGCCGTGGTCAACCTGTTGTTTGCTCACCAAATCACCCAGCGAGGTTCCAAGATACTCCAGGACGATAACTTCGCGTGTGCCTTCCTTCCCATACCAGTGTACCAGAGAGATACCCGTGCAGCCAGTAAGTGCTGTATACACGTTATATTTGTGACTAAGCCTTGACAGTGAGTGGTCTGCAGGCCCTATCTTCAGAGCAATTTCAGCTCCTGTCTTGATATCCTTCCCCAGATAGACGCTCCCTACGGAGGTCAGAATAGCGTGTCAAACTTGAGTCAGGGTTGGGCCCACCAGAACTGCCGGAACCAAGCAACTTTCCAACTCTGAACTGGCCACCGACACATACAAAATCTAGCTGGGGAACTTGTTTCTCACGAATTAGTCATGGTTTTCGAGTGCGCATGGTCATCAACATCGAGTGCGAAAACAAAGGGGTAAGGGAATCAGGTACACATTCACATCAAGAACAAGGGCATCAACAACTCCGATGTCAGCTCCGATGGGTAGAATATTCTGTACTGTCCAACTGTATTCGTTCCGCTGAGGTTCCGAGGAGTTAAGTAGATACATAGCTAATCCTCATCAAACGTACTAAATTCGTACAACATGTTATCCATTATAGCATCCGCGTCGCCCACAAAGAGAGAGCTGAGGGTATTGGAAGTGTTCTTCGACACCTCACTCATAGACGATTCTGATGTTGACCACCTGTTCGTGAAGTCGAGGGACTGTTTTCTGAGCGCGAATTTGAGCAGTTGGAGAGCCTCCATCAGAACTGGGCTGATCTGGTTTCGCTTCATGGTGTCCGTCTCCTTTGCTGACGAGAACACATGTTCACAAGGAACGGACGTTGCTTGGATGGGGAGGTAGTCCATGGCCATTGTGAACAGCGTCGGGAACTCCGTCCTGTTGGCCTTCCAGAGAGTAAGTTAGTAGCAATGTTCAAAATATAAGAGACGCACCTCCCAGAACTGCAGGATGTCGGTCTTCTCGTAAGAGGTCCCAGCCAAAACATATTTCCGGAATTTGGCATCCACGGTGGATGCTTGAAATGAAGTCGTCTTGTTGTAACGGAGTTTTCGACTTTGAAGCGTGTTGAGGATGGTTCATCTGTAGCGACTGGTGCAGGTTGCGCAGGGAGCGTTGCGGTTGCATCTGCCGATAGCCTCTGGTCACGGTACCGGTGCATCTGCAGTGGGTTGACGGGTTGAGATAGCAGAGTATATACATCTGTAATTGCAGTAGGTGTTCAGAGCTGTTTGGAGCCGTTCAAGGACACTCCGAACAGCTCCGAACAGCTCTGAACACCTACTGCAATTACAGATGTAATTTGTACTTACGAGTTTCAAAATGGTAGCCCTTGCATGTTGGATATACTTATCCTCCCACTGACTTTCGATCCACGATAAGTGCATGGAGGGATTGAGGACTGGAGTAAATGTTAAGGTCAGCGTCGGGAGGGGTAATAGTTGATTGGTGACTCGACTCACACATGGCGACGACATAAGCTTCTGTATCGTCCATTCAAATATAATATTTTGTTGCCCATTCCAGACCGATTTCAGTCCAGGCCCGGAGGATCTGATGTTGTTCGCCGATATTCTCCCATTCGGCCATGAGTTTCTCAAAACTCGAGATGGGGGGCGATAAGACCGGCATCGATTCATAGGACATGCTCTGTTGACATCTATGAGGGACCTTTTGGTACCGTGAGCAACGTCCTGAGCAAGCAGCTGGCTGACTTACCCGCAAAACAGTCTCCAATCCTTCCAGGATTTCCCAGTCCAAATCCGACAATGCAAAACGAGAGTGTTCAGTCAATTCAGTTGCAAAAAAACGGACGATAGCCTAGTTTTAAGACAGTTAATCTCTACTGGCCGAAGGTGAGACAAACGAACTGGTCGAAGAACCCTGAGACGATGGAGCATGTGATACACTGAATCCCATCTCATTTTCACATCTCTCAGAAATTCCACCTCTGGGACGAGGACCGGTTCACGGGTGCCGTCGGGTTTCTTCTGGGTGAACCAACCATGCGCATTCCCCTCTTTGATGGTATTGCGAAATTCCAGTTTGCGATTGTCCAAAGAGCGCAGGAGACGAACGAGATTTCAAGCACACTTTAAGGGGTTGCGCTTGATGCCCGCAAACCAAGCTTTGAGTCGGGCATTACCACTGTGGTTGAAGCGGTCAGGTAGTTCTAAGTCATCAACGTCACCATTGCCGTCGTCCGATTCGTCGTCGGAGTCATCGCCAGGGTCGTTGTGAGTTGAAGTGTATGCCGAACTGGGACCAGAGACAGACGCTATGATACGAACGGTGCAGAGATTAACAATATGAGCGTAACATCGGACGCGATTATTTAGATGATGGAAGTCAATTTTTACGGCTGCCTTCGCGCTGCGTTCGGCGAGCTGAGTTTGCAGGTGCTTCATGGCCACGGTGTTGCTTTCAGCATTGTCAAGTGTGAAGTGGCTGATCTAAAAATGGTTAGACATCTGATCAAATAGAAATAAAAGATTCCTTACATTGAGCATAACGTCAGCCCGATCGAGGAGATAGCGAATGGTCCTTGCAATGTTGGTGCCTGTGTGTTTGTTCTTGAGACGATGGAATCCGATTAGCCCAGCTTTAAGTGCCAAACGTCCAGTCAATTTGTCGAGGGTGATCCAATGGCAAGTCACCGCTAAGTATGACGCCAAATTTGCGTTCGACCAGATATCAGCAGTAAAACTAATCCATCTGCAAGAACACTATTGGCTAAATGTTAGTTATAGGTAGGGAGAACATATCAGTCAAACTACAGCGAGTTGCAACTTCAAGTCTCCGAACGACCTCCGCCACTGATTGATGATGGCTTCTCTCATCTTATCGCGGCCAGGGATGTCTGCCTCAACGAGTGTCTTGCAAAGGACCATACATAGCTGCTGAAACTTGGGAGTTTCGACGATGCGGACCAACTGAAAGACGTGTGCATGGCATGTGAGAGCGTAGGTGGGAGGTGATCGAGACTCACCTGATCGCCCACAATGACGAAGCAAACAAGGTGCTCTAGGAATGCGGCCAGAGAGAACGGCGGAATTGCCTGGTTGCGTATACTACGGCCGTCCTTGTGAAGGGACACACCATCAGAATGGGTCGATAGTTTGTACTTCCAATTGTACTTGATAACCGCCGCATCGTAGTCTTCATGGTGGTGGTTGATGAGGTGGCGGCGGAGGTTAGTGTTCCCAGTGTTTTTTGCGTAAAAATAGTTCGGCACGCTCCTGGAGACCTTCTGCCTGTCATCACCATATGTCTCGCTGTCGGTTTATTAGGAGACACTGTTGCGATCAGAGAGGCGGTACTCACACGCACAACTTGCAGGCTTTCTGCGCCTTCTCGCTGTCCTTGGTAGCTTTGATTTCGATAAAAAAAGTGGGCGAGATCGAGGGCTTTGGAGGTTGGATTAGCGGCCAGTCGAGGGGGAGTGGGAGATAGCACAGGTGCAAGAGAAGGGCTAGATGGGTCAGGACCGTCAGGTATATCATCCTTGTCTTCTACACCTTGCAAGCTGAATTCTTCGCCACTGGAGACCGGGTCGAGTTGGGTAGTGGCGGCCTAGTTTGATTAGTAAGTCTCAGGGTGTGGAGAGAGCTCGAGAACTCACCGGCCGGCTTCGAGTAATACATTTAGTTGACCCACGAGAACTGGCAGTGGGTTGTTGATTACCCACAGCCTCAGGTGCGGCCGCCAACAACGGCTCAGTGGACGATGTTGCCTTGCTAGATGAGTGTCGTGCCATGAGTGAGGGTAGACAGGGAGAAAAAAGAGCAAGACGAGAACTTTAAATGTAAGAGGCTATCATTAGATCAGGCACACTTGCACGCTTCATGAAGGGGGGTGAGTGCTGATAAATTACGCTCAGGAAGGGGGGTGCTGATGGAGGGGTGCTGGCAGATTACACCGCACTTGTATGTCTTACAGTCAAGTTCTAGTCGAAGTTGTGTTAATTTTGAACTCCATAGGCACGCATGGGTCCGGTCCGCGGGTCTGGGACTTACATTTCGCTTGCCACGCATTCTAGTTGTGGTAGGTAGCTCTATAAGTCAGGACGGCTTGATTTTACTGAGCTTTTACAAGGCATATTCGTAAAACTTCTACGACTTATCATAGTGCTCTTCCTTCAATCTATCTGTGAGGTCACCTGCTTAGGCATTCGCTCAAACATTATTTTACAAGATGTCGATATATCCACTTAGAGCCAGGCATCATTCCCATACAATTATCCTCCCCAGCCAACTACTGTACAAGTGATGTAACAGGCACGTTGGGAGGCGTTTGATGGCAGTTGTGAATTATGTCTGTCTTTGGTGCAGAGAGGAGGGCGGAGCCAATGAAGCCAGCGACATGGTGACAATAACAAACATGATTCTGCAATTTTCGAGGGTGAGAAGCACAAGGGAAAGAGAGCGTGGCACGACGAGCGAAGTCGGGTGTTCTCGTCTCAAGTTCGCGGAAGCTAGGATGGGGCCAGTCAGCATTCCAAATCGGAAACAGTAGGTGGACATATGGTGATTGAGGGGTACAAGCTCAACAACGACGAAGTGGCAGTCAATAAACACAACGCGGTCTCTCTCAATAAAACCACAGTCGTTGAAGTTCCAACCAAGGGCGATGGTCTTCTCGTGAAAAGAGTGGAAGGGCTGTTGAACGCTGTCCATGACATCGGCCAGGACAGATAGGTGATCTTCGGTGGGAACGAGGCCATGTATCTGTATACACGTGGACGTTAGTTATACGAGTAAGCGAAGAGTATGATTCATGGTAAGTTACATATGCGGATAGAACCCAGGTCGCACTGAGAGGCAACAAAAAAAGACTCACCATGTGATCGCCGTCTAACTCCTTGATGAAGCTGCGGCTGGCTGGATAACTTCCAGCGCATCGCCAGTGGTCTGCTCCGACCTGAAGTGGTTGTAAGAAGATGCGAATGGGTCTGTGAGTGGGAGGCTTTGGCAAGTTCCAATGGCGACGGTGAGGGAGATGAAGTGAGTTGTTACACTTGTTAGAGTGTCGAGTTGAAAGAAAAAGGCGGCTGTAGCCAGCCTCAGTGAGGTCAGCCGGAAGTAGCCAGCTCAATCAGAGTCAGCTAAAAATGTCAGCTTGGTCATATGCAGCTTGGCTCAGCGCAGATTGCCGCCAGCTATGGCTTCGGCTTTAGCCACAAATTAGCCAGAGCTGCTGAAACACTACTGCCACCGCCGCAATTTTGCCGCCACCCCAACAGCCGCCGCCACCACCCCAACCGACGCCTGCAAATGGCACAACCGATCGCTACCCTGGTCCCTGCCACCACCGCAATTTCGCCACCACCCCAGTCGCCACCACAACAGCCACCGCCACCACCCCAACCGATGCCCGCAAATGGCGCGACCGCCACATCACCGCTACCCCAGTCCCTGCCACCGCCGCAACCAACCTTGCTGCCACCCCAGTCGCCACCGCCACCCCAACTGCCACCACCGCCCTACCCAGCAGTCGCCATCTCACCCCAGTCAGCTAGTCAATTGTCTAACCCTACAGTAGTACTAGCCCAGTATTTATTTAAATGCCAATATTATTGTTATTATTATTGTTATGACAAATCTGGTGTGACTGTGACCTGATGTGACCTGACAAATGACTGTTGCTTGACTTTCACAGTCAGCTAGAAGTCAATGAATAGTCAATGAAAAGTCACTTGACTTTTGTCTGACTTATAACTGACTTTCCTTGACTTAAACATGACTTTGGAAGTCGAAAAATAAGTCAAAGAAAACATAATTTAGTCAATGAAAGTCAATGACTTTGCCTGACTTTCCCTTGACTTTTGCATGACTTTTGCATGACTTTGTAAGTCAAAAAAAAGTCATTTTAGTCAGTGAAAAGTCAATGACTTTGCCTGACTTTGCCTTGACTTTTGCATGACTTTGTAAGTCAAAAAAAACGTTTTTTCAGTCAGTGAAAAGTCATTGACTTTTGAAGTCAAAAAAAACAGTTTTTTTAGTCAGTACAAGTCAGTGAAAAGTCAATGACTTTTCACTGACTTTTGTCTGACTTCCTTTTTTACTGAGCGTCATTGGCCCTGGCAACCTCATTTGGAATAAGAGGTAGCGACAAATCGCCGACGATGGCACCTGTTTACTCTTTGGTAATTCGCTCCATTTTCTCTGTTAAATTTTCGCCCTAATTGTATTCAACCAGCCTGCCTCTTCCACTATGCCAGCCCGCCAACCTCGCCAGCGACAGCCTCCAAAGCACTTTCATGCTGCCAACTCCAGCAGTGAAGATGGCGACAATGAACCACCTGGCTCCAGCATTGCCCCTGTGTCATCACAAGCAACATCACCTTCTCGAACGTCCTCATCTATGCCATTGCAGCAAGAGCAGCCGCAAGTGAATCAAGACCTTTCTGATAGGGAGAAATTTGATCTTCACTATGAAGTTACCACAAAGAGCCTGCAAGAAGTACTGGGTATGTGTTCTGCTTGTGATGTTGAATAGCGAGCTGATTTTTTCGTCGCCCAGATCTTCAAATGAAGGGCTGGCTTTCCACTGTATATGAACACTTTAAGATGCCTCTGACAATTGAAAACAAGAATGGCATCGTAAAATACACCTTCTACTGCCTGCAGTGAGTCATCTTCCTCTTTACTTCATGTGTGTGCTCATCCACCAAAGTCACCACAATGAGTTTATTACTTGCACCCACCATGACCCAAGCACATCCAACCTCAAGCAACACATAGAACAATGTGTGCCTGCTGACTTGTCTGAGGCTTGACAAATGGCAGCCTTCGTTCATGGGTCTTCCTATACCCCTGAGAAACTCCGGATGAAGGTTGCCATATGGGTTTCTTGCTGTCATTGGCCATTTTCTATTATTGAAGATTGTGAACTTCTTGACATTCTTCGCGACCTCAACAACAAGTAGAGACACCAAGTCGACACACTGTCTCCTGCGATGTCAAGGAGATGTTCAGAGTCTCTCAGAAACAGGTCACAAAAATGCTTCAGGTAGGTGACCGGTGACCCTCAGTAAAAAAGGAAAGTCGGCTGTTGTCAAATTTTAGTCGATCGACGTCACAAATCTTGCAAATATTCAATTCTTAGTCAACTCTGGTGATTGTCGACTACCCGTGACTATTTCGTGAAACTGAAACTGGGTCACTTTGCCGACGGTCATTTCAGGTCATTTCAGGACGAATCCGTAGTCAATTTTTGCCATTTCGTAGTCATCTCAAGTCTGATCCAAGTCGTCCGATAGTCACTTCTAGTCATCTTTTTCCACACAGATAACGTTTATTTATTGCACAAATACGATATCTATGGTGCGAATAGAGCACGCCACCGTGACTACCGCAACGGGGCTTGTAGCTGCGTTGGTGGAGTACCTGACATCTTCCTTGCCAACACCCCGCCGCCGCTGCCGCCCATCATCGTCGTGGCGCGTGCTGCTCGGTTGGCTTGCATTAGACCCCCAGCGGTGGTGGCCGTAGTTGTGGGTGGCTGTGGGTCAGCGTTGTGCGGCAGCAGATTTGGTAGGTGTCACGCGGTTGGTGGATGCGGTGCTGTGCTGAGGTGGCTGTTGCAGCCAATGTGAGCATGTTGTCAACCAAAAAGGACTAATACTCATTTTTATTTTTTATTTTGTTTGTGGGGGTGGCGCTGACAAAGTCTTGTAGACGTGTGCCAACAGGCATATGTTTGGTCTATATAGGGGTGGTCAGTGGTGCACACAAGGGGCAGGTTCAAGAGAATGCTCTTACAACCTGCAGCGACGTGGCAGTACTTGGACCCATCAACGAAGGGCGGAGGCAGCTGGGGTGGGGTGAGGCTGAGTGCATTGATTCCCCTTGTGGACCTTGCACTTCTGAGGCAGTAACGCAGTTGAGGCTGGGGGCACGACCTTGGGTGCAACAACAAAAAAAGGAGGGAAGTGGGCGTTGCAAATAGGAAAGGTTCGTCATTTCAACTTAGAGTCAATGTGAGTCACATTGATTTGTCAGGTTATTTGAGCATGGGAAGTATTTTCTCATTATGTCCTGTGTCCGTTACACCACTTCTGGGCAACTCATCTAAGTCCAACCAAACTCGTCCAACTCTGTTCCCTCTGTTTTTTTCCCCCATTCTCCTTCCACCACCACGCTTCCACTCCAGTCAAGACAAGAAGTCAGTACCCTGTCCCCACTGCCCACCTGTTTTCTCCCTATATATCTCCCCAGAGCAGGACGCCCATGTGCCAATGCCAACACGCCAAACACGGTAACACCACGTCGCTACAAGCTGTAAGTGTAAGTGCGGGCAGTGTCTTGAACTCACCCCTTGCGTGATCCACTGATCCCCCCTATACAGACCAAGCATACCCTGTTGGCACAAGTCCACAAGACATCATCAACGCTGCAACAGCCACCTCAGCACCGCATCCACCAACCGTGTGACACCTACCAAATCTGCTGCCGCACAACGCTGACCCACAGCCACCTGCGACTACGGCCACCACCGCTGGGGGTCTAATGCAAGCCAACCGAGCAACATGTGCCACAACAACGATGCGGCGGCGGCGGCGGTGGGTGTTGGCAAGGAAGATGTCAGGTACTCCACCAACGCAGCTACAAGCCCCGTTGCGGTAGTCACGGCGGCGTGCTCTATTCGCACCATAGATATCGTATTTGTGCAATAAATAAACGTTATCTGTATGGAAAAAGATGACTAGAAGTGACTATCGGACGACTTGGATCAGACTTGAGATGACTACGAAATGGCAAAAATTGACTACGGATTCGTCCTGAAATGACCTGAAATGACCGTCGGCAAAGTGACCCAGTTTCAGTTTCACGAAATAGTCATGGGTAGTCGACAATCACCAGAGTTGACTAAGAATTGAATATTTGCAAGATTTGTGACGTCGATTGACTAAAATTTGAC
>JAKELH010000329.1:0-87278 GCA_021525015.1 Lactarius pseudohatsudake | reverse complement strand
TCCTCGGTTTTGTGCATAATAGTCCGTCTCTGACCTCCGGTTACTGCTGTTTGATACGGTGTCTCGGTTCTGCGGGCAATAGCGACTGAAATGTCCTTTCTGGTTGCAGGTATAGCAGATGACTTCCCTTGCGTCTCGGGGTAGCCCCCTTCCTCTGCCTCGCGTTCTGGGCCCTCCTCTGGGTGGATAGGGTGGCCGCTGTTGGTTGCCGAGTATGAATTCGGCCCCAGCGAGTCTTCCCTGAGTGCCTTCGGTCTCTGTTCCTCGTGCTCTTGTTCGGTCTGCCGAGGTGTCCATGGCGTTGGGGTTTTGTTGGTGAGGCAGATTCCTTGGTGCCCACCCGCTTTGTGGGGGTCCCCAGGTACTGGGACGTGAAGTAGTTTTTGGGGCAGACAGTTTTATCGAGTTGAGACGTGCCTGTAGGTGCAGATACTGCTGTTGTTTCTTCATTGCCGCTTGCTTCCATGCCTCGAACGTGGTTGGTTCGTATTGTTCGTAGACTTTGGTGAACAGCCCCTTTGGTAGTCCTGCCGTGAATAGATCTATCGTTTGAGGGGCGTCGAGGTTGTAGTCAGCTCGCCGAGCGAGGCGTTCAAAGGTGGCTACATAGCTGTCAATGTCTCCGTCCTTCATGTGGACCCCTTTGCGTAGTTCTGCCTGCGCTTGCTCCTTCTCCATGGTGTTTGAGAACCTCCTGGTGAAGGCGCGGAGGGTTTCTTCCCAGAGGCGTCGAGTGTGTTCGGGAAACCCGGCTTCCATTTGGCGCATCAGCCAGTCAGTCATGTACATTACCCACTCGTTGACTAGATCTCCCTGGATGTAGCCAAGGAAGAGGAGTGATCGGCGGTAGTAGTTGCGCATAATGTCGCTTGTGCTGTTAACCCCTTGGTAGAGGTTCCACTGCGCCCTGAACTGCAGTGCCTTGGTGCGGTCGCCATTGAAGACCATGGGTGTGTTACCTTGGAGCCTGTCCGAAGACCGAGGCTGGTTGCCGATGGGACCTACCCCCGGGAATCCGCCTCCTCCAGGTGGTCCTCCTCCTCCCCCGTGTCCTCCACCTCCTCCGCCTTGCGGATAGCCTCTCCCCGGGCCTCTTCCGGGTGGCCCTCCTCCTTCGGGAGGGTCTGGTTCATCAGGTCCGATGGCTCTCATCAGAGCTGCGTCGTCTGCAGTCATCCGATGCCCCGTGTCTGGGTGGATGGGGAGTAGGTCTTCGGGGACTCCGTCGTGTGGTTGTTGTATGGGGTCTACCTGAAGCGCGTACGTTGGTTCTAGCTGTGTGGTTGTCATCTCGTTTGGTGGGTGAATCACTATGTGCTCAGCTTGTGGTGCTTCGTCGAGCGTAATCCCTGCGGCTCGGTTTGCTAGGTTGGTGAGCTCTTCCTGTTCTTCTGCGTTTACCTGTGAGAGGTGGTCTTCCTCGGACTCTTCGTCGCTTTGCTCTGACTCAGAGTCTCCTTCTTCTGTGGTGCTTGTGACGGTTGTGCCGTCAATGGGTCCTACCCTCGCTAGGGGAACTACTTCGCTTTCTAGGATATCGCACCGATATTCGTGTGTTGTTGGTCGGACTACTGTTCGTATCCCTGCGTCGTTTGTGGCAAGTATGCACCAACAAGTGTGCTCGAAGCTGAACTCAACTGGGTAGTAGCGACTTGGCCGATTGGGGAAGTCGACGAAATATCCAGTCTCTCCTCTGTGCGTCCTCCACCTGGCGGCTTTCAAATAGCGCGTGGGGACGTTCCGTTCTCCTCTACTGGGGATGGTATATGATTGGACTTGGTTCCAGCCCCACCGATCGCCAGTTGTGGGCGCCACTGTGTCGTTCTTATAGAGTGTAGCTTGGTCTTAATGTTGCGTTAGGCTCGCCCTAACGATGCTCGACTTGAGCGCTTGACAGAGTGGCTTGATACGGGAAGGACGACTTAGCGAATATGGATACACGTCCTAAGTAGGAACGTGATCAATGTGAGCACTGGGGCGAAGTCCACCAGGCGTATACGTCGTCGGGCGATCTGCTCTACAAGAGCCAGACGCACTAGCAGACAGAGAGAGAGAAGAAGGCAAACGAGAAGGGAGAAGGCGAGAATGGGACTGATGATTCAAGAAGACCAAGCTAGAGAGCTCGGTCTTCATCCTACTAGTCCTTTATACAATTGACGAGGAGCTTTGAAGCTCCTCCTAAACGTAAGGTACCCAGTAGCGATAGTAGCTCGAACCCTACTACGACTATCCTAGGAACGAGTCACAAGTCCGATGCGATATTGTCACGATTCGGCTTGTGGACTCTTACTATACGGTGATGACTCCCTTAGTAAGAAGTAATTAGTCATGGACTTGCATCAGTCAGCCGTCGTAGTATCACATGTTCGTGGTGATGCTAATGACTCATTCCTAGTAGTAGCGGTAGTAGGGTTCGAGCTACTTACGCTACTAGTCGCTCGGGTTCGGGAGGAGCTTTAAAGCTGCCTCAGTCATGTATAAATAGTACAACGCAAAGACCAGAAGTCCTCATTCTGGTCTTCTTCAATCGCCATCATTCATCCTCTCCTCGTGATCTTCCTAAGTGTCTGCTACCTCGTTCGCTTGTCTCTGGTAGAGCAAGTCGGCCTTCACATACGCCTAGTGGGATACGCCCTAGTGCTCCTTACGATCACATGCACCCAGAGGCCGTGTATTCGTGTCACATGACTATCGAGTCACAAGAATTCGCTAAGTCGTCGAAACGCCCTTTCGCTGTCCAAGTCGGACTCACGCCAGTGGCGGCGTTACAGATATACATGTGATACCAGCCCTAAGGCTGACTGAGACGACTGTCCCTGACTAATACTAGGGTAGTCAGAACCCCACGAGTCCGCAGTCCGTACCGATGAGTCCGATCGCAACACTGAATGACCTGAGGGTTGCCCATGCCAATCCCTACAATGTTCTGTGCTCTGGTGAATGAAATGCGAGCATGTATTACAATACCGAATTTAGATACCCATGAGAATGTATTTCCATATCTGGATAGGCGCTCGCTTATGTACCCCCCCCCCCCAGCTCACCTTTGACCTTAGCGTATTTTTGTACTTCATATGTCAGATAAATTTCCCGCGCGCCCCTTGCATGATCTTTGTAAGTCCAAATCCCAATAAGGCTGACTATTGCTGATGTCTCAAGGGCAAATACATTTGATGACCACTTCCCAGACCATCTTCCAAACCTTTGGTGGCACTCTGTCAATGGATGATAGACGACAAGGGAGAGGCCAGCAATAGTATAGAAGGCTAAGGCCTCTCCAAATACTGGTTTGGTCTTCTCCACCTCTATCTCTGTTTCATCTATAGGCTCATCTTTTGACTGTAACAGCCCTAGCTGAGCCTCAAAGTACCTTGAGGAGCGTGAAGAGGACCTTTTTGAAAGCTCAAAGAGCTGGCTTGTAAGGGTAACACCATTAGGAAGAGGGCACTTCCCCCAGCACATATATGTGGAATTTGGCCCTATTCCAGGATAAGACAGAATTGCCTGTAAGTGGGCCTTCAGGTTCTGGTCTTCCTTTTTCTGCTTCTGAGTGATAGGAATTTTTTTGAACAGTGAAGTCCTTTGAGCCTTTGGTCCAGGTCCTGAGGAGAGTGTTGGGTAAGAGAGATGTAGGATTCTAACAGACTGCTTGTCTGTCTTGCATGAGACAATGTTTTTGAAGGGGGACTTTTTTGACTTTATACCATGTCCAATATCTCCGATGGCCCGCTCACATGTGGCTTGGGAGCCAAATCTGATAGAGCCATTATATGAAATGTGGAAGGGAACATGGATGAGCTGAAAGATGCATAGTCTGCAGCGGGAAATTTTGGATGGATCATTGCCAACATAGAGATGTTCAAATCCTTGAAGAAAAAGGATAATCTTGTCATGGAGCTTGGCTAGATCATCTTTGGTTCTAGGGACAGTTGTCATAGCATACTCCACCACATTTGAGAATATGGCAAAGTTCTTGACCACCTCTGGATTGAATCCAAGCTCCAATGCAATAGGGACAATATACCAGTGGAGGAGAGCCATCCATTCAAATATCTTATATTGACTTTGTCGCTTTTTAGATGGATCCCTGATAGGTCCACAGAAGGAAGGGGGTAGTGTTGCCATAGCACTCTCAACCTCTGCTCCAAGCTTTGAGGCCATATCTTGACCCATAAAAACATCTTCTGACTGAGAGCTGAATGAGACCCAGATATCCCAGATATGTGGCATGCAGTTTTCATAGAAGAGATGGAAGGGGTCAAGTGGGAAAAAGAATGGATGTGAGAAGGCGGGGCTGGCTGCACAAATGGGAAGACCAGAGACACCAGTTTCCTTCACAATTGCTGCACACTGTGCCTTATTGTTCTTTGCAGCTTCAAGCCTCTGGACAATTTCCCAGTAGTCTTCTAGGGTCCGAAGTGGCAAGTCAAATATGTCAAAATCAGGACGATCACCATTGATCTCCTGTTTTTGAGGGGGGGAGAGGGGATAGTACTGGGATTTAGCACCTATAAGATAAAATAGTAAGATAAAATGATACAATAATATTCAAGTTGTATACTCATACCTCTGTCTTTACTAGTGCGTGCACCCCGCACCATACTAAAACGGCACCCATATATAGCCATATGTCCCGCCATTCTGCTGAGTTTTGCAGAACCAAGCATATCTCCAAGAACACCACAAAGAAAGACCTTTAAGAGGAAGTATTCTTCTGAGAGTGCATCCCAAGACCATACACCAACACTGAGCTTTGCAAGCTCCTCATAGAGGACATAAATGAATGACTCCACATTTCCAGGTGAAGAGGGCCCAGGAATGACAAGTGGAATAATGATGTTGGCAGCCTTAGATCGCATATTGGGAGGAAGGTTTAGAATTGTGACAACAAGGACCCATACATCAGACTGCTTCTTCATAGTGAGCTGGGCACCATCACCTGAGATGGTTATTGCAGTGTCTCTGGGATCTTGGAACAAATGGGAGTGATTGATATGGTTAATGGAGTCAGAGAAATCTGAGTATGTGGTGGGGGGTGAATCAGGCTCCAGCTCTTCCAGAGCCTTTTGTAAGTGCTCATGCCGGTATCACATAGCTTCTGCCATTTTCTGATTCATATAGAATGACTGGATGACAGGGGCAATGGGGGTATAGAACATTTGAGCCCTTGGATGACCATTCTTGTCATAGCGCCGCTCGCCACATAGCTGTTTGTTGCGAATGTAGATGCATGAATGAAGGTCTTTAAACTCTCCAGTGAAAGCCATGCAGCTTTTAGGGCACATATCAACCAGCTGGGATGACAACCCTGTAACCTCTATGGCAAGGTTCCGCGCCATATATAGGCTAAGGATCTCAGCACCTGTAGCCTCCTGAAGGACCTGTGCATGGAGCTTGTATCCCTTCACAGTACCGCGAGAGTCGACCCACGCAATGTAGTGCTTTAATGACAGCGCCTCATCTGAGGTAAGTATACGAGCTCGAGGGTCATCAATGCGTGGGTGATTGGGAAGGGTATAGCCAGATAAAAGCTGTGTCCGAAGTCTTCTCACAACTTCTGGAAGGTCAGCACCGCCAAATTCATCGCCCTCATCAGAACTAACACCAGCTGGCTCCCTCTCAGAAAAGGAGCTACGGGCAGAAGTATCTGGATGCCCTATTGAGGGGGGCACCAAAGCAGGATGAAGCTCAGCCTCAGCCTCATCATCAGAATCAGAGTCAGAGCCCACAGAACCAGAGCCAGCCCCAGACAGTACACCATGGTCCATCTCTGAGTCAGAGATATTAGGGTCCATCCCTAGATAAGCACCAGGCCGGGCCATAGCATCAGAAGAGCCTAGATCAATGTCCATATCAGGACTGAAATGATCATCTAACACCATGCAGCAGTAAGCAAGCATGCACTTTATATTAGAATAATATACTTACCAGGCTCTATAGCTTCCCCTTGATAGTGATCGGGCTGCCTGGAGTCCTCAGAGTCCTCGGAATAGGTGTTAGTCAGCTGAACTGGGGGATCTGTGCCGCTTTAGGGTTAAAAAATAATAATAATAATAATAATAATAATAGTGCATACCTTCTGGGTTGTCTGAGCGAGATCTATCAACATCAGGTACTGCATAAAGCAGCCTAGAGCCTCCATGGAGTTGGGAAAGGAGTTGGATCGTTTGATCGATGCGCGATCGCACGAGATGAGCAGAATCTGCATTGGGAGGGAGTGACTGTAGAAAGACTTGATCTTGCTGCAAATGGGCCTCAATCGTGCGTTTGGTGACACTTTTTGAACTTCCATAGCACTTGGAGCATGGGCAGGCGTATCTTGAAGCAGCTTGAGGTGTCATATTTACACAGCTGATGAGAGTTCTGTGAGCGTGAGGGCAGCCGCAAGGGCAACCGGACTCTGGTGCGGCGTGTGGGAACGGCACGTGTTCGTTCTACTTGTGCTCGCGTCAACTTTTTTTTCTTTTCGTCCTCTCTATATACGCTCACACAGCCGCCGCCTCGCCAACAATGTCTGACTATAGTTTTGAGGATGAGTTTCAAGACTTTGGCTCTGATGATGGCCTCGATACCCCCCCAGGGCTCCTCCCACCGGACTCGGGCACGGTACCCAACCGTGACAAGGATGTGGGCATCCAGTACATGCCGAAACCCCCACTGAGTGTTACGAAACCCGACTGCCGAAGTTCCCGAACGCCCACGATACGGCCCGGAGATACCGCCGCACATGGTGGAGACTCCCAGGGGCACGATCGAGAGCAGTAGTGCTCTAGACGCAGCCAGGGTCCGGTTCCGGAATGCCATAGAGCCTGTGACGTCACCGACACGTGACTAAGGGCTAGGCGGACCTAGACCGATGACGATAGATGGCGCGATCGGCCATGTGACCTTCTATGAGGTTCCATGCCTGCGCACGGACCACAGAACCCGAGAGAGCGGACTTAGCTGAGTACGAACCTTATGTACCTGCATGTATATATACCAGGCCTGTCTTCGTACTTGAGTCCTCAGACTTGAGTTACTTAGCAATACCAGCTTCGTATCTTGGGAACCCTGCTCTGTCTTGACTTGCCTTCCTCTCGTCTTGTTCACCATCGTTCTCGCTGAGCCTCTTCGAGCTCCAGCCTTTGACCGATCTCAGTCTCCTTGTCGTCGTCGTTGACATGTCTAAACCGTCGTCTTCTGTGAAGCCTGCCGTGGGTCCTACGAACCATGGACGTCGCCCCGCTGGTGGCGTTACACTGAGGTCAAGAGCCCCGATCGACTTTTCTGCACGACGCTCAACCGTTGACACCGACGACTTCTCTGCTTTCGCTCCTCCATGTTCCCACATGTCTGGCTCAACATTACACTCTAGTCTTCATCCTTCAATGGCACCTTTGTTTCCGCACAAGACCTCTCATGGCTCGGCTTCACTGGCAAGGCAGCCAGGGTTCCCTACGTTCCCTCTTGATGCCATTGCGGCTCTCACCGAGTCGGAACTCATTCATAACCCCCAATACCGCAAGCTTCGCCGAGATCACGACCACCTCGCCTCTGTCCTTACCACGTACATAGAACGAGAGCTCGCAGAGTTTCGTACCGCAAGGAGCGAAGGCCTGGCCTCTGACATATACCAAGGTGCGTGGTAATTTGCTTTCGAACCCAGGTGATCGCTGACGCAATCCTATGACAGCGGTACCCCGCACTGTAAACTCTTCCCGTGCGGCTTCCCGAGTGGATTCCCGCGCGGATTCTCGTGCAGACTCTCGCGCGTCGTCATTGGGGCCCAGCGATTCCGCATCTCAACAGGCAAGAACCGACGTCATGAAGAACAAGGCCATCGAGGAGCTCCTTGAACGCGTGGAGCCGCCACCCCTCTGCCCAGACTTTCTTCCGATAACTGTGCTTTGGGACTTCAAAGACTGTTACACCGACAAGACACTGGGAGATATCATTACAGACAAGAACAAGTGCCGACCAAAACTGCCTCTTGCTATCCGCCGCCCGGACGGCTCGAAGGTCTCCAACCTTGAACTCTCAAACATGCGACGCTCGGTGGAAATTATCGTTCAGAAGCTCATTGGATTGATCAACTCGGACCCCCGGTCGGCCGGTGCTGCCGGCCTCAAGACGCGGCCCAAGACCTTCATCAAGAAGTATTTCATGGCCGAGCATTATCGAGCCGTGCTTGACCTCGAAGCAGAGCAAAAGCTCCTTCGCTTGTGTTCGGCTCATTGGAAGGCTGACACGTTTATCACCAAGGTTTTCTTGGACCGAAATAAAGAGAAAGCCAGCGCTGCGACGGACTCCGCGCCTGCCACATCCCCACAGTTCAGCCAACCTCCGGAGCCACTGACTGCGTTCATCCCGCAAATTCAGGAGGTAGCACCCATGAAAGCGACGAAGCGGGCTCTTGAGTTGAGCCCCGGCCCCAAATCACCTTCGGCATCGCACGCCCAAAAGCGCAACAAAGACAACGCCGTGCCAGTGGTTTCCGGACAGAAGACTGTGGGCTCTGGACCCTCAAATCGTGAGTGTTCTACTCGACAACGTCCAAACCCACTGACAAGTGGTACTCGTGCACAGAGAAACAACTTCCTGCCGCACGCAAGATCACTCCCAATTTCCTTACCCGCGCCAAGGCGATCTGTGCGGAACCTGCGCCAACAAGCCTCCATCCTCCGAGTCTCTCTCTTCACATTGATCCATCAGGTGCGTCTGTCTCACGCGTACAGCTACTGGTTACTGTATACTGATATGAATTCGAATTCCCAGCTGACAAACTTGTTGGTGGGTCGAAACGCCTTGTACCCATGCTCCTACTGACTCTGTCCTCGCAGTGGCCCTCACGTCCGAATTCCCATCCCTAACAAACGCCCGCCAGCTCCTTTACTCCATGAACGCGCAGTGTCGTTCAAGGAAGGCGAACCATCCGAGCAAGTCGCGACGCTCCTCGAGCGTGTCCAATCTGCGCTCCCAACTTCACCCGACATTGACGAGGACAACACGGGCGAAAGTTGGGGGCATTACCAGTTCACGGCGGGTGGTATCAGCCCGGCGTCCTCACTCACCAGTTGGGAGAAGGTTGGCAGCATCGCTACTGCCTTCAAGCTCGTGGCAGCCGCCATCAAGACATGCCGAGAAGCAAGGTCGATGTGCTCGAACGCCGGAATGCCGAAGACGAGTGGATTCATTAGTGATGTGTACCTTGAGAAGACCCTTGAGTGTCTCGAGAGTTGCTGGGTCGGCGCCGGTGGGGTATGTATTCAATCGCTCTCCCTGTTTTTTTCATAACCTGTCTTAGGTGCTTACCACTTCTTCGTATCGGGACGTCGCAATGTCACCTCCACCGTGTTTGCCCGCGATCAAGATTAAGCGGCCAGCTCTCGCTGATGTCGCCGCAAGCAAAATCCCAGAGGCTCCCACAGGAACCAACTCAATCACCCAGCCCACCGCTGCCACGGTACGCGTGGAACCTTCAGCGGGGCTAGATGAGGTACGTCTGTGTTTGGTAGTGATGCCCTCTCCCACACATAGCATCTAGGGCGCTCGCGCAAGTGCCACATCGCTCAAGCAACTTCAAGTCTCGGAGCTCCTGGCCTGTTTTAGCGACAACAAGCTCAGCGCCCCGAAGGGGAAGCGGAAGGACGGTACGTCGTATGTTCTAAGCCCAGTAATATTAACTATAGCCTGGGCAGATCTCGTCGATGCCATTGTCAAGTCTCCCGAGCTCGCGCACATTTCCGATGCGACCATCAAGGAAATTATCGAGAAGGTAAGATTCTCATCGTCCGCAGTATCCAACTCTGACCTACTGTTGCCAGCGCAAGCCGAAAAAAGGGCCACAAAAGCCACTCGCTGCGTGACCATAGCGTATGCGAATACACCACTGTGCACGCATGCACGGGCAGCTATGACTGCCCTTGATTCCCGCGTGCTCTCGCTCGCTCGCTCGTATTCAGTTCTGAGGCTTTTTTTTTCTAATATTTGGACTTGCCGACGTACATACACGACTTGATACGACCCCCCTCAACCTAGCATGACTACCAGATGAATAAAAATTTGACTGCGAAATGCATGAAAAGTACGCGGGACGACTAAGTTTGACCAATAAATGACTAGAAAAATGACCTTCGGCTGACTGCAACCGACTACGGATTGCACATCGACGACTTGATGTGACAAGGGGGTGGCGGGACCGGAATCCCGAACAGGACGTTGGGGGGGGGGGGGGGTGGTGCGGTGGAGGCCTGGAAAAAATTTGGACCTTCCTAATTAGGAATTGGTCCCCCAGCGGTAATACGAGTTGTACGACCACGCTCTCCCTGGCTGATGAATATTCGATGAATCGTGATTTTCACACTTTATAGAACCCTTGCAGTGTATTTGCCCGTGCTCACTCGTGCTCTCCTGTCCTTTCCTGCACTTTCCTACACTCGCTTCGCTACTTTGCTGCGGCGTGCTTTGTCGCTTTCCCACACTGGCACTCTGTGCATTTGGCTTCGTCACTCTTCCAAGATGTGTGTAATATAGTTATTATACAAGTAAACTATGAAGGCCTCCCTCTGCCTCTCTGAACCCCTCGCTGCCGTCGGCGTTAGTATCGGTATTGGTGTCATGGTGTTGCCGCATCGTGTCGGCGTCGAAGTGTTGCCACGTTGTTGATGTTGTAGCGTGGCGGCATTGTGTTTGTGTCGCTGCGCTGCGGCACTGTGTCGGCGTCGTAATGTCGCCGCCGGGCTTGCGCGGCATATGGGTGTCGTAGTGTTACCACACTGTGTGATGTCGTAGTACCGCGGCGCTGCGTCAGTGTCAAAACGCTGCGGTGCTACGTCGGTGTCGTAGCACTGCAGCACTGCATCGGAATCGTAGAGTTGGCATAGGGCTCGCACAGCGTAGGGTGTCGTAGTGTAGCCATGCTGTGTTGATGTCGCGGCGCTGTCGTAGCGCTGCGGGGCTGTTGTAGTGTTGCCGCAGGATTTGCACGGTGTGTCGGTTCCATGTCGCAGCAGCCTAGACGACGACTCTTGCACGCCGTAACGAGGCAGAAATGTAAACCTATTTGAAACCTGGAAAGGAAAACAGAAATTGTAGTTAGTTACAGGTCAGTTCAAAGGAGGAAATCACACTTAGCATGGGTTCAGTCGATGAGCGCTGAGCGCTGAGGACATCGTGTGTCGATGCTATGGTATGGTCAGTGCGAGTCTAAGGGTCAGTGTTGACAATGTTGACGTGCTTACAATGCCCGGTCCGGCGATTTCCATATTTTGGCGATGATACATACACGTGATTTAAACATACCATATATGGAAAGGATGGGGGGGAGGGGTGCTGAAAACTGCTGAAAAAAAAAAACCGACGTTATGTCAAAATTTCCGGTCCCGCCACCCCCTTGTGATGTGACTTTTCGGACCTGGGAACGACTTAAATCGGACTTAGGATGACTGAGATCGACTACAGATTTAGCCATAATTGACTTGATGTAGCCATTGTCAACCTAGAGTAGACCAAGAATGACTGTATTTAGATGACTAATTGACAAAATATGACTACGGATTTGTCCCTCAACGACTAAAAATGACTTCGGACGACTCAGATCGCCCATGTGTTGACTTTGCTTGACTTCGGTAAAGCCCCTCAACCTAGCTATTCTTAGTCAATCCTTAGTCGCCAAAACTCAAAATTCTTGCAAATATACACTTTTTGGTCATATGACTACCCGATGACCAACAGCCGACCAACAGCTGACTAACCTTTTTTACTGAGCATGTGAGAGCCACCGTGAGTCGATAGCAGTATAGACTTTCTCACGACATTCGCATGCCGTTCAACTTGAAGTTCTCCCATTCACTCTATTCTCCCATGATGCCATTCGATTGCCTCGCCCCTCCGCGATTTCCATACCAATGCGATTGAGATGCGCAATGCCACTCGGCTCTGAGTCTCAACAAAAACTCTAGCATCACGATCGAAGCTTGAGCCCGAGCTTAAGAGTTATAAATGGTCACGGTTACCCAGGTGCGTGCAGTCGCTTCTCTTACTCACCCTCCCCCGTCACATCGGCATGACATCGCCTCACTAATGGACATCGGACACTGCTGCAAGTTCCCTTACAATCA
Organism: Lactarius pseudohatsudake; assembly: GCA_021525015.1. Lineage (NCBI taxonomy): Eukaryota > Fungi > Basidiomycota > Agaricomycetes > Russulales > Russulaceae > Lactarius > Lactarius pseudohatsudake. Next base: position 75,177 of record JAKELH010000329.1, on the reverse strand, counting down.
GTTTGTAGGCCCCTTGAAGGCTGGCTGCGTGTCCCTATGCCTCATGCGGCATGCCATCTCTGCCTACCCACTCCGTGAGTCTCCGTCCTCGTCGCATTGCTTTTGTCACCAGCCCATTTGAAGTTGTCCACTCGCTTTGCACTGCATTCATTGTCATCGATCACCTTGGCCGCATCGCTCTTTGTTCGGGCAAAGGCATGATGGTTCTTATAATTGATTTCGACTAATGTTTTGTATTGTTAATTCACTGCCCCTCCTTCAGCATCGGACCATCGACAACGTGTGCTTCACCACTCGTATCGGCTACCCATACCTCACTGACTCAGCGACTCAGTCCGCATCTTGTTCCATTGTCCTGGTGTTTTCCTATCCCAATTCTCTTATCCCATCCTCCTTACCTTGCTTATTCCCGCTCTACCTTTACCTTACTGGCCCGTACATAGGTTCATATACAAATTTCCTCTTCTGTTCCGTCTGACACAGTGCTCAGTCGCCACTCCTCCTATTCGCTGAGTCATCGTCCTGGAAACCAGGCATCCAGGATCGTTCTCGCCGCCTCAATAAGCACATGTTTCTACAAAAACGACCGTATACCGTATGACGGCCGTCTCCGTAGCCGTCCGTGGCCGTTAGGGCTCTTCCAATGAGACTTGACGGACGGCAGACGGGTGAACCGTACCCGTTGACTGTCCGTCAAATGTACGGCCGTACCCGTCAGACGGTACGGTGCGCAGCCCTAGCGTTTAAAGACTATCGAGACGGAGATCGCACACTCATAAACTGGCTTAAACCTGTAGTGCAGGTCGTCCATGGATTCTCTGGTGTTCTCAGAGAGGCCATTAGTCTGGTCAGTCGAACACCTTGATTCCTGCCGTTTGCATTTTCACACTTCTGCATCTAGGTACCGTTCCCACCAGCTAGTGCAGTCCTTGTCGGCCTGGAAGTTCTCCTCACGGTACGTACCCACTATGTTCTCTGTCTCTATCTTCCTGATGTCTGGACACATCAGGCAGCCAGTGATGTCAGCTCAAGCTACGACTCACTCGTAGACTTGTTTGAATGTCTCGGAAATTTCCTCAAACGTCTTCAAATCTACACTTCGATCCCGTTCACTCCCTTGATGACGGACATCATTGTAAAGATATTCAATTGGTTGAGCTACTCTCCGTGCTCGCACTCGCTACTAAACAAGTTCAGCAAGGCAGATTGAGTAAGTGGGTGTTTTGGTCTAAGTTCTGATAGCTCAACGTGATACAGAGAAGTTTGCAAAGAAGCTACTAGGAGAGAGTGAAATCGAGGCTGTGCTGCAGAAGCTGGACCGTCTGACGCGGGAAGAAGCTCGGATGATGGCAGCGCAGACGCTAGAAGTGGTGCACTGTCTCGTGAATAATGTGAAGGTGGTGATGGACGGTGCGTAACTGATGTTTGGGTGGGTACCGATGTTCCGCTGAGCTGGTATTTGAACAGACGGTAGGGCATCACTGGACGGGGTCAGGAACGTTCTTGGTATGTTATGGGTCGTCCTATGTGCACGTCGGCTGACGACTTGTACCAGTCACGATGCAAGGGATAGCGGGCGAGATAAATAAGATGAAGCGTCCGTCACCACTTTCTCTGCCCCTCTTACTCGCGCTGAATATATTTCCTAGGTGACCAGCTGCAAAAGGACGCGCGAAATTGGATCTCCCCCCCAGATCCGTCAAAGAACTACAACATAGCTTGTGAAGTTTACCAAACCGGAACGGCCATATGGTTCTTACAAGGCGGCGTCTTTTCCGAGTGGAACGCCAAGGGTACGCTGTTGTGGATCCATGGCAAACGTGCGTGTCCTTCCGTGTCTTCCGTCTCATGCGCCCTAATGAGCTCCTTGCTTCATAGCGGGATCTGGAAAAAGCATTCTCCTGTATGTCGCTTCTCATTATCGCTACTTGGTGTTCCTCAGACTCTTTGCTAGCTCCGCGATCATTCGGGACATCGAGGGCCTGTGCGCAGCTGGATTGGCGTTGACGGCGTACTTTTATTTCGATTTCAGGGACACCGACAAGCAACACCGTCGTGGATTACTATCTTCTCTCCTTTGCCAGCTCTGCGCCGAGTCGGATCCTTGCTATGAAATTCTGTCTCACCTGTATTCATCTCACGCCGGGGGAACACGAGAGCCTAGCGATAGTGCGCTTGTGCGATGTCTCATGGATATGCTCCAATTGGAAGGACAACCGGCAATTTATATCATCGTGGACGCTCTCGACGAATGTCCTAACACATCGGGGATGCCGACGCCACGTGAGAAGGTGTTGGAGTTTTTGGAAGATCTTATCGATTCTCAGCTTCCAAATGTACACATATGTATTTCCAGTCGTCCGGAGTTCGACATCCGAAGTGTTCTTGAGCCGTTGGCGCCTTTCAGAGTGTCGCTTCACGACGAAAGCGGGCAGAAGAAAGACATCCTGGATTATGTCAACACGGTCGTCCATTCAGATCGAAGGATGCGGAAGTGGAGAGCTCAGGAAAAGCAGTTGGTAATTGATGCACTCTCCGAGAGAGCGGATGGGATGTAAGCGATCCCTGTGGTGGTTTTCGGGTCTATTTGCTGATAATTGGACAGGTTTCGGTGGGTCTTTTGCCAGCTGGAAACCCTACGTCGTAGTTTTCCTGGGGCAATTCGGCACACTCTAGACACGTTGCCTGAGACTTTGGACGAAACATATGAGCAGATCCTGCTTCACATTGATAAGGAGAAACAAAATTCTGCATATCGCCTGTTCCAATGTCTGACGGTGGCCATCCGTCCACTTCGCGTTGACGAACTCGCGGAGGTTCTCGCCCTTCGCTTTGACCCCGGACACCCTGCCGAATACCGCCCAGATTGGCGCCCAGAGGATTCACACGAAGCTGTGTTGTCCGCATGTTCCAGCCTAGTCACGGTTGTCGACGTCGACGGTTCACCGGTCGTACAATGTTCACATTTTTCGGTGAAGGAATTCTTGACCTCGGACCGGCTCGCGACAGCCAGACCAGAACTTTCCCGTTATCATATCCTTCCCCATCTTGCGCATACGCTCCTCGCTCAAGCCTGCCTCGGCGTCTTATTACAGCTTGACGACAACATCGACAAGGACAGCATCAAGAATCATCCGCTCGCTGTCTATGCCGCCCGGCATTGGGTTGATCATTGCCAGTTCGGGGATGTGTCGTCTGGCGTCCTGGGTGAAATGGAGCGTCTTTTTTACCGAGACAAGCCACACTTTTCCACGTGGATCTGGTTGCACGATATTGACCATCCTTGGAAGGAACACGCATTCACGGCACGCCCGACGCAGCCAGAGACTACCCCGCTATACTATGCAGTCCTCTGTGGCTTTCGTGGCCTCGTAGAGCGCCTACTTAGTATTTATCCAGAGGATATCGATTCCAGTGGTGGCTTCTACGGGGCTCCCTTGCACACCACGCTCTTCCGGGGACACATCGATATCGCCCTGTCGCTCTTACAGCACGGTGCAGACGTTAATGTCCTAGACGAGAGGGCCGGGTGTCCGTTGCACGAGGCATCACTGACTGGGCGCATCGACATTGTGCAGTTACTACTCGAACACCACGCGGATGTCGACCTACGCAATGGGGTTGGTCGGACTCCACTCTGGCTGGCGTCGTGGCAGGGAGAAGTCCAGGTCGCACGACTATTATTACAAAACGGCGCAAATGTCGAGCCTCGTGATGACGACCAGACTACGACGCATGTCGCGTGTGAAAACGGGCATCTAGAAATTGTACGACTGTTGCTCGATAGTGGCGCGAAGGTGGACACGCGAAACAACCTTGGCGAGACCTCTCTGACGGTGGCCTCGCGGCACGGATACCTGGATGTCGCGGAATTGCTTCTCGACCACGGTGCGGACGTGAATTCGCAAGATAACGAAGGCTGGATCCCATTGCACGGAGCGTCAATTTCCGGGTATCCCGAGGTCGTCCAGCAGCTTCTCGACCACGGGGCAGATGTCAATATCCGCGACTGCGAAGGCAACACTCCTGTCCATAAAACGTTGAAGGACGACCAACTCGAAGTCGTCCGTTTATTTCTCGCGCATGGAACGGAACCTGATATTCTGAATGGCGTGTTCATGACGCCCTTGGCCGTAGCGTCTGGCGACGGTCAAGTGAATACTTCACGCTTTCTAATCGAACAAGGCGCGAACGTGCACTTCAGCGACCACGAGGGCTGGACTCCTTTACATTTTGCATCACACAATGGACATCTTGACGCCGTGCGGCTATTACTTGACCACGGGGCGGATGCTAATTCGCAGGAAGTTAATTTTTGGACTCCGCTACACCTCGCGTCGGCGAATGGGCATGTCGAGGTTGCGGAATTGCTAGTTGAGCGCGGTGCCGACGTCGACAAGAAGAACAAGGATCATGAAACGCCACTGGATCGTGCGTCGGATGATGGAAGGCCCAAGATTGCAAACTTTCTTATCAAGTGCGGCTCAGATGTGAATTCGCGAAATGGCAACGAGTGGACACCATTACATACGGCGGCACGTGAGGGGCATCTCGACGTTGTGAAACTGTTACTGAAGTCTGGGGCGGAAATCGATGTGCGGAACAGCAGCGACGAATCTCCATTTAATCTGGCGTTGGGCAACGAGAAGCACGACGTCGCGAGCTTTCTGGCCGAGCGCATGGGGTTAGCTCTACCGGAAACGGCATCTCAGGGCGTGCTTGCGGACGACGACGAGATTCCCGACGACGCGGAAGAGATGACGCTGCATACCGCATCTGACAGCGGACGTCTCGATGTCGTGCGAACGTTACTTGATCGTGGGGCAGATGTCGATGGTCGGAACGAGCACTACAATACATCATTGGACGTGGCATCGACTGCAGGTCATTTGGAGGTCGTACGCCTACTGATCGATCGTGGCGCAGACGTGAATTGTCGCGGCGCGAGCGGCTGGACTCCATTACACTGGGCAAATTATGAAGGACACCTCGACGTCGCGCAGTTGTTGATTGAACGTGGCGCCGACTCAGCGATGTTGACGCGGCGGATGTGTTTCGCCGGACTCCGCTGCACAACGCAGCCTTACAAGGGTACATCGAGACCGTGCAGCTGCTGCTTGACCGAGGCGCTAACATAAACGTGGTCAACTCTGACGGACGGACACCAGCCCGGGAAGCGATAGCTTATGGGCATCGTGGGATTGCGAAATTACTTTCAAGTCATGGCGTGCGTGGGGTATAGTTCTTCGGCGGACGTGAGATCACTCAATATATGCTGTACTATAATTGTGTTTACCCGGACTCCAGATTCGTGCTTTATAGTTCTGATTCCATTTTTAGCTTTTACGTGCTTTGTTTTATCACTGACTCACTCGACGAACGCTGATACGGTACTTGTTGTCAATGCTGTGTAAAACTAGCATAAATATTCGCCATGGTGATGTCTCGTCTATCGTTATAATATGTGTCGAGAACGCGCGAACAGTAGGCCACCAAGCTTGAGAGTATTACACTTGAGTGACTTTGTATCAACTCGATATCAAAGGCATCGGACACGTACGGATTGCGTACGAACAACCAGTGGAGCCTTGGTACGGAGGGACAATGATACTAACCTCGCGCGGCGCGGCGAGACTACATAAGTAGAGTTTACACGGCCCTGAATAACGTTATTGTCTTGCGCGCGAAAAAGTTACTACATGGTCACGAAAAACAGGAAAGATACAAGTCGTGTCAGTGCCGCAGCCGCAATCGATCGTGTCCGTATCAAGAAAAACGGGATCATCAAAGCGGGAGAACAATCGACGGCCAGGGTCCGAAAAGAACGTCCAGCAAAGCATACACAAAAATAGTTTGTAATAGTACCAGTCAAGCAAGCAAGCAAAAAAAAAAAACAAGCACTTGCATGTAATCGTTACACTAGTCGGTTGTGGGTATATCAGCAGCACAACAACGTCGTCGTCCAGAAACAAAAAACAAACAAATACCGTACCAGTATCGTAAAAAAAAGTCGTCGGGAAGGGAAATCACGCAGCCTGCCCCTGATACCGCCTGATCAAATCCCGCAACCGCGCCTGCCCAAACGCAAGATCAGCCTTGAGACCCGCGCCACTCACAAGCGGCGCGCGCCAACCCGCAGCAGCAGGCTGCTGGGACGGGGGTGGCGGAGGCTGAGGAGACGGGGTTCCGCGAGCCGCCGCCGCCGCCGCGATGGCTGGTGGGGGCGTAGGGGAGGGCACGCGAGCGCGGGCCCGGCCACCGGGCGGTTGGGCGAGGGACGCGGTAGACGAAAGGACGGGCGTGGCGATGGACGAGGAGAGCGCGGGCGACGAGGGCGTCGCTGCTGCCGCGACGCCGAGCCCGAACAGCGCACGGGGTACGCGCACCGCTGTTGTGGGCGGTGCGTCCTCTTTCTCCGCCTTCGCTTGTAACACTGGTGCTGCGGGGGCTGTGGGTCTGCCGCGGCCGATGAGGACACGTCCGTCGTCGACCTTGGTGGCGGCACGCGCTCCCGGCGCGACGATGGACGTCATCCGCGGCGCTGGTGCCGGCTTCGGGGTCGAGACGACGTTCTTGTCGCCCTTATGGGCTGCAGCTTTGGGTTGTACGGGATTGGTCGTCTTTGCTGCCTGCGTCGGCGCACTGGCACCCCCGGCTTTGGTGGCCTCCGCCCAGATAGACGCAACGGCAGTGACCCGCCCGCCGCGCCCGCCCCGCGCAGACTTGACGTCGTACTTCATCTCCATTTGAGGGGGCGCCTGGTACCTATTCGCGACGCGCCGAGCGTTCGACTGGGCAGGTGGCGCAGATTCAGGCGCGGGGAGGGTGATAGGTGCACGCCGGAGTGTAGCGACGGAAATGAAGCCAGAGGAGCGCGGGTTCGGTTTAGATTCGACGACGGCCAATGGCGCGGGGTCGGCAGTGACAGTAGGCTCAGGCGCTGGGGCGGTTGCGGGGGCCGGATCCTGAGGAAGAGAGGGCGAACTGGTGACCTGCTTCGCCTCTGCATCCGACACCGGCTCCGGAGGCGCCAGTCTCTCCAACCACTCCGCGACGCGGCCCTTCGCGGCGCGCTTAAGCTTCGCGGCCTCCTCGTCGCGCACCTCGCGCTTCTTCTTCGTCTTCTTCTCCCTGTCCTTCGGGTCTGACTTGGCCGACTTGCGCGAGCGCGCCTTGTGCGTGCCGCGCTCGCTGCTCGACGACCGCAGACGCTGCGTGCGCCCATCGCCGTCGTCGCCCTCGACGTCCTCACCATCGCCCTCCTGCTCCAGTCCTGCAAGCACGTTGGCGGCGCCGGCGTTACGCCCGCCAAAGTCCTCCTTGGCGCCGAGCGCGAGACTCGATATCGCGCTCTCGTTCACGCCCGCGCCGCCGCCGAGCACCTCGTCCGCGCTCTCGAGTTCCTCCTCCGCCGCCGCCGCCTTGCCCTTTCCTTTGCCGGGTACGGGTACGGGCGCGGGTACGGGTGCGGGTGGGGGGTCGGCCGTGGTGGTTGGCGCGGGGGGATATTTGCGCGTGCCGACTTGCTCTGCGAGGCGTCGCTCGAGGGCATCCAGACCGCTGTCTTCCGCCTTCCGTCCCCGCGCTGCGAACGCGGGCTGGTCATGGCGCTGCGGTGGTCGCAGGAGTGACAGGGCAGAGAGAGACGGCGTGCGCGGCACCGTCTCCGGTTCTGCGCTCACCTGCTCGTTCCCGAAAACATCCTTGGCGCTTGGGCGCCTAAGTTCGCTGTGTCCCAACGGTTTCCCAGATGGGACGGGCGGAGCGGGGAGCGTCTTGTCCGCGGCAGCCTTGGCCTCCATCTCTGCTGCAGAGCGCGCAGCCATCTCCTCGAGCTTCACGACGCTCAAGCTCCGGGCGCGCGTTCCCACCCTCCCAAAGCTCTGCGCAAACGGGTCTACGTCGAGCGTCTCGCTCACGAGTTTCGGGGAGGGCATGGGCTTTGGTGCCAGCACCTCCACCTCTACTCGTGTTGGCGGAGGCGGGGGCGGCGAGACGGAGCGGGCGCGTGAGGTTGCGCGGAGGTGATGTGATATCCGTGCAGCAAGTGTACCGTGACCGATCGACTGCTGCGGCGGGTACTGTTGGTGATGAGAGATTGAATTGAGCACGTGATCAGGTGTGCCGGAAATAGGCAGTCCAGACGGGGCGATCGCAGCCAGTACGGTGGTTGGATTGGCACTCGCTGGCCGCGGCTGTTCGTAGGAGGGACCGCCGATATATGTGGGAGGAGCAGGTGGGAACCAGAGCTGTCCATCGTGGGATCTATATGGCGGGATAACCAGCGGCCCGTGTAGAGGCGCCGGAGCTGATGGTAATGGTAGCGCGAGAGGATAAACGTAGAACGGAGACTGCGCGCGTTCCGCGTAGGGCATGGGCATCGGGGTGGGGAGATGCGGTGGTGGCGATACGGAGGGATTACGGTTCAAATATGGGTCCAAATACGCGTCTGGAGCTGGATACGGGTATGGTTCGGGTGGAGGAGGGGGCAAAGTCGCAGGGTGAAATATAGCCACGGGTAGCTCAAGTACGATGTCCTTACTAAGCGTCAGCCCCGCGTAGGTCAGTGATTCGTTCACGTGAAGGACGGACGGGCCACTCACCTCCCGAGAGGCATGGATATGCGTAAAGAGACGACTCCGCGGACCTCAAATAACGGCGGGGTCTTTTTCTTCACGGCGATTGCCTCGCCTTCGTCCTCGTCTACGTCACCGCCGTGCCGTGGATGTGCCGAGACGGTGCGGGCGGATCTCGGGACGTCGAATACGAGCTGTGCAATACCCTCGGTTCCCGGGTTGGCTGTGTAATCGGGACCACGAAAGGCGATGCTTGCGAGGGTGTCCGATATCTGTAATGGTGGCGGCACCTTTTTGCCGGATCCTTGGGATGGCGCAGGTAGATGCAGATGCCTGCCGAGCGTGATGTGCAAACCTGTCGTCTATGCAAAGCATATATGGATAAAACGCACGGAAAAGAACAGGAGGAGGGGAACGCACTTTCTTCGCGGAGTGATTCTTCACCTGGAGCTCGACGCAAGCGCTCTCGCCTGCCACCAGCATACCGCCGACGACACGGGCCTGCGCCCAAATCTTGCCACCCTCGCCGATGACGAGACATTCTGGTGCGGGCCAGGTGTGTAAGTCGTCGTTCTCTAGGACAGTGTCATCCCCGGGGTATCGCTGGAGGACGTCGACGGGACATTGGCTGGTAACGACGCGGTTCTGGTTCTTCCAAGCGACGCCAACAGAGGCGCGGACCTCGTATCGTATTCGGGCGAGCCCGTTACCGAAGTCTATTGACGGAGGGGAAGAAGGTGGGAGAGGGAGGCGAAAGAGGAAGGTGGTGAGGCCGCGCCGGGCCTGGTGGTAGTTCGCGGGTAAGGGTGACCCGCCGGCAACTGGGTGGGGTAGCACGGCGTTTGAAGGGGGTAATCCAGGACCTTGGTAAAGACGACGGGTGTGTATGAATGTCGATGTTGCAGAATGGTCCCGGGATGTCAGCTCTGGTGAGAGGATGAGTCAGTCGGCCGACAACAGGGAAGACGTTAAGCGGACCTTCGATGGCAACGAGTTCGATGAGGATGATACCAAGACCGAGGCCCATGTCTGCGCGGGACTCGAGCTCCATCTTTCCGGTGATGGCATCGCCCGCGATGTAGAACTTGTCGGAAAGGGTGACGGTGAGCCTGACCTTTGGATGGTAGGGCGTAGCGTTCATAGGCTCTGGCCTTGATTGGGATTGAAGGGCCGTTTTTGCATATTTGTTATGACGAGGAAAATAAGCGAATAATTGACATGAGATCACTGCGGTGCTGGACCGTTGCCGTAGGCTCTCCTCATCTGCCAGGTGTCCTATGTTCCCACGCTCCAATTTCATCACCAAAGGAAACCTTTTCTCGTCGCCTATCGCACTAATCGCTGAGAATAATTAGCCAAACCACAGCACGTCATTGCCCCGATAACTGAGCTTATGCATCACATGCTGGAGCAAACGAACGTCACGTACAGTATTGACCCATGTGAGGGGGGGGGTAATCATGTAGATGGGTATGAGATCAAGCATTAAGAAAAATATGTGAGCAACCACCGCGGACTTCGTAAACGTAAAGGTCGTAACTGGGTCGTAAACAAGAAAGAGGAGAAGAGAAGACAAAACATTGCCGCGTCGTACTGTCGATTCTTCATGACCTGCGCCCAGCAACGCGCTTCAGCACGACCCGCAGCACGACTGTACACACGCCCAGTCCAACAAGAAGCACGAACGACGGCAGGTCGGACACCGTCTCAGGGCCGACGCCGAACGTGGGGCGGGCGACGCCGCGATCCGTGTCGTCGTCGCTTGTGCAACTAGAATCGGAGTCCGTCGTTACGGGGATCACCTCAAGCAGCGACCGTGGCGGCGGTGGCGTGGGCTCCTCTGGGACCGCCGCGACAGCTTTGTCGTTGTGCGTGTTGAGGGCCACTCGCTGCTGCTGCTGTTCTTCCTTAGCGCGCCACTCGGCCTCCATAACACCCACGCGCGTCTCCACCTCCTCGAGCCGGCGTCTGAACTCCTCAAGCAGGCCGCGCGTCCCGCGCACCTCGTCTTCCAGGGCACGCTCCTTCGCCTCGAGCTCTGCATCCTCCTCTGCCTCCCGTCCATCTTCGATCTCGACAGGCGGGCTTGTATCAACCTCCACGTTGACCGTCGGCTCAGAGAAGGGATCGACGTCCACAGCCTCGGAAAAGATGTCCACGACCGTGCGTCGCATGCGCTGGCTGCCATTGTTACTGCCGTCGCCCCCGTTCCTCCGCGAGCCGGCGCTGCGCACGCTCCCCGCGCCGATGCCGCTGCTGCTCCCGCTCCCGCTGCCGTCGCGGCGCGGGACGACGGTATCGTGCGCCGGATCGACACGACGAACAGTGACGCCAACGTTGAGGTCTTCCCACGCCCGTGCGCCCCACGAGCCGTCCATCGGCACCGAAGAGGCGGATGCAGCCGCAAGCAGGTCTTCGATGCTGGGCTCCTGGGGGGCACCATCCACCGTTACGCTGCCTTTGCTTGCTGGGAACGGCAGTGGAGGAGCGGGTGAAGTGGTGTCGGTGGCAGTTTGGACGATGTCGACGCCGGCGTCCGAGCCAGGCTCGCTCCTGCTGTCGCTCTCCGAATCCCGGTGGCTTGAACTGCGACTTGAGCTACGGCTGCTCGCGCTCCCGCGCTCCCATTTGTCGACCATCCCGCGCACGCGGCCATTTGCATTCGTGTTCCAGCGCACGCGCCCAGTATCGGCGTCTGCGTTTGCGTCTGCGAGCGTGAGGTCGGGCGAGCTGGAGGGGAACGCGTATGACAGCGAGTCAAACGGTTCTTCTTGGTCGGGTTCAGACGTCGGAGTTCCCCAGAGACGGCCGCGCAGCATGTTCTGCCGGAGGTTACGCGCCGCGGTGAGGAGAGCACCGCGCCAAAGCGTGTTGACGCCAAGCCTGAAAAAAGGTTTAGCTCCGGCACCCGCGGGCTCAACGACGTCGCGGGAACTCACGCTTTGAGATCCTCATCCGTCCAGCGCAGGAACGCCCGTCCGGTGACGGCCTCACGGCGCACCCAGGACGTGATATCGCGCGCGACGCGCTCTGGCAGGCGCGCACCGGATCGAACGCGCAGGGCCGTCGTCAGATACACCGACAGCTGCGAGGGCGTCCACGCCTTGGGGTTGTGTGGCAAGTCCTCCTCGGGCTCCGCGGATACACCGTCGGTGTTGGCGAGGTAGGTCGGGAGAGTATCAGCGCGCTGCCTGCGGAGCGAGAGGTCGTGTTCAGACTGGCTGCGCTGCGAGTACGCGGGAGAGGCCAAAGGGGAGGGAAGGGGCAATGGCAGTTCACCGGTGAGACTGGCAGAGTGACGGTGGCCGCGGTACTCGGGCTTCGGCTTCGTCGGGCTGCGCAATGGGCTGCCAGCGGGCGGCGTGTAGAAGTACCTGGAGGGAGTGTTGTGCCCAGAAGAGTTGGAACGAGACAATACGCCCGTATGGGTGGTCTTGATGGCGTAAGGATGTGGGTTTGGTTTAAGAGCTGGGTCATGTTTTTTCGAAGAGCCAGGAGGCAATGGGGAGGCAGAAGGGATAGCAGCGGACGCGCTCATGACGGCAAGTATTTGAGTATTTTGTATATCTGTCTCGAGGTAAGGTGGTTGCGGGTCCCCAATGGAGAGATCCTGTTATCGAACTTGAACCACTCGATAGGCAGATCCGTCGACCGTGCAACAAACACTTGCCTCAGAGAGGCCCGCAGGTAGTAAACGGAACAATAGATAAATCAGATACTAAAAGAAGGACGGCCAGGAAGTGAGAGTGCTACGAGCAGGTCGTGAGGTAGGTGAGAAAGGCAGCGTGGTGTTGGCTTTCCACGGGTGCCACTTCCCCACACAGACCCTAACCTTACTCAGTCTCACGTCTCCCTTGGCAGAAACATGGAAACAGCTAATACTGTAATCTGGTGCGGTAGTATGATAGAACATAACAAGCCTCATGCTAAGTGGTATCAATACAGGGCTCAGGGTAACGGTACTAGTCCAGGGATAGGGAATGCCAGCCCACTTCATTTGCGCTTCGGTTGGGGGGTCGAGGCGGTGCGGCGAGGAGATGGCGGTATGCTCGGCGCCGAGCTCGGAGGTGCATCCCCGTTGATGATGTCCTGAATTGAAGCCTCGAGCGCGTCCACGCGCTGCGACATCTGCACCACTGTGCGCACATGTGATTTCAATAATCAGCTGAAACAGCGAGATGAGTGGGCAACGCACTGCGTTCGACGATCTGCGAGGACATGTCGTCGAATTTCGCGTCGAGCTGCTCGAGCAGCGTCTCCACCTGCAGGTGTGATGAGAAGGAGTCGGCCAGAGGAATGGCGGAAAACGCACGAATGCGGTGAGCTCGTGTGGGCTCGAGATATCAGCCGGGTCAGCGAGCGGCGTTGAGTTTGAGGGCCCCGGAGAGCCCCCCCGTGACGCTACGGGAGTTCTTGAGCCCTGATCTCCTTTGGAAGAGCCATTTACTGAGGCGACTTTAAGTGGCTGGGCGGAGAGAGCTGATGACATTGATCTGGAGAGCAGTAGGAGCAGCGTCGGCTTGCGTTCCGGTGGTTCCGGGGGGGCGAACACACAGTGTCCAGGATTTGGATTCCGGCAACTGGCAGTCAGTACCCCCCCAATGTATGCACAACGATCGACCGTGTGTCCTTTCAACTACATGTTCCTTGATTCGCTCGGAATCCCCTGTACGCCTTCTGACTACATAGACCGTCACTGATGATAGACGAAAATCACCGAGACTTGGAAATGTAAATCAAGAGTATTGGGATGAAGATGAGATCTCAACGCAGGAGAGAATACTGTACTGGAAACCTAGGGGCAGTCTGATGTCCGTTTCAGTTATGAGTGTACGCGTGTGCACACAGTAGGTAAGGTGACGTAGTTACTTGCAACTTAACCGTGACGATGGTGCCAGTGACTATCGAACTTGCTATCGAACATCACATCCTCGACGGGTCCACTAGATTGTGAGTGCTGGGCCTGCCCGTTACACCACTTCTAAAGCTTGCAACGTGCCATGATTCAATGGGTTTCCGCGGGTAACCTCAGAATCTCAGAGAATCACACGCTCAATATTGAGGATGTACAGCATCGCTTGGCCAGGAACCTGAGCCCGTGTAGGTACTCGATTAGGATTTATCAATACGCCTCGCGCCTATCGTCCATATCCAGCATAATTTACTCTATCACGGCGCCTATGAGGGTGGCAGTGCACCAAATCGACTATTAAAGAAACGTCCCCGGACCTTTTCTCTTCCTTTCACACAACCCCTCAATCAAAGTTGGCCCTACATTGCCCTAGTATCTTCAATGATGTCCCCTTCCAACTTCCAGTTGATCCTCGATGCTTTGAATGCGTATGCGAAGGAAACGGGGATAGACCTCGCTAAAAATCCGTTCTTCACTAGCCTCCAAGGCTCCAATTCTCCGGATGAAATCCTTCGGTTGATTCAGGACAAGGCGAAGGCTTTTAAAGAATTTCGCGAAGGAAATAGAAAGTTGATCAATTGGCTCAAGCCGGTGGTGCAAGTTGTTCACCTGTTTGCTGGAACTCTTGGTGAGGGAATTGGCACGGTGAGTCGTGTATAATTGACTTCTGTACGAATGTTTTATGCTTTGATCACATCAAGCACGTACCTGCGGCGAAAGCGATTTTCGCGGGAGTTGATGTCCTCCTCGTGGTATGTGTATCACTTGCATTGGGATTTGGTGACCAAGCCCCTTGACGAGTTACGTTAGACTGCCAGCGGGGTCAGTGAGGGCTATGACGCGCTCGTCGATCTCTTCGAATGCATCGGAAATTTCCTCAAGCGCCTCCGTATTTATGACGGGATCACACCCACCCCTGCGATGACGGATGTGATCGTAAAGATCATAGTCGAAATACTCTCTGTTCTGGCCTTGGCGACGAAGAACATCAAGCAGGGGCGTTTCAGTAAGTGCACCGTAACCTGTCGAGTAACATGTGAGCGAATGTGTCGCAGTAACATTTGCAAAAAGGCTGTTGGGGGAGAGCGAGATCGGGGCTGTGCTCCGGAGGTTGGACCGACTTACTCAAGAGGAGGCCCGTGTGACCGTGGCCCAGACCCTTGAGGTGGTTCATGGTCTTATGAACACAGTGAAAGTGGTAATGGACGGTACGCAACCGCTTCTGTGTCATTTCTTAGTCATTTTACTGACTTTTGAGTAGATGGAAAGGCGTCGACGGAAAACATCCGACAGGCTCTGAGTACGTTTGGCCCGAGTCATAGCGCATTATGTTCGACTAACGGAGGGCATAAGTCACTATGCAGGGGATGTCGAACGAAATTAACAGGATGAGACGTTTGTGGTCCACTGGTTCTCTTAGCCGTCGCATCTAAGACTATTTCACAGGTGACCAGCTGCGGGAGAAAATTCGACTTTGGCTCTCTCCTCCTGATCCGTCTATAAACCACAATGTCTCATGCGAAGCTCTACAAGCGGGAACTGCGGCATGGTTTCTTCAAGGCAAGGTCTTTGCTGAATGGAAAAGGAATGGTTGCCTCATGTGGATTCACGGAAAACGTATGGGTTTCTCAGAAGTTATCTCATTCGAGCGCTTATGATTTCCCTCCTTCCAGTGGGCTCTGGGAAGAGCGTCCTTCTGTACGAAATACCTTGGTGATTCGTCTAGCGATTACTTATATGTTCCCCTAGCTCCGCAATCATTGAGGACATCGAGGACCTTCGCGCCGCTGGGCTAGCCTGCGTCGCCTACTACTATTTCGACTTCAGGGACTTAGAGAAGCAGAATCGTCATGGACTGCTATCTTCTCTCCTGGAGCAGCTTTGCGCTCAGTCCAGCGCGTGCTACGACATCCTCTCTCGCTTGTACTCGGCGCACGCTGCTGGTTCACGCAAAGCCAATGATGCAAGACTTGCACAATGTCTCAAAGACGTGCTGGAATCCCCAGAACAACCTACAACTTACATCATTGTGGACGCCCTCGATGAGTGCCCCAACTTCTCTGGGGTGCCCACTCCGCGTGAAAAAGTCTTGGAATCCCTGGCAGAGCTTGTTGCTCTCCGACTTCCAAACCTGCGGATCTGCGTAACTAGTCGTCCCGAGATCGACATCCGGACAGTTCTCCAACCCCTGGCGTCTGTGCAGATGTCCCTTCACGACGAAAATGGGCAGCAGAAGGACCTCATTGATTACGTCAGCACCGTCGTCCATTCGGACCGAAGGATGCGGAGATGGAGAGATTGGGAAAAGCAACTCGTTGTTGATACACTCACACGGAAAGCGGATGGAATGTAAGCAACTTTCAATCGATGCGAACTCCTTTCTTACTCAACTGCACAGGTTTCGCTGGGTCGTTTGCCTGCTGGAGATCCTGCGCCGCAGCATCATCCCATCAAGCATTCGGTCTGCTTTGGATAAAATGCCGAGCAGCCTGGACGCAACATACGAACACATGCTACTCGGGATTGATGAGGAGAAACGGGAATATGCTCACCGTATCTTCCAATGTCTCGCAGTGTCCGTTCGGCCTCTCACTGTTCAGGAGCTGGCCGAAGTTCTCGCTGTTCGGTTCGACACAGGAGTGACTAACTTTAACGTGGGTTGGCGTTCCGAAGACGGAGAAGAAGTCGTGCAATCTGCGTGTACCAGCCTAGTCTCTATTGTCAACGTCCGCGGATATCGAATTGTACAGTTTTCCCATTTTTCGGTCAAAGAGTACTTGACCTCGAACCGCCTCGCCACATTGGGAAACGATCTTTCCCGCTACCACATTTTCCCTGCGCCAGCGCATACGATTCTCGCGAAAATATGCCTCAGTTTCTTGCTCAAGCTGGACGACCATATCGACAGAAAATCTATGCAAGACCGACCGCTCACGCTCTATGCTGCTCGACATTGGGTGGACCACGCCCAATTCGAGGACGTATCGTCGCAAATTCAAGATGTTATGGGACGCCTCTTCGATCCAGACAAGCCCCATTTTTCTGCGTGGGTCTGGACGTACGATATTGACCATCATTGGGGGGAACACATGTCTACTGAACACCCGACGCTGCCCAAGGCAGGCCCCTTGTATTATGCGGCCCTGTGCGGTTTTTATCGCCTCGTGGAAGACCTCATTCTCACTCGTTCGTCGGATGTGGACGCGAGGGGAGGCTACTACATAACTCCGTTGCATGCCGCATTGGGCAAGGGGTATCTGGAAGTCACGCAGTTGCTACTACGGCACGGTGCTAACGTGGATGTCCGGGACAAGGACGGATCGAGTCCATTGCTTAGGGCTGCACGAGGTGGAAAGCTCGACATCGTACGGCTGTTGCTAGAGTACAACGCGGACGTCAACTCCCAGACGGAGAAACTTGAAACCCCATTGCATGCCGCTTCGAGCGAGGGGGAGGTCGAGATCTGCGGTCTACTCCTCGACCGCGGTGCCGATATAGATTGTCAGGACGCCAAGGGCTGGACTCCTTTGCACTTTGCGTCGCGATCTGGACACTACGCTGTCGCCGAGCTGTTACTCGACCGCGGCGCAAGCACGAATCTCCAAAAAGAAGACCTCTGGACACCCCTGCACCTGGCGGCGGCAAATGAAAGGCTTGAGGTTGCGATGTTACTTGTCCAACGTGGCTCAGACGTCGAGATACGCACGGAGGGTCGAGAAACGGTACTGGACCGAGCTGTGGGTGCCGGAAGCCCCGAGATCGTGCGTCTCCTGATCAAGCATGGCGCAATTTTGGACACCAGCAGCAACAGTCATGGCCACACGCTCCTGCACACCGCAGCACTAAACGGGTCCACAGAAATTGCACGACTACTACTCGACGCCGACATGGATGTCGACGCACCGAACAAGAACTCCAGAACTCCACTGGTGCTAGCATCGGGAAACGGAAGACTCGAGGTTGTACGCCTCTTGATCGAGCGAGGGGCTGATCCAAATTCGAGGGACAACCAGCGCTGGACTCCATTACTCTCCGCGTCACGGAACGGGCACCACGATATCGTGCGGCTGTTCCTCGACCTTCACATAGACCCAAACGTGCGGAAAGACGACGGTTGGACTCCGTTGCATCTGGCATCGGCCAATGGAGCGCTTGAGGTCGTACAGGTACTGATCCAAGGTGGCGCAGATGTTAACGTTAACAACGACAATCGAGAAACGCCATTGCACAGAGTAGTCCGCACCGGGAACCTCGACATCACGCGCCTTCTAATCAGACATGGCGCGGCTGTACGTCCCCGCGACAGCAAAGGCCTGACGCCATTACACATAGCAGCGCGAGACGGACACGCCGACTTGGTGCGCTTGTTACTCAACTCCGGCGCGGAGGTCGATGCACGGTGCAAGGGCCACAAGACGCCATTGGCTCTGGCTTCAAGCGGTGGAATGCTCGAAGCTGCGCGCGTCTTACTCGAGCGTAGAGCAGATCTCAACTCCCGGGACAGCCATAGCTGGGCCCCGCTACACCTAGCGTCCCGATTCGGACACCTCGATCTCGTGCAGTTGTTCCTTGCCAGTGGCGCAACTGTGGATGCACGGAAGGATGACTTGTGGACTTCGCTGCATATCGCATCGGCCAACGGGCACTGCGAGGTTGCACGTCTGCTGGTCGAACGCGGTGCTGATGTCGATGCCAGGTCCAACTGGCGGGAGACACCGTTGGACCGGACCGCACGGAGCGGGAAACTCGACGCCGCGCGCTTATTGATCGACCTCGGAGCCAATGTGAACGCGCAAGACATCAAGGGCTGTACTCCGTTACACGCAGCATCTCGACACGGACATTTCGACGTCGTTGTGATGTTGCTCCAACGAGGCGCGAATCCCAACTCCCGAAATAAGAAACACCAAACCCCAGCGGATCAGGCGGCGGAAAGCGGAAAAGCTGAGGTTGCCAGCTTCCTGGCCGAGTTTACGGGAGACGCGAATGCCGTACGCTTGACCACGTTAGACGCGGCATCACAGAACACGCTTGGAGGAAGTGAGGGAGACGAAAGAAGCCCCGACCACGAGGACAAGGCCACGCTGCACACAGCCGCCGAAGAAGGAAATCTTGAGGTCGTGCGGTCGTTGCTTGAGAGCGGCATACTAGATGTCAACTCACGGGATCCAGGCCACCACAAGACAGCGTTGGACATAGTGTCGACCACGGGGAATCTCGAGATTGCGCAGTTGTTGATCCGGAGCGGCGCGGAGGTGGACTGTCGAAACAAAACCGGCTGGACCCCGTTACACAGAGCATCTCGATTCGGACACCTCGACGTCGTGCGCTTGCTGCTCGACCGCGGCGCAGATGTCAACGCAAAGAAGCAGGACCATTGGACGCCGTTGCATCTCTCGTCACGGAATGAGCACGTCGAGACCGTCCGACTGCTGCTAGAACGGGGCGCAGACGTCCGCGCACGGGATGACGAAGGCAGAACTCCGTTACAAGCGGCATCGGGAAAGGGGTACAAGACGGTTGTACAATTACTGTCAGAGCATGCCGCCAGCAGTGCTTAGACGTTGGGGAAATGTAATATATGTACGTCATCTTGTCTGGTTCTGATGGCATTACTGACCAAACAATTAGGGCAGGCCTGTAATCGTTATGACATGTTTTGCTACGGGCGAAAGTTTTGAGATACTGTGCGCTCACGCGCGCAGCGTCTCGACGCTCAGGAATCGACCGCCCCTCATGTGCGGGACTTGCGCGTTCACGCCTTGAATGCCCGAGTACGCCGAATTGGATCACATACCCGGTGTGTGTAGGGAGAAGAGATCAGATACGAGCAGGAACTCATAACACGATCGTTTAGTTTCTTAGGATACTGTACTGATTGTTATTTTCGAACATTTAGTTTATGCATGTGATCAACGACAATCCCTGTAGTTACAGTTCGGGTTCTTACACATCTACTGTTAATATTAGGTGCAGCTGGCTCATGTATGCGAGGAACGCGAGTGAGTGGGAGTTTTTAGAGTAGAGCGTATGCTCAGGCTCCTATCTCCTCAGATAGATAACCGATTAACTATGATATAACGATTATCTAATTACTGGGTCTAGGGCTGTATGATCTCAACATCTACCTACGGCGGTCCTTACGATGTATTTAAGTACGCCTTATGCACACCTGGCACCCCAGCCATTTATCTTATTCTGGTGCGCCAGATCTCCCTAATTCCTGCATCAGCCTGAGCTGCGACAGAAAGTCACAACTTTATCAGTTTGTGATGTTGGTTTCTACGTTGGTTGAGAAGTGAGTTGATGGGATAATGGGAACGCGCAGAGTGACAAATTGACAAATGGTACGAGCTTTGAGGGAGTCGGGGGGTTTCATGTACCTCATTGCTCAGATGAACACCCTTCGAGTCTGCACATGCACGTCAAAACTAGCGTACTGTCGACGCTCAAACCCGCAATGCGTCAATTCGTCCAGTAAGGAAGTTTGATCGGCGACCAAGTTTTCTACTGTATACAATGGGCAGGATACCGCCATTCTATAGTACGAGACGTGGAAAGAGTTTCATGAAGCTAATCACACGACAAACTGCTTCGTCTTATTCAAGTGTGCAATAGTATCGTCTGAGAGGCCAAGATGGGCCTTGACGAGCGTCGGAGGCGTCAGTGCGAGCCACTAATGAAATGTGAGCATGGGGTTTCAGTCTACGTTATAGTCACGTCACCTGGGAGAGGCTGATATCCTGGAAACGATCTGCAACATCCACCATTAAAGTGATGTGGCCGAACAAATACTCCGCTACTCACCCGTGTTGGCTATCTCAAGGAAGCGAAGGGTCGTGTTGCCAATGTTCTCAACGTAATGACCTACGTTAGACAGCATAGTAGCACACGCATAAGCGCGTCGGAGTTAAGCCGCACAATCAACCGTTTACTGACCGAAAGTCGCGGGAACAAAACCAATATCCCCAGCCTGATAGTCGAAAGTGCGTGCATTGGACGACGAAGCGAAAATTGTCACGCGGCCATTGCCACTTCTAAATATATTCTCAGTGGGAAAGTCACAAGCGGTACGAAGTGCAGCTTACAGATAATAAGTCCATTCGTCTTGTGTTGGGTGCCACTGCCAACAACAGAGACCGTGAGATGATTATATTAACAATATGACAGGCACAGGTGCTCAGGCTCACATGCAATTCACGAACGGCGCCTGGCTCGACTGTGACTTCTGCAGCGGCAATCGTTGTCGAAATCTTGAAGGTCGTTGAATCGATGATCTTGACGGTACCCCCCGGATGTGTGGTCGCCTGTACTTTTGACCATGCAAAGGATAAGGGATTGGGAACCTGACCCTGAGGGTTCGAAGGTGCTACATCGGTAGATGGCGGTTCTGAAAACGGTTCAGTGATCAGAAAGAACCAAATTGCGCCAATAGGGGAACAAGAGAACCTGTAGGGAAGATGTACAGCTCCCGAGAGGGAATGTGGTCAAAGGCGGTGATATTAGTCTGAAAATTTTTGGCAATGACTTCCTTCGGAACATGAGCGAGCCAGTCGGTGATCTGCCGGTTAACATGACGATTAGGGGCGCGACTGGCATACAAAAGATGAATTTACTAGGAAAGTGGAATCCTCGCTGAAGTCACCGTCTGGAAACACCTAAACGGAGTGTATAAGACTATAACCGTGTCGACCGTTGCCACATACCAGTAAGAACTCAGATCCATCAGGTGTATCACCCGTAGCCTGCAAAGAGTGAGGTATCCCAGGGGGGAAGTACCACAAATCGCCAGGATTCTAATAACGCAGGCCACGATACGGTATAAGGACAACATAATCGTCGCCAAGTTGAGTAACTTACGACATTGGCGAGGTAACTACGCCCGTCTTGGTCAATAGAAGTTACTTGGGTAGTTCCCTGATTTCGGTGTCCTCTTGAAAAGGAAATCGCGAAGGGAATATCTTATTTACCTTGATGACATATGCCCACTAAACTCAGATTAGGTTGATGGTTGACTTTTCCCCGCGACCAGGACCCTAAGATGCGTACCTCTGCAGACTTATGCCAGTGAAGCTCGCTGCGGAGAAAGAGGGGGTATTATAAGTAAGAAGAGTGTCTAGGAAAGGTCAAAAAACTCACCGAACAGCGCCAGGCTCGAGGCGCATGTTCACACCGGCCATACCTTTCAGAATTTATGAGTGCATATGGCCCAAGAATGCAAAGAGATCAGCCCCACTTGTCGAGATGGGCATCGCGTTGACTAACGATTCAACGTGTGAGGTCGCAATCGATGGGGGTCACTCAGACGACCCACCATTCTGCTGTCTGGCCCAGCCACCTGTCTGCATACGATTGCTACTCAGGGTAAAGGACCACTTCGCATTTTTTCTAGCTCCAGCATTCAGAACGCGTCTGTTTTCAAGCGTGAAATAGTGAAAGTACACACACGGTCCCATGATCCGTAGTAGGGGGCGCAAGGAGGTCCGGATTCTGTTGCTGAAGTGGCAGGTTCTGAGGTCCAAGAATTGTGGCACCGAGCCCGTCTCGTATCGGCTGAGCGGGTCCATCCGAGCCTGGAGGGAAAATAACGAAGTTGGGATCATCGCTGGCCGGCACAACAGTCGCACTCTCGCTGGGAGCAGTGGAAGATTGGTGTGGGGCGCCTACACATAACAGTCAGGTGCCCGCGGATAGGGTATCACTAGCCCTAGCAACGAAGAAGACGCACAAAATACCACAGCGGTAACGCAAGCAGAGACGACGATGCTTTTCCAGTAGGACATCTGTGACTTATCTATCGCAGGTCGGACTCGGAGGAGAGGATGTTTGATCAGTCCTACAAACTGGCATCTTTATAGCCAATGCAAGGAGTAACGTGAGCTATATCCGCAATAAAAGGTAACCCCTGTGTATCATGATTGTATGGCAGAATCGCACTCCAAGTTGCGCTCTATGATGAGATGTGGCGGATTGCGAAGTTTTCGGAACTGATGCCGACTGTCGCGGTCATGCAACGCCCAATGCCCGGACGGCAGGTACGTCGTATGACATAAGTGTGCTACGTATACTACTATAGACCCCAAGGTAGACCCTCCTCAACCCTCCCCACTCTTGCACTGATATACAAATGTCCACTTGGACCAGTTCGAGGGATGAGGGGTCGATGAGGGCATTAAATTGACGGTCCTTCCACACCTCCTGTACACCAGAAAATAATCAGCATTGTGGTGTTCCATGTCTGGCCAAACACTGTTCATTTCTGCCGCCGGCAAATCTTGCTCATCTGTGTCACGATTGCTCTGTATCATGATTAGAATTCGACCCAAGTTCCGACCCAGAGAGTTGAGCGCGTCCAGTAGAAACATAAAAATAGAACCGGCCCGGGCGAAGATACGTGTAAACGACTTGTGAACGGCACATTGACAAAGCGGGGCCTTAACGGAAAGTTACGGTGCTGAGAAGGTAACTTACTGAAAGGGTACTCAAATGACTGACACACAAGAGTGTTCTGTGGAAAAAATAGGTTTCATCTTGGGTTTCATCCGATTTCAATGGCGCCGAAGGTGGAGCCAACCTGAACGTTGCTTCTTCCAACTCCGATTCCGTCCGGCGCATGTCGTCTTTCGTGAACTGCAGAAACCTTTGGCATCACTCGCAATCAGTTGAACGGGCACACCAGCATCAGCACCTGAGTTCTGGCACTAGGTATGGTCAGGTCACGGGCCCGGTAAATCTGCTCCCTCTAGGCTACTCCCTTCTGGGTATACTCACCTTAAGTTCAGCAAGTGTCGGCTTGAGTGCAGGCTTCTGGCTCAGGAAACCAGATCATGCCCTCAGGTCTAATAATCTTCCATTTTACGAACGACGCTGCGTGGCACTTGGGTGCATCCATCCGACAGGAGACCCGAAGGCGTAATGGGAGCCCATGGCATGATTGATATATTGAACGGCCAACTTGAATACGGTGTGACGTCAGTCTTTGGTGTTCGCTGCCGCTGATAGCGGGTGGTGATACAGTATTGGAGCATCTTTTGGGGGCCATAATCGATGGATCGTCCAACGCAGCATGAGGGCCAGCCTGAGCATGAACCCCAGCCCAACACTGTAATGGAAAGTATTCAGTGACGCACTGACGGCCCGGGCCCTGTCTACACAACATATCAATTTGGACTGAAATATTATCCTTCAGGACCTCATGGCCTCATATTGTCAGGTACATGTTGCCGAATAAATACACAGATCCGAAAATGATGAAACGAAGAACCCGTGCCGCATTGTAGTGCTCTCGGCCTTAAATTATTTTGTTGAATAATTCGTGTCGTCATTCGCACCTGGAACGCCGATATGAGAAGTACCGAGGATCAGGACATCCCTCTAGCCACAACCAAGGCCACCACGTTCCGATGGGTAACACGCACATTGACACTGGAGTAACATTGATCCATCCTCACGCCCGACCTAAGCATCTGGCGCACCAGGCAGCAGGGTGCGGCACAAAGCTGAACCGCTATCTCGCAGGCAATCTGAACGTAATTAGAGTATGACGTAAAACGAGTTTTGAGCTTACTGTGGACGGGATTGGTGTACGGCAGCTGAGAATGTCAGGACCATACTAAAACTAGGAGCAGGCGCAAGTCATTCCATGAGGCTTCAGCCTAGGTTCAAATTGGAACACGATTCTCCATCGGCGATAGGACAACTCGGACATATTGACATTCGTGAATTGGATCAAAAAGAACCTTTCAGGATGACATAGATGCAGCAAGGACAGATGTGATGCGTTGGGGAAAGATCCCATGACATCCAGAATAAATGAAAAGCGGGAATGCGGAGACATTGATTTCGTGCAGGAATTCGCACAAGAA
Source organism: Lactarius pseudohatsudake (assembly GCA_021525015.1). NCBI lineage: Eukaryota > Fungi > Basidiomycota > Agaricomycetes > Russulales > Russulaceae > Lactarius > Lactarius pseudohatsudake. Next base: position 50,824 of record JAKELH010000329.1, on the reverse strand, counting down.
AAAATAAGATTCAGTTTGGACATGAGAAAGTTCCCATGTAGGGTAGGTCATGTCATACAACTCGCACTGGCCCGCAATCGTCGTCCGAAAACAGAATTCGAGAAGCCAAAGGTGTCAGCGCTGTAACAGACGCCGTGACCATACAGTACTGTACGTGATCGCGTGATCATGCACACATTTCTACTTTCAGAACCAGTCGGAGTAATTGGAAGGCGGCGAAGGCGCGGCACCCTCGGGCTTACTGGCAAGCTCAAGCTTGGGCAGTATGGAAATACCCGCCAAGTCACTGTAGACACATCAGCCACCTTTCCCCGGCTCAGGCTGGCGTCCTCACTGTAGCCCTCAGGTGGGTTTGATTATTTTTCTTTCAAAAATTAAAATTAAAATGGCACACAAGTGGGTTCGAAACTTGGAAACTGAAGGCGTCATCTTGCTGGCCGCTCTGGCGGCTTTAGAGTTACTGGCCTTCCAGGAAGTACAGTAGCGGCAGACCGGGGCTGGCTCGCACAGTATCTTTGAGAGTCACTGCCTTGCTCTCCGTTTTAGGTTCGGTGTGACGCTGGGGAGGAAGGAGGGCCGGCGCATGGTACAGGGAAACAAACGTTGTTGACGTGTAGTACTAGCTCTTGTGCATAGCAATAGGTATTGGCGGGAAGACACCTAAGCTGGTAGACTGCATAGAAACTGGGCGGAAACAACATGGTATGCTTCTCGATCGGAGACGAGGCCTCGATGAGGGGTTTGCGTTTCCGAGGCGAGGTCGCGATTGGGGTCGTGGGGCCCACCTGGAGCAAGTTGATGAAGGTCGGAAAACATATAGATCTCATCATCGATCCCTTGGCAATTACTGGGCGTGGCAGGCGGGGCCGGTGGGCGAAATAAATGAACCAGAAGCCTGAGAGTGCTTGGGACAGAAAAAGGAACGAGCACGTGCCACCTCATCCATTCACGTACGCCCTATGCCGCCGCTCCTTCCGAGTCGTCGCTCCAACAGAGACCGGCCACACTGCCAGTGTGACGACCATCAGCCCGCGCCAGTAGAGAACGGCAACACCCTAGCTAAAATCACTCCACCCGTTGTTTCACACGGAATGAGTATATGATTACCTGCAGCACGTAGGCTTAGTATGGGCGTCTATAAATTGCAGTGATCGGCGACTGGCGTATCTTTGAGCTTCACTCTCGATCATCCCGTCTTCTCTCCCCGCGCTTATCGATCTACTTGTATGACACCAGCCTCCCCTCATAGCTTTCAATCAATGTTTGGTACTGCCCTAGCCAACTACGAAAAGCAGACTGGGAAAGATCTATCCAAGCACCCGTTTGCTGATCAGCTCAGAAGCTGTGACCCGGCTGATTCTGTGCTTCATTTTTTTCAAGAGCAGGCCCAAGCATTTGACGAATTTAGAAATGGAGATCGAGAGTTGATGAAGCGGCTCGGCCAGACTGTGCATCTCCTGCATGTGCTAGCATCCAGTGCCACCCTCAATGAGGGTATCGGTCTTGTACGCCGAGAGGTCGTCCTTCCTTTCGCCAGTTCTGACGCACGTTCTCTAGGTGTTTCCACCGGCTAAAGTGGTTTTTTCTGGGATCTGTATTCTCCTCACAGTCCGTATTCACCTTTCTTGGTTCACGGATCTTTGTAAACTCTTGGTCTCCAGGCAGCCAAGGATGTCAGCTCGAGCTATGATGCTCTCGTAGATCTCTTTGAATGCGTCGAGAGTTTTCTCAAACGCCTCAAGGTATACACTGAGATACCGCTCACCTCCGCGATGGATGAAGTGGTCGCCAAAATAATGGTTGAATTACTCTCTGTACTGGCCTTGGCGACGAAGCAGATCAAGCAGGGTCGCTTCAGTAAGTTCGCAGTTCGGCATACTCCTGGGCGCAGATATTCATGCTTGACTTGCTACCCTGCAGAGAAATTCGCGAAAAAGCTGTTGGGAGAGAGCGAGATTGAGGCGGTGCTCCACAGACTGGACCGACTCACACAGGAGGAGGCTCGAACGACCGTGATCCAGACTCTTGAGATTGTACACGGTCTTGTGAACAACATCAAGGTAGTTATGGATGGTATGCAAAGCTAGTCACTTTCGTTCAACGAAGCGCAACCGCGTGACCCCTTAGACGGCAAAGCTTCAACGGAAAATATTCGACAGGTTCTAGGTATGTTTGCATGTGTGCGAGAGTATTCTCAGGTTGGACTGATTACTGGTTTCAGTTACCATGCACGAGATGGCAACGGAGATAAACAAGATGAAGCGTGCGCTTTGCCTTCGTTCTGCCATTATCGTTCACTGATACCCGGCACCTCCCAGGTGACCAATTGCAAAAGGACGTCCAAAGTTTGCTCTCTCCCCCCGACCCGTCGACGAACCATGAGATCGCGAGTGAGGTACACCATCACGGAACTACAATATGGTTTTTCAAGGGCCGGATGTTTGCGGCGTGGAAATCATCCGGTTCTTTACTGTGGGTCCATGGGAAACGTACGGTTTCTTTCTACTATCGCCGCCCGTATCGTGCTGATAGCCCCTTTGTCTCGTAGCTGGCTCTGGGAAGAGTATTCTTATGTACGTCGTCGTTCGACGTCTTCACCCAATAGCACTCACGCTGTCGGCCAGCTCCGCCATAATTCGGGATATCGAGGAAACGCGCGTATCTGGATTGGCCTCCATGGCATATTATTATTTTGACTTTAGGGATACAGAGAAGCAGCACCTGCATGGGCTACTCTCGTCTCTTCTCTCTCAGCTTGGCTCCGGGTCAGATTCTCGCTATGAGATCCTCTTGCGCCTGTATTCCACACACGCCAGCGGCACTCGAAAACCCTCTGCACGTGAACTGACGCATTGCCTGAAGGACATGCTCACGCTCCCCGGACAAGGTCATACTTACCTTATTGTAGACGCGCTTGATGAATGTCCAAACACTACCGGCATGCCGTCCCCACGAGAAAAGGTCCTTGGACTCATTGAGGAGCTTGTTAACCTACACCTCCCAAATCTCCACATCTGCGTCTCGAGTCGCCCCGAAATTGACATCCGCAATATTCTCGAACCTTTAACGTCCCTTCGTGTGTCACTTCATGACGAGACTGGTCAAAAGGAGGACATTGTTGAGTACATCAACTCGGCTGTCCGGTCCGACCGAAAAATGCAGAGGTGGAGAGAGGAGGATCAGAGACTTGTCATTGACACACTCGCTCAAAAGGCCGATGGAATGTACGTTCTCACAGTCGCTGTGTCTCGACACGATTTTCTTATACCAACTCCCACAGGTTCCGTTGGGTTTTCTGCCAACTAGAGACCCTGCGTCGGTGTTTTCCTGGAAGTATCCGGCAGACTCTAGATGAACTGCCCATAACCCTGGACGAAACCTACGAGCGCGCCCTACTAGCAATCGATATGGAGAAACGGGCACATGCGTACCGCCTTTTCCAATGCCTTACGGTGTCGGTTCTCCCCCTTAGCGTACAAGAGCTAGCGGAAGTTCTTGTAGTTCGGGTCAACGCCGGAGCCACCCCCAAGTTCAATGCGGATTTTCGTTCCGACGACGCAGAAGAAGCCATTCTATCAGCATGCTCCAGTTTGGTTGCCGTTGTCTACCCCGACGGTTACCGTCACGGAATAGTGCAGTTCTCCCACTTTTCTGTAAAAGAATTCTTGACTTCCAGTCGCCTCGCTACCTCGACAGCCGTTTCAAGCTTCCATGTTCTCCTCGAGCCAGCGAACACAATTCTCGCGCAAGCTTGCCTCGGCGTCCTACTGGAATATGGGAACCAATGTCACAAATATTACGCGCCCGATTTTCCTCTAGCCGACTACGCAGCTCAACGTTGGATTGACCACGCCAATTTTGGTAATGTATCGTCGTCGATTCAGGACGGGATGGAACAACTCTTTGACCCAGAAAAACCACGGTTCGCGGCGTGGGTCTGGTTGTATGACTTCGACAATCCCAATAAAGCACACCAACCTGGTTTTCATCCGCGCCGTCCTGAAGTAGCCTCGCTGTACTATGCTGCTCTGTGCGGCTTCCTTGGTCTGGCAGGACATCTCATCAATACACATCCACGAAATATACACGCAAGAGGCGGTTCCTACGCGACTCCACTCCACGCGGCGTTGACCAAGGGACATCTACAGGTCGCCCGGTTGCTACTACACTCTGGAGCGGACACAGGTTCCCGGGACGATCGCGATCGGGTCCCATTGCACGTGGCATCCCGGCACGGTCATCTCGACATTGCGCGACTGCTGCTCGACCGCGGTGCAAATGTCGATGCGCAGGACAGAGCCCGCGAGACCCCTTTGTTCCTGGCGCTGGAGGACGGGAGAATCGAGGTGGCCCGACTGTTATTGGAGCACGGTGCGGATGCGAAGTCCCGAAACACGCTGGGCTGGACCCCACTGCATGCGGTGTCTCAAAACGGTCGCCCCGACGCCGTGCCGTTGTTGCTCGAACGCGGCGCGGATATCAATTCCCTGAATAACGACCGCCAGACGCCTTTGTCCCTGGCGCTCGGCGCCGGAAAACTCGAGGTCGCGCGGCTACTGTTGGAGCGAGGTGCGAACGTGAATTCACGGGACAGACGGGGGCGAACTCCGCTTCATATCGCAACAGAGAATGGATACCCCAGCATCGTGCGGCTGCTACTGGACCGTGGCGCGGCTGTCAATGCAGAAAATTGGGACAACAAAACATCACTGTCGCTGGCGTTGGAAAGCAAGGCGCTGGAGGTGGCGCGACTGCTACTACGGCACGGGGCGAACGTGAATACCCGGGACAAGCTGGGCTACACCCCGTTGCACATAGCCTCACAGAACGGCCCTCTCGAAATTGTTCCGTTGTTACTGGACCGTGGTGTAGACGTCAACATCAAAGACTGGAATCACAAGACCCCACTGGCGATAGCCGTAGAAAGCAGAAGGCTCGAGATCGCCCGGCTGTTGACGGTGAGCGGAGCCGACGTGAATGCTCGTGACAAAGAAGACAGTACGCCGCTGCACGCCACATCGCTGCACGTCACATCGCAAAACGGTCACCTGGACTTCGTTCGGTGGTTACTCGACCACGGTGCTGACGTAAACCCACTGGATGTGGATGGCAGGACCCCGCTGTCCCTGGCACTGGGACAAGGAAATATCGAGGCCTCTCGGCTGCTCCTCGAACGCGGGCCCGACGTAAACCTCAGCTCTCCCTTGCACACGGCATTGCGGCTCGGGTATATCGAGATTGTGCCGCAGCTACTCGCTCACGGTGCCGATGTCAATGCGCAAGACGGAAGCCGTCAGAGTCCGTTACATCGGGCATCTCGCGACGGACATCTCGAGGTCGTGGATACACTACTCTCGTGCCGTTGTTGCTCGACCACGGCGCAGATGTCGACGCACAAAACTGGGACGAGACACCGTTGTACCTTGCGTCGGCCGAAGGGAACTTCGATATTGCAGAAATACTGCTCAGATGGGGTGCGGACGTGAATGCAAGGAACAAGTGGCATTGGTGTCCGCTGAACACGGCAGCGCGAGAGGGACACTTCCGCGTCGCGCGGATGCTCCTCGACCGCGGCGCGGACGTGAACGCAATCACTCAGATGCAATGGAGTGTGTTGCACCTAGCATCGTTCAACGGACGCCAAGAAATTGTACGGTTGTTACTAGAACGTGGTGCGAACGTACACGCGCAAAATGACATGGACCGGACACCGTTCCAGGTGGTCTCAAAGAAAGAATACCCTGAGCTCGCACAGATGTCATCGGAGCATGGTGCTAAAGAGGAATAGTTTGGGATGTAGTAACAGATACCATGAACTAGCCTGGAACTGAGATGTGATAATGGGATACTTTCTGTCGGGACTTTCTGATCGCACTTTGAACGACTCGGAAGAGCCCAGCCGAGAGCGGAGAAAGTCTCTTCTACTAGAACTGCCATTAGCCCCGGCGACGCCTTGCCCGTAACCGAGGCCCACGGTTCGATACACGGCAAGTTGAGATGGTTCGATTCAAAGTACCGTTCTGCTTTACCCTCGTCTCGCCCATGCCAGTATTGAACCCACTCCCAGAATCGCTGGCTTCTCGTCGAGTTCATCCCAGCCACCACGACAGCCACCTCTTCTGCACATTTGCCTACATCAGGCCAGGCGATATCAGGAAAGGACGTCTTTAATGCGCTGAAACAGAGCGTATTGTCGAACTTTGGAGATACGGGCTGGGGAGAAGTCGGCGCCTCGCTCTCTGGTGCGTTTTTGTCGTCTGCTTCACGAAAACAGCACGAGACTGACCTCTCTCTTTTGTGCACTTTCACGAGCAGTCAAGTACTTTTCACCCACGACGCACCTTTGTATCATACGCGTCGCGCGGGGCGAAGCAGCGCGCACGACCTGGGCAGCTCTTGTGCTCCTCGACAGAATCGGGAATAACGACGGGTACAAGGTCGTGCCGCATGTGATCCACGTCTCAGGTGCGCTACCTGTCACCATATAAAACTGTTCGATATAAAGGGTTGTGGATCTTGCGTTTTTAGGTACACTCAAGCACGCACAACTCGCAGCGATCGAGTGGAATAGGGAGGCCATTGCGCGGGTCAAAGCCGGGGCGGGCGTGCAGGGTGCGTGTCACGCTTTCACTTCTTAGGTATGCCCCCCCCTCTCATCTGAGATGGGTCTCGTAGGTGCAGTACCGCGACGCGCCAGCGACTCTGTAGCGCCCTTCCAATCGAGCATGCAGGAAATCGAAGAGCTACAGGACTAACAGTGCCTTTCTATTTTACTCACACATACAACACGACTCTACAGCTTTGATTGCAACAATAGCCCCCCGCCCCGCCTGTGCCCATAACACGCACATCCTCTTGGATGCGGAGTCGTCCTCTGTCCTGGCCAACGCCCTCTTCTCGTGCGACTGCTGCTGCCCACGCAATTGCGGAATCGACGAGCGTGTCAAGCTCAGCACGCGTGTTGCCCGCGTGGAGACATACGCGTACTCGATCTGTACCCTTCGGTACTGTGGGCCAAGTTATCGGACGGGCGTTGACGCCGTGTGTTAGGAGGTGCGCGGATAGGGCGCGTGCACGAGGTGTCAAGATGGGTATGATCGGCGTCGGGAGTTGAGTCTTTGAGGGGTGCTGGAGGTGGGCCGGGAGAGAGAGTATGCGCGGCGGGATGGATGACGCAGCGAGAGAGGCACGGAGGCGCTCCTGGAAGTACACCGAGTGGTCGAGGACCCGGGCCGCGAGCTGTTGCGCGCGCTCGAGGTCAGATTCGCGGTAGCAGGACAAGTGAGCGACCTACCCGATTTGCAGTGCCGTCTTCGAGGAGGTCAAACGAACACGATGCGGCAATGACGGCGAGGTTGCTGAGCGATGTCGTGTAGATCAGCGGTCGCGCGTAGTTGAGCAAGTAATCGCGAATCAGGGTGTTGGTCAGGAGCACCGCTGCGGCGTGCCAGACGAACGCGAATCTAGAACATCTAATCTCTGCCTGTGTGCGGCGCCCGAAAAATGGACGCACCACCGGACGCGGCGAGCGCCTTGCCAAACGTGTGCAGCCGCGCAAGTACACGGTTCTCTACCCCGAGCAGAGCAACGAGCCCGCGCCCGCCGGGCCCATACAGCCCCGTCGCATGCGCCTCATCAACGACCATGTGCGCGTTCCCCGCGGGGAACACCGTGTCCATCGTGTCCAGCATCGCACACAGCGGCGCGACGGTGCCATCCATGCTGTACACGCTCTCGACCGCAACGAACACGCTCGCAGTGCCCGCCCGCAGCGCAGCGCACTCGTCGCGGAGCGCGCAAAGCGCATTCCGCAGCGCGCGCACGTCGTTGTGCGCGAACGCACGGCGGCGGCCCGGCGCGATGCGCGACGTGCGCGCACCGTCGTGCACGGACGCGTGGATCGCCGCGTCGTGCACGAGCGCGTCGCCCGCCTGCGGCACGCACGCGAAGAAGCCCGCGTTTGCGTCGAAGCCCGAGTTGAAGAGCAGCGCCGCGGGAGATCGGAACTCCCGCGCAAGCCGCGCCTCGAGAGCTGCGTGCGCCGTGCCGTGAACGAGCAGCCGCGAGCCGCCCGAGCCGAGGATCGCGGGGGCGGCGTGGAGCGCTGCGAGCACGCGTGCGCGCAGGAGCGGCGAGGTCGCGAGGGAGAGGTAGTCGTTGGAGGAAAAGTCCGCCGGTCCCGGTGTTACTGAAGGTACCACCGGCGTAGAAGCGGTTGTGATGGCGATGATTCCGGTGGTGGCTACGGCTTCTGCACTCGCGGCTGTGGCCGGGTCTTCTGTGGCAGAACCCGTGATTGGCGGATGGGAGAGCGAGAGATCAGGGGAGGGGAGCCGGCGTCGGATGTTGCGATCGTCGCGCGAGGCGAGCGCAGAGGCGAGTTTTTGGGCGAGGGAGGTCATTATAAGTTGTTGTTTTGTTGATCGGACCGGAAAACACCTATCAGATAGAGAGTATTGGTTCACTCTACTCTATTAAGTCTATGTGGACCAGGCGGATCGAAAAAAGTTGGCTGGTTGTCGTAGAGATGGCGGAAGGGGGAAAACCGATATCGAATGCAACCGTTCCTCTTTCCTTTTTTTTGCACCAACCCCTGTGCGGCGACGGCGCCAAGAACAGTGCACAACCTGTTGTGCCCCAACGACTTTGATAGGGTGGGGCGAACAGCCGCGGGCATAAATACGATCGGACTTCACATCCCAGATCGTTGCATGTTCGCTTGCATCAGTTGAGTTTCAATCTATATATCGCGACGAAGCATGAGCGGGGCGTTTGGAACCTGAAAGAGCGGGTCTTCCAATTCAATAAAGTAAGGTTGTACGGCTAATGGACTACAGGGAAGGGATACAGAGCCCTCCATCGTTCGGAGGGGGGCAGAGTGGATATTGTAAGTGTGATAATACAACGATGGAGGCGATGATAAGCGAGATCGAAGGAAAAAAGGTCTGGATGGGGAAACGAGAAGAGGATGTCATGGCGAACACATCAAGTGCAGCCCATTATGACAGGACGGGTCCATGCAAAACAGAAATGGGGACGGAGACCTCTAATGGACATGCACGATTTGTCGGGGGCAATGGACGACGGGTAATGTATGGCAGCGCAGAAACCCTCCTTCGTGGAGCCTGAAGGCCTGAAGCCCCAGATGGGGGCAGATCCCTCTGTGTGTATCTGGTCGTAACGCGCATGACGGGTCGTGCTCCACGCCGCCGCGCGATCGCGATCGGAATTACGACGAACGATGAGCTGGCTGGGCTTATTGGGAGCCGTCCACGCCAAAGTCGATCCACTCGACACGGAACTGGTGCCAATCGTCATCGATACCCGACTCTTCGTGGCTCGATGCGTCCCATTGACACGCGGAGGTCTCTTTGAGGGAGGGAGAGTACGCGTGCCGTTGGCGGGGCGGGTACACCGATCTTCGACGTTGTTGTTCGTGCTGGTTAGGAAGAGAGACGGGAAAGTCGTGCTCCCAGAGCGGGGCGGCGGTGCTGGGCAGGGCAACGAGGAACGCCGTGCGCGTGGGTAGCGGCGTGTCGACGGGATCGACCTTGTCATCCAGGTACGGATCTGCACGCTCCACTCCTTCGTCTCTGTGGTGGTACACACGATGAATATGGCGTCGTCGATCAGACCAACCAAAGGCGGAAAGGCACTCACCCTGAGGTCGTTGCGCGGTATACGCCGGTACTCCAGTCCCATATCCGCGCGTCCAGTGCGGTCTCCTGCCCAACACACCCAGGTAGCATCGACCGCCAGGTCCGTTGGTAAGGTTTAGCACCACCGTCTACGACGTTGGTGTTCGCTGAGGAAGACGTTTCTCTCCGCCATGAGACACGACGCCATAGCTTGGTCGAGAAACGGGAAGTCTTCTTGGGGGAGACCTCGATTGGCGCCGCGAATTCACCCTCGGGCTCACGATCAGATGGGGACAAGTTGGGTGAAACGGCGTGGACAGGGTGGGATTGGGATGACCCCCGGCCCGTGCTCCGAGACTCGATGACACGCAGACCAGCGGCGAAGAGATTCGAATAATCCGTTTGGAGCACGTTCATGGAGATAGCGAGGCTCGAGATACGCGAGGTGGATGTGCAATGGGGGGGCCAAACTGCCAGGTATCCGGAGGGGGGCTCAAGGGACGAGTCCCGGGAAGGGTAGAAAGTCTAGAGGAGGAAACTGGAAAGGAAAAGACGAATAAAGGGAGGTACAGTACTTGTACTTGGAGTGCCTGTGGGGAGGAAGGGAGTGGTGATCAGACATGTGGGGCGCAAGTCCTTATAACAATTACGGATAGGCGCTGCGAAGGACGACTGCGAAGAAGCGCTTCTCCTTCTCTATTGCAAAGCACAATAGGACTGTACCGGTGCGGCAGCTCGGACTCAGTGGGTTTGACGGCGTTGCTTGGGACACGAAAGTAGAAATCTCATAAATCCGATCATTCGAAGCTGTACCAACAATGGGTCACGATCTCGGATAAAGATCAGTATCAGCGATGCTGCGTGGTGCCACGAGATGAAACCTGACATTACACCGTGTGATGACACTCGGCGTCCGTGGGCAGTCCTCGTCGACTTATGTTACCGATGGCACGGAACTGAGCTCGTTTGACAGTGAGGCCTAGTAAAGCCTGTAGGCCTGGGGGCGTCAAACCCGACGGGTCAAATGACCTCGTAAGCGGAGCAGGCACGTGAAAACCGATGTTACCCCGCATTGTCACGAGCAATCCTCCCTCAGCGAGGCTCGACCCTTTGCTCCGTCTTCTGTCTTCAAGTGCGCACTCGTCCCGCCTCAGACCCTCGTCACCGCAAACCACCATGACGCCTTCGTTCAGAATTTCCTCTGCGTTATGGGACAAGATACATCACTTTGCGTCCTTTCCTCAGACAGGCGGTCAGTTTTATTCGAGATCTCGTGCTGCGCAATCATTTACCATAAATACTTTTCAGTATCATTACAGCAAATGGTTCGATTTGGTCAGAACCCAAGTCAGGGAACCTTGTTGAGAGCCAGCCAATTCTTGCTCGGTACGTGCCAACATCCATCATATTCTATTTCCGTCTTAATCTCCTTCACGAAAAGAGGAGCTCCCTGTCAGATTGGCACACCGTGCCAAAGAACTCGATGAACTTCCCCACAATCTAAGCCACATGCCCTCTATCCAGAAAGTCAAGAACTGGTATGCTCAGTCCTTCGAGGTGCGCTCCCATCTCCCGTTCCTGACATGTCATTGTCCTATCTCCTGTAGGATTGATCATGTAACCGCATTCTAGGAGTTGATCAACTTCCCACCCGTATCTCTCCCTTCAGACGTCCGCTCTGCACTGAACCAAGCCGACATCTCACTTCCCGAGTCTACTCCGAACCTTTCCTTCGAGGAAGATCAGTACCGCCGAATTAGTGATACCACTAATGGAAACGGAAATCGAGGCCGCCTTCGGATACCTATCGAGAAACGGTTGGGGATATCACAAAATAACTTTTGATGGTGCTCACCGGTAATCTTGCAGGTACTATGCACAAACTACGAACACCGAATGGCCTCCGGAGGTCCACGACTACAATAAGCGTTTCACGCAGACGCTTGAAGCCATCAAGAAGCGTCATGACCCCACAGTGACAACCGTCGCACAGGGCGTCCTCGAGTGGAAGCAAAACCAAAAGGCGCAAAACATTGGGCTTGATGTCCAGGCCTGGCTCGATCGTTTCTATATGTCTCGGATCGGTATCCGGTTTTTAATAGGCCAGCGTAGGTTCATACGTTTCTGTGCTTCGTGGCGGTACCTCACCTCCGACACAGACGTGGCGCTCAACACTTTGGATTCCCACCCAGACTACGTCGGCATCATTTGTACGCGTGCCGTAAGTTGCTGCGCGCTCTGGTTCCTGTTTTTTCTCCACATGGTCTGACATTTTTCTTTCGCGTACAATCAGAATGTGCATGACATTGTCCATGAGGCAATCGAGAACGCGCGATTCGTCTGCGAAGAACATTACGGGATGTTCAAGGGACCGCCCGTCCAGCTGATCTGCCCAAAGGACCTGCACTTTTCCTACGTGCCGGGCCACCTGTCGCACATCTGCTTCGAGCTGCTCAAGAACTCGCTCCGCGCGGTCGTCGAGCGGTACGGCCACGACAAGGAGGACGCGATCCCGCCTATCAAGGTGATCGTCGTGGAGGGAAAGGAGGACATCACCATCAAGCTCTCGGACGAAGGTGGAGGGATTGCGCGCAGCGCGATCCCACTCATCTGGACCTACATGTACACGACGATGGAGGGCCAGCACATCGACCAGGACTTCCAGGCGAGCGACTTTAACGCGCCGATGGCCGGCTTTGGCTACGGCCTCCCGCTCTCGCGGCTCTACGCGCGCTACTTTGGGGGCGACCTTCGTCTCATCTCCATGGATGGCTTCGGCACGGATGTCTATATTCATCTCAATCGTCTCTCCAGCAGCCGGGAGCCGCTCCAGTAGTCCTGTATGATCCCAGGCGTTAGGACGTCCCCCCCTGGTGCCTGAGTCCGCCTGTGTGGCTCTCACACACAGAAACGAATCGTTGTGGTGTCATGGCGCTGAAACGCTTCACGACGTACATACATATTACGACTTCTCACAAGTCCTAACTCTCATCCATTCCTTTCTGTTGTAACTTACTGTAGTTGTCACAACCAAACATCAAAGTTATTTGCTTTTTGCAATCCCTGACGTACTGTATGCCTAATGATTTCCTACAGGGGTTCACTCTATTTGACTGATGCACACACACACGCACTATTGTTGTGGATAACACAAGCGCGGACTTGCGCGTGGTACCCACGCGGTCGCTGGTGGCTCACTACGCCCTGACAAGACAAAAGGGGCGCGAGCATGATGCATGATGACAGGTAAGGCAACGGAGATCGGAACCGTGTACCGTATTACGTAACACAATACCGGACGCACTTGCGTCTTTCCTGATGGCGGTGAGTGGACATATCGCTCTGTTGTTGCCTGACGACCACCAGCGCAGTGCCAAAGCCCCATTGTTGTACTGCACTGTAACTTACGAGAGTTTGATGTGTATGAAACACTTTTGTCCCACTCACGATCGCGTTCATCCACCGCTCTGTCACGTTCTTGGCTGGCTTCGGCGCGAACTACCACCCGGGCCCGAGCTGCCACCTCGCTCGCTTATACTCGTCGCAGCGCCTGCAGTCCATCAACCGGCTCTAAGTTCTGGCTTAATTCATTTGCTTGGGCGCGTGAGTCGGGCTGGCTCGCGCGGCGCGACAGTCGGGTCGGGTCACGATCGCCATCCGCGGCCCGCGGCACACAGTAATACTGAGGAACTAAGACGCACCGCGCCCGCGCGGGTGTGTAACCCGAACGCGGGCGGACGGGGTCGAGTCCACGCGCTCGTACGGTCGCTTGGTTGTGCCGCGCTGCGCTTGTGCCCAAACGCTGACGTTTCACGGGCATATTAAGAACCCAGGCCCACGTCGGTTGTTTTTTTTCTTCTTCTTGCGCTGACTGACCCGACGGAGTCACGTCTGCCGACAAGTCCGACGGGATACACGACGGTCCACCGGGCGTGGGACCCGGAAAACCGGGAGCCGCTCCGTGCCGTATTCCTCGTGTCGCACGTTGATCCGAACTGGAAGTGGTGATCGTGTTTAGGTTTTGAGGGGACTCGAGACGAATGAGGGCCGAAGTGCGCCATGACTCACGTTGCTGGTGACGGCTTCAATTATGGAAGAGGAATCCCGTCTGTGAGTTCGTGGCACATGGTTATCGGGCGCTTGCCAATGCTCCGCCGACGTGACTTCAATACCTCGAAGCGCGAATTGCATCCTCGGACGGCATATTCCAGCAGCTGTCCGAAGTCACGGACGTGTATAAACGTAGGCACAACAAGATAAACGTCTGGATCTGGACACGGGTACCGTAAACGTACGTTGTTCGTGCCCTAGCGGTTCAGTTGCTGAGGCGTCTGACCGATACGGAAACCTTCTTAGCCTGTACCACTGGGCCCGGGAACCGGCCTCTCGGTCATGGACAAAACCCAACTTGTGTGAATAGAATTCACATAACTGTTCGCTGAAAAGACCAACTTCCCGGGCCCAGTGAACTGAAGGTCCGTCCATATGACGGTGCCTCCTTGCTTGCACAATGAGACGACGCTTAAACACCAGACGCTTGCCCATCAGTACGTATCACTGTCACAGCAGGGGAATACGAAGTCAGTCTCTCCCCCTTTGCCGCACCGCCGAGGAGTTCAATGGTCAAACGTTCAAGCTTCAAGTGTAGCCCGCACACGCAGAAATGCTTTTATCCGAAAATTTTCAAAGGCTAAGGCCGGAGTATCAGAACTTCCCGGAGGTTCAAGGTTAGCCCGAGCGACGGTTTTGCTAAAGTTAGCGGCAGCCCACCATTCCACCAGCCCAGAAGAGGCGAGTACTTCTCTCCGCGGACTCCACCTCGGGCTGTGCTTCGTATCTGCCGCACTACGCTGTTTCTGTTTCTGATCACAACAATAGGAACGGCGAATTGGAACCGAAGGCGCTACCTACCTATCACAGACCTGCGCTATCATCTTCCGCAGCTTCGCTCAGCCTTCCATCTGTTCTGTGGGGCTAGAGACCAACTCTTGGACAGTTCCTAAGAAGGACATGGGATTATCGAAGTAGCGGGATCGGATCAACCTGTGTTTGGCCCTTAGTAGTTAGAAAAAAGATGAATCTATACTGTTAACCAAGTTAACTGATTGATGGGGGTACACTGTAACTCACGCAGTATCCGAGCCACGGAGTCCCATGTGTAGCCAGTGGTTCCAGTGGCGCGAGGTGGCGCGAGACCAGAGTACGAGACTCACAGACCACGGATGTCTGAGATACAAAAGTTAGATTAGGAAGGTCTGATGTTCTGGTTGTCAGGAGTGCAGTAGGGCTATGCGTAGCATTGTAGCAGTATCGAAGGAGAGAAGAGGTCCATTTCCGACCTTCGGTGTCTGATATTGTTGCGGTGCAATGGAGGATTGGGAAGTTCATACAGAATAAACTTTTTTGGGTTTCCCGGCCGAACGGGCACTTGCATGACAAAATTGTGCTTTGCAGTACCACAACGACAACTCAGTGTTGGCCCGGAGTCAATTCGTACGGGTAAGTGCAGGCGAAACAACGCACCAATCCGTAACATGGTGATACTATACATATGACCATGTTACGGCTTGGTGCAGTTGTTTCGCCTGCACAGTCACTTGCAACAAATACACGAACAAATAGAGAAAATACCCTCAGTGGTGATTGGCCCTGCACTGACTCTGAACGGGCAACGGCCGTTACAGGAGTCAAAACGGGACGGCGGAAGAGGGGAGCGCGCCAGGAGATCCCCTGTGGAGATGTTCCGAGTCCGAGGCTGCCACAGAGCGCACGTAGAGTGTGTTTTCGTCACGGAAAAGCAACCACGACTGGTAGTCGTTATCACCGTGCAACAACACCGTTGGAAACGCCGTTGCGCCAGGGAAGCACTTGGTTTCATGGTGACTTGCCTTCTTCACATGGTCGAAACGGGGATGCAGGGACGGCACCTTACCCCCTTGCAGACTCGGAGGGAGAGAAAGGGGTGACGCCAACATATGATCGTAACAGGTTGGCACCCAGGCATTTCGCTTCCCAGATAGCTTCTCGCTTCTCGAGCAATTGTACGAAAGTCATCAGAGTGGAGTACGCTCTGGTTGCCGTGAGAGAGCGGCGCAGACGTCTTGTCAATATGACGCGACATTATGGGCATACTCGCTTCTCCCTTCGGGCTAGCGAACCATCAGCTGATCCATTCAAGGTGGAGTGAGACCATCGCTGTTGATGACAGAGGCCGAAATCTCGGCGAAAGCCGAATGAGAACTGATATGGGGGCACAACCAATAGAAATGCTCTGCAGGCCAGCCAAATAACCCTCGATAGATGATCTCTTGCTGAGAAGGTTGTTGGTTTCCTGCGCGTTTCTAGGGCTTCCGTCGATCGCCGAAGATTTTCCGTTGATGGAGATCGAACTCCAGTATGAGCACTGCAAGGCGCTAGTGCAGCCTTGTATTTGGTTCATCACCGAACTGATTGCGCCTGAACCTAATGCCGATACATCATGAGTTCTATCATTCGTGCCATCGAGCACACGAGGCGAAAACGGCGCAAGCACCGCAGTGCCAAGTCTGCGCAGCGCGACCGAGGAAGGAAGTGATGACATTCGGTTTCATGGTGCTTATCACCTGAAAACTGTTTCGGGTGCAGCAAATTCGGAGTTAGGAGAAGAGCCCTGCAGATAAGTTTATCCTTTCGCGGTGAGGCACAAAGTACCAGGATGCGGCGTGGAGGACCGAAGGGTCTATGTGCGAGAGAAATGATAATCAATGACGTGAGTATAAAGTCGATTTCGAGGTGGTGTATTATACAGTAACGAGAATAAGGTGATGTATGCTGGACGCGGCGTGCGGCGGTAACTTTCGTGGGGGTATGGCTGCGCCTTCAGAATTAGAGAAGTATTGGTGTAGTAGGGAGGATGCGTACTGCAAGTAGATGCTACGGTCTTCTTGCCTGGGCTGCCTGGGTTGCTGCTTGGGCGAGCAGAGGCTTTTGCTTCTCAGCCAATACGCGACGCTGGTTAAAATAGTCGATCTACACTGCACGTTTAACATGATGAGGAGGTCATTGATATCCAGACTCACCCAGCTCTTTGCGCAGTTTTGCTCGTAGACTTTCCTCTCCGCCGCGCACTTTGAGCCCTCCGTGCCCGCGACTACGACTTCTGCGGCGTCCAAACAGGTAAAATAAGCGTCCCTCGCTTCCCAGCACTTTGAACGGTCTTCTCTAAATGATGAATTTGTGTTATTCTCAGGCTTGCTGCTGCTGCCGGTGAACCAGGCCATGGTTGGTAGATTAAACGGAGAGTTGAGTGGCCACGTGCGCGGTATCATTCCGAGTTCCGACAGTAGACACCCGACCGACCATTGGCACTACAAAGCAGATGGCCACCGCCCCTTCCTCGATAGCCCAGCTGTCGACACCTGTACATTCCCATCCTCTTCTAGCTGAAGAAACCCCTTCTCGTGGCCGTCGTACTCGCCTCGTACCACGAGAGCCTGAAGCCCCTTCCGCGGATACCATAAACGCCGCCTCTGCTCACCACTATTTCACGCTCAGAGAGCGGCTAGATGTCGACGCTCAAGCGGGGTCAAGACATGTGCACGCGACCTGGGATGGCAGCGTGCGTGCATACGCCAAGGCCGATCGCGCGCATACGACAACTGGCACCCGCGACGCCTCGGCGACCCGACAACCCTTGCCCACCGTCTGGGACCACCCGCAGGAGCCCCCGCCCATGTTTGTCGTCGGCTCTTCGAAGGACCATCTGGCCTTGAACAATACGGCGCGCACTGCCGACCTCGTCGCAATCGACGGCTTGCTGCCTGGCGCCGCGTCGCGCATCCTCGCGACGCAATGGCACGACTACTCGGACGAGGCCATACAGTCCGCCATCTCCGCCATCAGCGTCTCCGAGTCCCCCGCCTCCGTGTCGAGCCACCCGTATCACACAGCATTGCGCGTGCTGTCGTCTGCCGTGCACAACCTCACAAAAGTTAGGCGAGAAATGGAAGAGAGTCTGCGCGTGATTCAGGAGAAAGAACACGCCCGCAGACAGCGCGCCCATGAGTTGATGAAGGAGTTGCAGCACTCGGACAGGGTTATCGCTCGGCGGGTGGTGCAGTCTCTGTTTACTGATGACGATGAGGGCATGCACAAGGTCGAGAGGAGTCAGAGCCATATGGTGCGTGGCTTGCTGCTCTGACTAGTTCCACCTGACCAATGGATTGCCCAGTCCCTCACCGACACATTATCCGAAGCGATGGGGGACGCTGTTATCTTCCCTCAATTCGAAGAGCCTCGTGGGCCTGGCGCAGAAACCCCGACCGCATCCAAGATTACCATTACTCCTCCACCAGGCTCACTCTCCACACAAATTACGAGCCCCGATGAACTCGAAGCATACGCCCCATCCCAAGACTTCGATCACGGCGACGCAAGCAGCATCCATTCTACTGGCAAACTCAGCCAGAATGCGCCCAGCCTTGGAAGTACTAAGTCAGACCGCTCTGCATTTGGCGACTGGATGGGGTCTTGGTGGGCTAAACCTCGACCTAAACATGGGCGCCCACCTCTCCCCTCCCTTCACGGGGATGAAGTGTCCGAATCGGATCTACCATTTCCTCAAGAGCCGCCCGAGGGCGTCCCGCCACCCTCGCCATCAGTAACCAAGCATGGTCGACGCAAGGTGTCACGAAGCGTCTTTGGCACGCTGGGCTTCTCAATCCTCAATCCGGTCCCTGGGTCACCGGGGAAGAGGCGCCGTCACCTCTCTGTCTCCGACGCGCCGCCCCCAGCCCAGTCTTCAGCTGACGCTGAGGTACCCAAACTCCCTACGACCGTCAGCTCCCCCGTCACTTCGACGTTCACCCTTCCTACGCCGGCGGCACCAAGCTTGACGACAGAGCTTCAACACTCTGGCGTCCCATCTCGTGAGCCCTCCCTCTACTCTACCCGGGCGGCGGGGGAGAGGCCGCCCCAGGGCTCCGCACTTCGGGCGATAGTCAACGCCACACGCGTGATGACTTCGGATTCTAACAGCGTACTTGTTGAAAGTGGGTTCGGGACGAGCGCGCTCATTGGTTCCCTTGCCTTTGAGCTGGTGAAAAGAGCGCGGGAGGAAGGGGTCGAGATCCGTGCCCCTAGCAAGGAAAAACGCGATCGCAAGTATGACCGCGAGCACGAGCAGATCACCAATCCCAAGGCAACAATTGTCAAGAGCTCTGGGGTGGACGTGACAACGACGCTCAACCGTGCGCTGAGTGGATCCGAGGATGTTCCCACGGTCAAGGCCAAATTGCGGAGTACGACATCGTTCTCCATCTCTGGGCCGGGATTCGCATCTCCTTTACTTGGCACCTTCCTCCAACAGCAGCAACGACGTCCAAACGCCCACGCAGATCGCAGTCTGCGGAGCAACACCAACCCCGCCGACTCTTCCCAACCCGCCCAGAGCAACACCGCCCCCTCCCAACCGGCGGTGCGCAAAAATGCGTCAGTTCCCCTCGAATCCATCTTTCCCGCAACGTCCAAGCCGCCGACAGAGTACCTATCGCGTGCTTATACCCCCCTGACCGCGCGGGACTTCCGCCCTTCCATGGTGGGCCCTCTCGCCCTCCCACCCCTCCCGACGCACCGCGCGGACAGCGAGCCGCTCGTGGACCGCTTCGGCTTCATGTACGACGTGGCGCTGTACGACCTACTATTGCTGGTCCGCGCGCGCACGTGCCGCTGCGCCGCGCCGGCCTGCCTCACGGGCGTCAAGATCGCGGACCGTACCGAGGACGAGTGGTCCGACGACGAGGCCGACAGGGACGTTATAGAGATCGTCAAGGAGCCCTGCTCGTGCGCGGGCGAGATCGAGCTGCCCGCACGGCCACCATCCCGCGCATCCTCGCGCAGTGCGCTCAGGCAGTCGAGCACCGCGTCCGGCGCCCCTACTGACGGGGTGTCTATTAGTACGAGCGCGGGCCCGGGCAGACCTGGGGCGGCAAGTGCGAGCGCTAGCACGGAGATCCTCGCTGTCGGCCCCGACACGCCACGCCACGTTTGCGCGAATGTGCTGCGGGGACTGCTTGGCGAGCTCACGGCCATCCACGACGAGCGACAGGCGGCACAGCGCAAGGACTGGGACGCCTTTGTGCGTGCCCGACGGCGCTCCCGCTCACACGCAGCCGCGGCTGCATCCTCAGCACCTTCCGGCAGCGGAGGTGGGGGTGGTGGTAGCAGCGGGAGCGCAAAGGCAGGAGGCGTCGCGGCGTTACTGGGGCTAGACGGGCCTGTGGCTGAGGACGAGCTGGCGCACAGCGACGGGCTGATTGGGATCGCGCAGCTGGGCTTGTCGGCTGGACGGGAGGAGCGGCGGGAGCTTGGACGGCTCGTGCGTGGCGGGGTGCCGTTGGCGTACCGTGCCAAGGTGTGGCTCGAGGCGAGCGGCGCGCTCGAGATGCAGGAGCCAGGCGTAGTTCGCAGAGCTTGCTTGCACTCGCAGACAGCGATGGCGGGGGCGTCGTGCGCGAGATCGACAAGGACGTCGGCAGGACGATGCCGCTCAACATGTTCTTTGGCGGTGACGGCGTCGGCGTGCAGAAATTGCGCAGGGTGCTCATCGCGTATAGCAGGTGCGGTCTTTCTATGCGTGCCTCCCCCTTTATTGATGCACGACTGCAGGCGCAATCCTGCAGTCGGGTACTGTCAGGGGATGAACCTGGTCGCGTCGACGTTGTTGCTGGTGCACGCGGACGAGGAGGCGGCGTTCTGGGTGCTCACCGCGCTCGTCGAGCGCATCCTCCCGGACGGTTTCTTCTCGCCGACGTTGCTACCCTCGCGCGCATGCCCGCTCGTGCTACTCGACCTCGTCCAGGACGGCATGCCGAAGCTCGCCGCGCACCTCGCCGAGCTCGGCATCGACCTTCCCCGCGATATGCTTCTCGTGGTTCCTCTCCCTCTTCACGGACTGTCTCCCCGTCGAGGTGCGCGCTCTCGCTTCCCTCATTCCAGCCAAACTTATATGTGCTTCCTTGGCAGACGCTGTTCCGCGTGTGGGACGTCCTGCTTCTGGACGGACTCGACGTCCTGTTCCGCATCGCTCTCGGCATACTGAAGAGCCACGAGGCGGAGCTGCTGCGCTGCGACTCGATCCCCGCGGTATACGTCGCGCTCGAGAGCCTGCCCACCCGGATGTGGCAGCCAGACAAGCTCCTCCAGGTGCGTATGCGTCGCCGTCGTAGAGATCGTTTGTTGCTCATCTTTGTTTTGTTTTTTTAGCTCGAGCTCGACCTCCGTGCGACTATCGTCCAAGCCGACATTGTCAAGAAGCGCGAGGCGCACGTCGCTGCGCTGCGCGCGCTGAGCTAGGCCGTTTCATCATGGCCGAGGTTACGTCGTTACCATGGACTATACTTTGTATCACCCATCCACAGACGAGGGAAAAAGACATCCACATAGTGCAAAGTGGAGTTAGATATAGATATACATACGAACGATGTTCATTATACAATTCAAAGCGTCGCAAATGTAACGTATAGCAATGTCTGTAGTAGCAACGATAGCATGAACGCAGAGATTAGAAGGCCATAATTACTAGAGTACATGGTAACGCGAGCAGCATAGACTCTCTGACTGGCGCGGGCGGGCGATGACGATGGATGCAGGTGCCTAATAAACGTCCCTTGTCTTCTTGCCGCGGGTCCGTTGTGGGCGCGCCGAAGGCGGCTGAGTGTGGTCATACGACTTGCGCTTCCTGCGGTTCACGCCGGGCGTGTTGCTAGAGGGTGGTTGAGACGCCATGGGCGGCTCGATGTCGACTTCGCCGTTCTCGATGGAATCGACGATGCGCCAGCAGTCCGCAGCTACGCGCGCGTTGAAGCGCACGTCGACGTGGGCCTTGCGGATGTCGCGCCGCAGGACGAACGCCGCACGGGACTGCTCAGCAGCGGCATACCCATTGCGCATCGTGTACAGCAGCACGCCTGGCGAGCGAAAAAAATCAATTCTCCAGGCTGCATGGATGATAAAATCACGCACCGATAAAGACAAACTCGACGGGGGACACCTTGGCCTTGAAGCTGCGGAAGGGCGCGTCGTGCTCGGAGCTGCGGGCGAGTTCCCAGAGGCGGTCGAGGACGGCGCCCATGGCGTCCCGGAACGCCGCACTAGGGCGCTCGTCGGGCGCAGTGAGCCATTTCTCGAGCTTGGCTGCGGACGGGATGCGCTGTGCGGCGGGGAGCCCCGCGCAGCAGTAGACGAGCTGCGCGACGTTCTGGAACGCGCGCCCGCGCGTGTCGTCGAACGTGATCACGTCGACGAGCCCGCCGTCGATCGTCACATGCGTCTTCTCCAAGTGGGTGATGTAGTTCGCCCAGGGCGACGAGATGGCCTGCAGCTTCTCGGCGGTGGTCAGGCTCATGCCGAGCTGCACGCGCTGGAAGACTTCGCGCTCTGCAGCGGGGGAGAGATGGTGGTACTCGACTGGGAGTTTGGGAGGGCGGAGGGTTAGGTGCATGTGGGAAACGGTACAGGCCACGTACTGCATGTGATGAGCTTCTGAGCGAATACTCTCTTCTGCAAGCTTGGGACCTCGGAACGTGATCCACGTGTGGCGGTTGACGTAGTATACCACCATTGCCTTTTCGTTCGTGGACAACGATCTGGGCATTCATAAGTTATTCAATTAAGGTGGTATTTTGGAAATACCCGTACAGGCTATCTGTGCGGACGGTCAGACAGCCTATGGCACGCCGGGTGGGGGAACTTACCTGGCCATCAAAAAACTTCTGTATGCTCGTCAATCGCTGCTTGCCATCGACGCACAGTCTCGTCACCGCCCCGTCTACCGGGTCTTTCGAAATTGCAAAGACGACAGGTGGGATATAATAATTGTGAAAAAGTGAGTCTATGATCGCCATCTGTTTGGACGACGACCAGACCACAGCTAAGTTACAAGACGTAAATCAATAAGGAGAGAGATATATAGATGATGTACCGACCGCGCTGGTACTCTGGGTCGAGATCGACGTCTCCCTCGTGTATCATAGCTGCGTTTATTAGTTTGCATTACAATACAAGCGACAGCGAACGCGCGCTCACCATGCAGTTGCTCCGTGGTGTAATGTAAAGTTATGGGTATCTGAAGGGGATCCCATATATGAAACACGGTCGGGTCTAATTTATTTTCCGTATCTTCAGTGTAATCTTCGTCTGAAGACATTTTCTTGTCGTCGTCGCGGTCGTCGTCGTCGCGCACCTAATAATGAGCTCGCTCACTGGCAGTTCAACGCGAGCAAGGTCCGCCACGACCACGTGACATTAATTACATAATCAAACAATTATTTTCCTTTCTATGTTTTTCCTTTCTCTTCTGCTGGTGGTGAATCGGACGCACTGTTGCCCCCTCGTCTCTTCTCCTCTGAGCCAAACGCTCCTCCTCCCACTTGGCACGCGCCCGTTGCGCCTTCTCATCCTCTGCATTCTGCAGCTGTAGTGCAAGCTCGCGACTATCCGTGATAAATATGAGTGACGATATGACATGAAGAGAGTTGAGAACACGCACTCCGCAGGATCCACTACCCCGGGTGCCTCAGGTGCGGGCGTCCAGCCTGCCCAGTCGCCGCCGACGGGCGTGGCACGCTCAAATGAACTGTCGACGAACACGGCTGCACCCTGGTCGACGTCCTCGAGGCGCTCCCAGACCACGCTCGGCTCGTTCAGAAACACCTGGTCCGTCACGAGATTGTATAGCGCGTCGGCATGCCGGTATAGCACTGCCAGGTGCGAGTTTCTAAAGTGTGCGAAGAGCTCAGGGTGTGGGTTTTGCGGTGGCTCGATAGAGGCCGAAGTGGGTTCAGAAGCAGAGGCGGACGGAGACGGCTCGGACTTGGACCCTGGCTGGAGAGAAGCGAGGGTGAAGAGACCGTGGTACGTCAGTTGCGAACGCGTGCTGTCGAGGAAGGTCCGGATCGCGACGGCTAGTGTATGAGGGTCATTCTACAAAGGTACACGGCTCGACGGAGATGTGACGCTCACCGTCCTCGACCTTGCGCCTCTCGTCGTCCGTCAAGTTGATGTTCGGACTACTGGGCCCCGCGCCGTCTCCGTCTCCGCTACCACTCACGAGCAGCCCGCGCGTCAGCACGTCTGCCTCCACGATTAGATTCACGGCAGAGTCATAGTCTCCCGCGTGCGAGACGGCCGTGTATTCAGAGCTCGCGGGATCGACGAGCCAACCATGAACGAGCGTAATACCTGCGCTGGCGAAGAGTGCGAGCTCCCCGCCCGTCGTCGCGGGGCGGAAGGCAGTCGCAGAGGTGAAAACGGGGTTGAGGTCCATGCCCTCTGAAAGCATGTATTAGCTGCTGGCTTTCACTGAGGGAGGTTGGGACTCACTTGTGGTAAGGGGCATCATTGACAGTGCTGCGGACACGTCCACCTCTGGCGCAGTGAGGAGGATGTGCTCTCCGAGGAGTTGGGCGAGGAACTCGTAGGAGACGCTCTTGCGGTCGCGTGGAAGGATCTCTATCTGTTCGCGTAGAATTAATATGTTGCATATCGCGATGAATGAACACTGGCCTTTTTTGCTTTAGTTAACATGCTTCGAACTAGAAAAATCTGACAGCACACCCGTTATAGTTCTGTGTGATGATGTTATAGCGGCGTCTAGTGCCAGACGGAGAGGTAAAGTCGATCGTCTTGAGATACCAAATGTCCTGAGTGTCATGTTCTGATGGCTCGGCGTCGCTCTCGGGGTGGTGGTCCGACGTTGGTGGGTGAGCATTGGCATGAGGTGGTTGCTGTTCAGAATTAGGGGAGATGGTCAGTTTATCAAAGGCGCTTTCGAGGCTCTGCTGGGGATTGCATATCGATGAGAAAGTAAGACGGGAACTGCGCAACACCCAACTCGTCCGTTTCCGCAAACTCTCTTCATCGTTCGAAAGCAAAACTCTAAATGGCAACCGACACAGAGCAAGGCGTTGACCCCTCGCCGTCCCTCCTCCACCTCACCTCACACCTCGATACCCACATCTCCGCCACGCTCCACCACTTCACCGGCGCGCCAGAGCCACCGGAGCTGCCCTATGCTCCGTCCTACCACCCGCCAACAGGCTACTGGACCGCCGCAGAGAAGGCCCTTTTCTTCCATGCCCTCAGCACATATTCCCGCTTCCGTCCGGACCTCATCGCCTCCAGCATCGGCACCAAGTCCGTCCTCGACGTCGTGGTGTACCTCGGCCTACTACGCGACGGCGCGCAGGGGCTCACAGCTTCTCGTGGAGCGATTGCGCGTGACCAGCTCCCCGCTGCACATGAGGTCTCTCCCGCCCTCGTCGCGCTCGAGGACACGCACGCGGCGGGTCTCGCGGCTACGGAGCCCTCGCGTGCAGACGAGACGTACGGCGCGGCGCGTACGGAGGCGGAGCGTACGATGCGGAACAGCTTGCGTGTGCGGAAGGGCGAGGGCGGGAGGGGCGCCGCGCGCGACCGTGTGGGCCAGCAGGCACGCAGGGAGGAGTTGGAACGGTGGCGCGCGGAACAGGATGGCGTGTGGGCGCGCGAGGACACGTTGGCGCGGTTGGACGGCGTCGCGCTGCAGGCCCTGGATCGGATGCTGCGCGTAGACGAGGAGAGGAGAGTAGCAGCGCATTTTCGTGGCGAAGGGGAAGCAGAAGAGCACGGTACACCAGCTGCGCAGCCCGGACCACCAGTTACTGGGCTGTCAACCGCGGTACCTCCTTCTCGCGCTACGTCGCCATCTTCTACTCTCGCCCCGCGTAACAGGGGTGACGATTCCGAGGATGTTTTGGCCAACCTCTCACCTGCGTCGCGCAGGCGCGCCCGCAAGCGTCTCTACATGCGGCGAAAGCGTGCCGAAGCGTGCGGCGGCGTCGCACAGCTCAACCCCATGCGGCTCAAGCCCGGGCGCAAGTCAAGCGTAACGAAAAAGAACAAACAACGCCGTCCGTCCACACCAGATCCCGAGGATACCGACGAGGATGCGGAGCAGAAGCGCAGAGGACGGCGCCCCCACGGCCTTACGCGTCCGTACAAAGTCCAGCGCAAGCTAGATGAACTCGGGATCGACGCAAAGTACATGCAGGAGAACGGCCTGGGCTTATTCCGTCTCGGTGCGCTGTGGCGCCTCATGCGGTGCGTCTCACCCCCTCGTAATTGGCGGGTTTTGATTGATGGCCACAGGATGTATCCCCGCCTCGACCCATTGCAACCCAAAGGCGTCACTGAGTTTATCTCGGCGGGAACGATCCAGATGCTGCACACCCTCGTCGTGCGGTTCACGCGCGACATCGTACGGCGCGCCCTTGCTCTGCGTGAGCTCGACTTTGCTCGGCGCGGACGCGTGAAAATGTGGCGCCTCGGCAACCGCGTCGTTCGCCCGCCGCACGTACGCCGCGCGCTGCAGATCCGCGGCGCGTGCCTGAGCAAGCACACCCATTTCGATGGGCTGCTGGCGCTGTTCTCGGAAGGCGATGAGGAAAGCGAGGAGGACGTGCCGCTGGCGCTACTCATGCGAGGGCAAAAGAGGGGCAAGGCTGCAGTCCCTGAGGAGGAGGAAGACAGTAGTGGTCGAAGCGTGAACGAGGGTATTTTGACCGACGAGGACGATGAAGACGACGAACAACACAGAGGTACCGCTAACGGCACACGGCCGCGGTATTCACGACACCGCGAGACTTACGCTCCCTTCGTGTACGCCCCCGACCTCGTTGCGCCAGCGCACCCTTTCGGCATCTACGCGCCTGGCACGATTCCGGAGCCGCTCGGCGCGATCTCGGATGGCGTGCGCCGGCGCCCAGCAGCCGTTGACTACGACGAGAACTCGGAACAGGAGGAGGCAGAGGACCTGATGCCCGACGCGACGGACGATGAGGCGCTCGAGGTCGAGTTGGCCGCAGAGGCACTCGTCGACGCAATCGATGCGCGTGCCGCCGCAGCGTACGAGGCCCGCGTGTGGCGCGAGCTCCGCGGTGCGCCGCGCCCACATAGGCGTATTCGCAAGCGCGCCGCGCAGGCGGAGGTGGAGGACGAGCGCGCGCAACCCACGCGTCCTCGCAAGCGGCGGAAGATTTTGCGCAGCGGGTCGGCGGACGCGCTCCAAAGCCCGGACGGTGTCAAGGTGAAGAGTGCGGCGATGATCGAGGACTCGGACTCGGACGATGAGTATGTGGGTTAGCTAGCTTTGTCGGACTCAGATGCGCGGATACTGTAGTGCGTTATAATTCGATTTATCGGAGCGACTGCTCGATCTAATGATGTTGCTTTCGTACATTAGCGACCGTGGCTTTTCGCCACCACAAAGCACAGGGCCCTAGACATGGACATTACTATGCTACCAACCGTGACTTCGACTGGCCTGGGTCGCTATTCACACCCACGCGGTTGGCCCCTACTGCGAACCAACTCGATGATACTGTACTAAATTTACTGCAAGAGCGCTCAAGACCTATGGTCTCCAAGAAACACACTGTCCAGGTATCGTTCGAGAACCCAGAGAACCCCCTTTCTGAACCGAGAATCTGGTGCGCAGCGCCGCCAGGTCCCATCGCTGTTTTGCGGCAAATACCCCGAAGTTCAACCCACGGCCGTTTCCTAGACAAAATGTAGTGGTTGTCGTGTTGCGAAGGCGATACCGTGACCGTGGTGTGCGGCATGAGAGAAGGAGGGCCTTGTCTCGGATTCGGACATCACCTGGCTGGTGGTTGCAGTACGACGAACTGGGAGGACTCCAACGCCTTCTTTCATACTCGTTGTTATGCTCACGGAACCCGAGGACTTAGAAAATAAGCTGACTTGGAAGAGAACCACAATTCATTGTTCTCGACGATCGATACGCTCGACTAGAAGCTGGCGAGGATTGGCAGGACTAACTTAATCGCGACACTACCACACGACGAACCTGCCAATTTTTTTTACGTCTGAGAAGGAAGACGACATTAACGATGGCCATTTCCGGGTCTGGTTCGTCCCGTCAGTCCCCCATCCTCCGTGAAGGTACCCTCTTGGTCCTGCTTCTCGAGTCGAACCATCGTCGCGATGCCATGGGTAACCGCGAACTCGGACGTCTTCTCGTCTTCTTGCTTCTTGAGGGCCGGAATATTGCGTTTGAACCACGCACGCGCATGTTAGCGTAGGGTGCAGACCGCTACCTATCACCAACGAGGTTCGAATTTTCCGAGTCCTGGTATCGCTTCATCGCGAGCGTGCAACATTTTTTGCACAAACACCGACGCCCCTCGTGCTTCTCGTGGGGTGATGACTTGTCTATATCAGATAGGATCGGTTAATCACTTTGAGGCCGAGGCTCGTGCCCTCGCGGACTTGCACGCCCTGCTATTGAAGGTTCCTCTTGTGACCACTGGTGTGTTGTGTGTCTCGTAGCGTTTTGCACACGCCAGTGGACCTATTGTATTGGGGGCCCGATTCGTGTGCTCGCTTCCCCCTCAGTCTTCCAGTAGTCACTGTCCTGCCCGAACCCGTACCCTTCATAAGAAGTCCCATAGTGTGATTTGCAACGGTCACGACGAACTCATTGATCTGCTGATGGATGGCGTTCTGCTCCGAAGTTCTCGCAGGGCGGTGATCCTCACATGAGGGGCCTCAGGATATATTGCGGCCCATTAAAGCACTTCTAATGAGTGGCAAGCTCGTGTTGGGGTTGGGAAAATGCGAGATGAATTGTATTGGGGTCACTTATCCCCGCAGGGTGTGAGATCTTTCTGATCCTTTCTGATGACTGATGAAAGATATGTGGGCGTTGGCAGAGAGTTGAAGCTGGCTGCCCTGGTCTAAGCCGCTAAATGAAGCTGCTGGTACACTTGCTCGAAGACGGGGCTTTTGTTGTGAATCAGCCCCAATCACGAGCAGCCTTACACACCCCCATGTGAGCTGTACGTATTGCATTCGCGTGGTACTCATGGATGTGGTTCTGTATGCACACGGGTGCGTGTATCAATTATCATCGGACTCCTGTGATGGACTCCTGTGATGGATTCAATACCAAGCTCACGTTTATCGCCATATATACTGTCCCAGGGTCTCCTAGGGTTATTAGGTTACGCTCGAGCTAGTAAAGCACACAATGCAGTTCTCATTCAGGGGCTGTTTACGAGATCAAAATCCTCGGGAATGAACTGAATCACCTTGCTTGCCAAGGTCTTATGGCAGGTCGAAATTCTCTGCAACTCCAAACAAACACACATACGGTCAAATTGACACAAATACTGTCAAACTGGACGCAAATAATGACCATCCGTTCCGTCACCATGGCAGGTCGATATTCCGGGTGAATCGTAAGTCAAAGTGAATCTCAACAGGGGAGAGTCTGTAAACACCCTAGCACACTCTCCCGTCACTCCTTTATTCCCTCGCGCAACCACGCAAGTTGGCACCTAGCTCACTCAAAGACAGGCTGCACGCTAATACGCCCAGCGCAGCTAGCCAGGTAAATCGCTATTTTTGTGCCCTTTCCCCTACCGCATCAGTGGCGCGCTTTCCCACGCTTCGACCGAGTCCGACCTTACCGTTCTACCCTTTCTGGCTTCACGACCTCACTTGGTTCCTCTTTGGACTTCACCCCATCTTTAGATTGGTATCTCTGCTTACCTGCATAAATACCTCCTGTACCTGTCTCTTTCTACCAAGTTAATCTCAATCACTCAGTATCTCCCTCCCTGGGCTTTAGAGCCCTTTAACTCTGTGCCCCTTCCTCGCATTCCCCAGTGTCTCCACTGGCCCGCGCCCTTAGAAATTTTAGAACGACGCGTACCCGATACAAGCGGACCCATATACCGAAGTACAAGTTCTGCGAAGGCCTGCACGCCTGGCAGTGCGGACACTCTTCTTAGTTTAGTTTGCTATCTCCCTCGCATTTCTGAGCACCCCGCACCCGCGCGCGCCCTTAGTTATCTTAGAGAGACGCGTCCCTGACAGAGGCGAAGCTATCTGCAAAGCTACGAGACACGCGGAGGCCTGCACCATCGGCGGCGTGGCTTCAAGCCTCCCCGAACCTGACGTCCTCAAGGCTGCACATGGAAGCGCTCACCGGCAGCTTAGGGTATCAACACCCTCGTACCTTGTGTCACTTTGTCTGCTGGCTCGCCACATCGCCATCTCTCACCCAAGTCACCCCGTTGTTGCAGATCCCTTTCGCCATGTCAATTATGGCCTCAACGCATGACAGAAATAGATACTACACCGGCCTTGAAACAGTGTCGACACACCGAACTAACAAATAAAGTATTGGTAGCACGATCAGGTTCATCTGCAAACATAATCATAATATATATATGTAACCAGAGAACCATGTCCATGCTTTGACTTACACAACACAAACACCATCACCGAAACCAAACACCGTGCAAGCAAGGTTACAGTCGACAAAGTCGACGCCTAGTATAGAACGCTCTCCTCTCGGATCTAGAGCGACCAAACAAAAATCAGCTTAGGAATGGAAGACAGGTACAAGAGGCATAATACGCACAAAGGCGATGCGTTGCGGCGCAACGAGAGCACGCCTATCTCAGGCCCCCGTAGGTTTGTATTGCGCCTCATACGACCAATCCGATGTCACATAGTCTTCGTACGACATGAAAAGGTGGACTTCGGTTGGAGGCGGGACTGTTGCAGACACGAAGTTGGTTGAGATGTTGATTGAGGTATGATGCCCGGTCACTTTCCACGGTGGTTAGGCATATTAATCTCTGTGAACGGAAAGCTATAAACCTAGAATCATATTCTCGAGCGGGATGTTGTACTCCTGCGCGAGCGACGAAATGCGTGCGGTGATACTTCGCCAGCGGGAAGCATTCTCGGTGTGAGCATCTCGTGGTTTCTCGTGCAACGAGAATTGTTGCTGGTATGAGACAGAGGACGACCTGACAAACGTGAACCTGGGCATTTCCGTAATCAGGCTATTCACACGTTCACGAACAAGAGGGACATAGTGCGCACCGGGTGATGTTTGGAGAAATCTCGCTCGTTATCACGTCATTAAACTCGCCTTCGAACGGATAATCGATCGAAAGTCGTTTTCGGAACGGCTCATTCACACCAGGAATTTTCGACTGTTGGGGACCGAGGATCTTTCTAGTGTTACCGATCATAGTGAATGTCCTTCTTCTCGAAACGGGATCTGAAATGAGAAATCCAACATCTCCATAGCCGAAGTTCGAAAACATTCCGCTGCGATCGAGGGACCATGTGCAATGGATTACATAATATATGCCACAGCAAAGCAAAGCTCGGTGCGACAACCTCGATTTTGGCCCACGCAGTTGCTATTTTCAAACGCCCGCCAGTAAGGCAGAGGATTTAATCAGGTCTCCAAAATGTGATCTATACCATATCAAGGCAATGTGGGTTTTTTGAACATGGACACAGCCGCAGATGTTGGGGCTATTACCATACGAACCATACGTCCACCGTTCTTCTACTAACTCCCAATTTTTGATGACCCAGGACGCTCTAGAAACTCAGTCGTCCCCGGAAGAATTGGTGGGCTCTAGACCATCCTCCGGTTCGCGGCTCCGCCACACCATCTCACGCACTGCCAAATCACCTTGGCGCCTTTCTAGGAGAGCGATAAGCTGCGCGCACAAGATGGATTTATTCCCAGTCGTGCTGATGGTCGAGTTGTACGCCGCGTGGGCAGATAGGTTGCGCTTGAGAGCAGCGAGCTCGAGTGTACTTGCCACCTCGGGCTGCGTGATCAGAGGCGGGAGAGGTGAGAGGAGGTATTGTGTGTGCAGCGCTTCTCCGGCCGTTAGCGCAGAGTTAGGGCGGACGGAATGCGAGACTTACTGTCGATGTATGCCTCACAATCTGCTGGGACGTCGAGGAAGAGATGGTCAGAAAATGTAATAAGACGGCGGAGACCAGTCATGCTGATTATTGTGCCACGAAGGCCAAGGATCCTTAGGCGTGAAAGTAACAATAAGGCAGGCAAGGCGTTATCCGTGACTGATCTGTTGCCACGTAGCATGAGGGTAGTGAGTGTATGGCGCAATGCAACGAGGTAGAAGATCCTAGCAGGAAGATAAAAGGAAGTGGAGGCGTCGGCAGAGCGTTGCGCACCCAGTGTCACATACGCCCGTACAATTCAGATTCAGCTCCTCGAGGCTCGGCAGGTGGTGAATATGCAGGAGATCGTCGTCGTTCAGGGGGACATCTTCGAGCACAAGTATCGAGAGAGCGCGGAAATTGTGTAGTTTTCGAAACACTGGTGGGCGCCAAGATATTATGAAGTACATGTAGCTTCGCGCTCCTTACGCACCCTGTAGAACATCATCCAACTCGTGGGGGTTGAGACCAGCGAGGGAACTCCGGAGGTTGATGCGCCTGATAGGGGATTGACCCAGTAATTCAAGCAAGCGCGTGTTAAGGTGACCTGTGACAATATAGCAAAAGACGACCTGTGCAAGCTAGTGTCACCATACCGCCTTCTGCCAATATATCTACCACACTTTGCAAATTGACAGAACTGCATGATTTGACTTCGCATTCGAGCCCTTTCCGTGCCAGCTCCTTCTTGAGTTGCCCGAGTAACTGGGAGGACGGAGACGTGGTTATATAGCTAGGAGTCAGAGTAGAACCCTCTGAAAGAGGAGTTTCGTCAGCGACGAAAGGAAACAAGACTTCTCCAGAGATGAGGCAAGGTGACACGTAGGACAGCCTAGACACAGCATATATGCGAGGACACACGGTACCAGGCCCAGCCGGGACGCATATACAATCCTATACCGGAAACACAGACCTTGGACAAGAACAGAAGAGTGCACGCTGATCGAGGGAGACACAAGGCTGGCGTCTAGGGTATCCAACTCGACTCCCCTGGAGCATGACCTGTTCAAATGCGCGATATTGGCAAATAGGTCTGCTTTAGCTACTTCAAAAGAAGATTGGTCAAGTATCAGAGATGAACGCATGCGCTTCGAGGAGCCGCAGAGGTCGCTGAAGGTGGGTGACTGGGAGGAGAGAGACGCATACTCGCGCTTGCCTAGACTTAGCCCAAGAACAAGAGACGAACGAGGTCGAGAATCTCCGTTGTTATTTAAAAGAGATGCAGAACGTTTAGCAGGCACATTGGGCAGTGGCTGCGACAGTGACTGAAAGGAGCGGCGGACGCCTATAGTGGGGGAAAAAGGTAAGAAAACGTCATCGGACGGAGGAGCTCCAGCGTGAGGAATCCGTCGTGAAAAGGGGTGTGAGGAAAGCAGAAAACCCGAAGAGGCAATAAGGTCTTCTGCTATCCCAGGAGAGGGGTAGACCAGCCGAGCTAAAAAGGAGAGGAGGTATTGCTCGCGTGAGGCAGGCGGGCCAACGAATGAGCTAGAGATATTCTTAAGGAATGACGATGCGGATTCTGTGGAAGAGTAACAGGGGTTCCTGGTATCAAGAAGGGGCTCTTTGGACATCTCCTCAGTGAAAGAGAATCCAAGTTACAGTACGCTTGGCGGACGCAGAAGATCTGTCGAAACTCCGTTTCGTCGGCCGACTTGAACAATTCGTTGGCAAATGCCAATTTCCATGCACATTTTAGCAAGTGTTTCAGTCGACCGAATATTCGTTCATTTACACCCGTCAGTTTGAGGGGCCGCCACGCCTTGACACTTTACTGTATACCAAGACTAGCACAGTACAAGCGGTTTTAGTGTGACAACAGTCTGTGAAGCACGTGATACCCCGAATCGGGATATGAGGATTCGTGATGCGTCCCACAAGGTACTGTACTTTTCTGATGACCATCGACAGTAGACTTCCGAAGCTCATTGCATTTGATTTGGAGTCGGTTCCTCGGTGCCTTCGAACTTTGTAGCAAGCTCAGCTGATACATTCCGTGCACAGTTATACCCTCTGGCCATTGTGGATCGACACCCATATTAGTTGTACGTTCTATGGGGACCCAACCAATTTTTTCCGGACCGGCGTGCTTCACTGACATCATCTCGTCCCGTTGTAGCTTCATTGGAGCGCGATGGCGACACATTAAATGAAGTTCACGACAAGTACGTCTTCCTAGTACTGCCCGACCTGTTCAAGTTCTGGCAAGCAAAATCTAAGTCGGATGCTCTAGACATGGCGACATAGTCGCCTTCTACGACGACGTCCCACAAATTCTGCATAGATTGCGCGCCGCGGGCGTCGTGATAGCAGCGTGCTCTCGGACGACGGCTTCTGCCCTGTGAGTGCTCTGTGGCCTGTAGTATGTGCTCCGGCGTTGAATAGTAAATCATTTGTCAAGCGCTCGCCAAGCTCTCTCTTTGCTACTTGTACCCCCGAAGGCTGGGGACAATGAATCACGAGTCATGCCTGCTACCAGGTTCTTTGACCAGAAAGAAATATACCCTGGTGTGTTGGTACTGGAACCAATACTTGATCGGCGGATTACTTACAATACATGATTAGGTTCCAAGATTACGCATTTCAAACAACTGCATAAGAAGACAGGGATTTCATATTCTGAGATGGTAACTTGGCCAGCTCACGTTTTCTCTTCCTCACATATGAATTATCGTGTCTCAGTTATTCTTCGACGATGAGTTACGAAACAAAGAGGTCGAATCCCTAGGTAAGTAATCTTCCAAACATCATCTGAGTGGTGCGTAATACCCTACCTTCCCAAGGCGTCACCTTCCGATTGGTTTCTCGCGGGCTTGACAATACAACTTTCGAGAGGGGATTAGCAAGTTGGAGGAGCCGAAACCCGGAGATATCTCTCGAAGAGACCGCCAGCAGTAGCGCCTAAGATGGCAAGACTCTGTGAGCATCATACGACCCGCTCCTATGTCATTGTGGATTTCCCTGGGTCACGCTTTCGATACGCCAAGAACATAGGGATATGAAGAATGGGGCTCGTTTCCTTGAATTCCCAGGGAACAGCATTTATTTTGAATAGTTGTGTCCGGTACATTGCTAGTGCACATCAGATGCTTATTATCACGAAACTTGCCCCAGGACTATTTGATGGGTCATTTCGAAACCGAATAAGGGTAAACATATAAGTCATAGCGGCTAGGTTAGGATGATGAGATCTATGAGAGACGAACAAGTTGAACACAGTACGCCGACCGATGGCCGGGTGGCATTTCACATTGTTATATAAGCCAGACAACCCGGTCCACACTCCGTTACTGTACCGTCACTTTCCTACCACATTTCTCCTGTGTTCCCATCGTCGCTGCACCAGCAATGGCGTCGAATCTGCGCCTCCTAGATACGCAACCACCGTTTAACCACGATACGAAACCTGTGTTCTCTTGATAGATTGTGTTGTCCACGTGTCAACCATGCCACAACCCAGCGAACAATGGCCGAATGGCCGTCCGGTACGCCAGCCACAATCGTTAACGCCAGTCACTTGTGTCGCTGTCTACCATAGTAAATCGCCCTCCGCCACAGGCAGGTGTGGCCTGGCTGTTTGTGTTCGTGCTCATTTAAGATGGGGGCGACCTTCTCATTTCCTTGCTCCAACCTGTCACCTCCCCCCGAAATACTCTTCAACTACTATCATAATGCAGTCTCAGTTTAAAACACCTTGTGCGTTCGGGCCTACACTTTTTCACCACAATACTGATGCCATACCCTTCAGCTAAAATGTGTAGACATGGTACGCGCGAGGACTGTCCCATCAGCAGTTGTCGCTTCCAACACTCCACGCCCACTCATGTCTTCTACTCCACTGCGCTCAAAGGTGCAGTACCTCCGCCTCCGACGCCAGTTTCGAGCCCCACAAGGGCTTATTTTCCCTCCGCTGAACAAGGCACACGCGGCTGGTGCGGCAACGGGAAGGTCTATGCGCAGCATATACGTCCTTCTGTCGAAAACGCAGTGCTCGCACCAGGTCCGCGCGATATAAACAGCAGTGCCGCCACTCCGCCCGACACCGTAGATGCGAATACTCTGGCCCAAGGTAGCTACTTTCTCACCACGCGTGCATCTATCCGTCTTTCGTCACAAGATTTTTTGGGCAACGGCTGATATTATCGCAGCAACAGGCGGACTCGCGCTCTATCGCGCGTGGCTCGAAAGCCAAGTCGAGCTACAGAAAGCTAGGATTCAGGCCATGAGCAAGCAGTACTCTATTCCCATTCCCCAACTCGACTTGGACCCATTCGACTTCCCACCTCTGGGAATGATACCCCCAACCATGGCTAATACCCTTCCCACCAACAATGGAACCACGATTACGGTGACGAGTAATTTGGCGAAAAACTTCCGTGGCCAACAGCCCGAAGTTCCATCTACGCCTCCGACCCCCCGATTGGGACATACACAGCCCTTTTCTACGCACACCCCGAAGGGTGCGTCTGCTACAGGTCGATACGATCATGAAGTGCCTATCTCCGCGACACCCCCCGGGGCCGTTGCGACGTACACTCACGAAGTGCCTAATTCCTCGATCACTGCCCCACGAAAGGTCGATATGTCATACAAGACGACGCCGTGTCGGCATTTCTCCTTAAACCGTGGATGGTGTCCCTGGGGCGACGATTGCTGCTTGTAGGTTTCCCACCTGTTCCCTCACAATGACGCAACTGAATAGACTAAATAATATAGCATTCACGATTTCGAGTTGGAGTGGGCGCCTGCGCCGGATCGTGGCTCGTCAGGTCGGTCGACACCCAGCTCGACGACGCTCGTTGGCGGCAACTATAAACCCTTGCATAATGGCACCGCGACTTCTGCAGCTGAGCCCGGCACCGCCGTACGCTCGTCCAGCAGCCAGAGCGCGCACTGCTGGGGCTACATCCAAGGCCTTTGCCCACACTCTGGCGACAACTGCAAGTTCATCCACCCTGCGGACATCGTGCCCTGTACGTCTACCATGTACTTTCTCTCACCCGTTCTCACACGTCATCCGTTGTCTGCATCGTCCTTCCCAACAGATATAAAGTACACACCGTGCCTAACCTGGCCCCGCTGCGGTTACCCGACTCAAGTATGCCCGCTCAAGCACCCGCAGGTGGACAAGCTGCCGATGTCGCAACCGCATGGACGGCCCACTGTGACTCATGGGACAGCGCCCGTCGTCCCGCAGACTGCCTTTGTCAGGGCACCGTATGCTGGCGAGCAGCCCCGCTCGCGTGCGTTCCCCATCACCGCGGACCCGACGTCGCTATATGGTGCAGTACCATTCGTGGAGGCTTCTTCACACATCATTCCGCACGACGCAGCATACGCGAGTGCCGTTCGATACCACAACCCCGTTCAGCCTTCAGCCGAGACATTCAGCCCCCCGCCGCGCGTGGCCGTGCGCCTGAGCCGCCCTTCGGACGATGCGGGTCACTCGGGCCGCGTTTCGGCAGATAAGTACGCAGTCCCGGGGGATTTCGGGTTGTGTGGAGTGCAACAAGGACGCGGGCGCCGTGTCAGTATTGCGGTGCAAAGGCCTGATGCGGAGTTGGTCTCGGGAGTCCCAGGCCGCGCGAAGGAGTACGTGAGGGGGCATGGGAGGGGGAAGGTACGTCATTCCTCATCGGACTTACCACAGCCGGGAACTTGACGCCTTCTTTTGGTGTCCTTTCCAGAGCATGCAATTTTAAGGTGAATAGTGCAATATGAATGCGAAGTGTGATGGTAGATGGTACAAGGGATGTAGTGCATGTGAATGAAGGTTACAATTCTAGTTTATGTATTATGCAAGTGCGCCTTGATGCATTGTGTAGAGTTTTTTTTGAGAAGTATGACATGTAAAGATTTCTAAAAAGTGTACCAATGTGCGTGTTGGATTGTGTTGCGCCCGGGAACAAGCTGCAGGACGGATGCGTGAGTCGCGAATTGTTAGGTACTCCCAAGATTGACGTACAGTATAAAACATGACCGCATCTTCGCACAGCACATCGAAAACTGGCCGGGTATTGTCAAGCTGCAGTTCTTGAGGGAGTGGTATATCCTTTTCAAGAAACTGCAGCTTTTTGACTGCAGTCCCTCGCACCCTCGGCTGTGGGGGGCCGTTCCATCCACCAAACACAAGGTTTTTTATCACGTCTGTCACAGACATTCCGCGCACGCCAGGACTGCTGGTAAACTGGGGGGGTTATGCTAATTAGGTTCATGAGAACTGAGAGGGGTGAAGGTAGAGTGCGTACAGAAGGGAGAGGCAAACTCTTGGATCGCGACCTGGAATTGGCGGAGGCCCGGGGACCTTGTTTGTTGTTGTCGTCCCGTTCGGGGTCTGCCTGCGCGAGGGTCCCATGCTGGGTCGATGCGGTCCGGCACGGGTCACTGTTGTGCCATCGCCGCTTCTCGGCTCGGAGGCCGCGAAAGACGCGCGCAGGGTGGTAGTCCATCACGGTGACGACTGATGTGCCGTCACTGCGCGAGGACGGCGGGGTGATCGCACGCATGCCACTTCCGAGGAACTTGGACTTGGATGCGCACAACGTCGTGTCGTCGACCCGTGGCACGACGACCCGCGCGGCTGCGGGTCCCCACGCTGACCACGGCACGACAACGCTTGCGTTCGGCGGTGCCGGGTGCATCTTCGTCCATGCGAGCAGCGCGCTTGCTCTCGCATGCATTTCGCATTGCCCTCGACGCGAATGACCATGCGCTCCCGTCGGGTTAGGGCCCGCAGTAATCAGTAGTGTTACCATGCGCTGGTGAGGGTCTGCATGGAACGAGGCAGGCGATGCATCTTGGCCTGCAGAGAGCGAGTTGCAGCGAAGGTCGATACCGCACGCGGCGTGATTACCCAAGAATCTGGGCATGGATATTTCAAAGCAGTGCGTTCCCTTCGACTTTCGGCGCCTCGAGTTCGTTGGTGGCATGGTACGAGTGTCGTATACGTAAAGGCTATCATCGATGGAACTCGGAAATAGGATGTGATGTTCGTCCAAAAAGTCAAAGGTGGAATGTTGGAGCGACGCCATCTGATTGGTGCATACTCAGCTGAGTTGATAGTAATACTTCGTTTGAGAGAAACCACGCACAAAATCTGACTCCTGCTCTCCAGACTTCCAGTTCCATGTCGATATGTACAAGCCTTGCTCGGATGCTATGGCAAAGCTGTCTCCATAGACGCGCATACTTCCGACGCGGTATCCCCAGCTGTTGGTAGCCTCGAAAGTGCCGGAGTGTTGGACCAGAGGATGCTGTTCTCCCGTCGAAAGGGAGCAGAAATGAAATGATTTGGTGCTAGAGGACCACTATTGGTGAACATGACGGTGTAGAGGAGTGGGCCAATGACATACCCGCACCGATATACGAGCAAATCCTGCGCAGAGCTGATGCAGACGTCCTGTGTATCATGTGGGAGCTGGACCACCCAACGTTTCGTCTGAACGTTGCGCAGTTTCGATGGCGCACGGAGTAAGAGGAGTTCTTCGGAGGACGCGTCGGGCTTCGCATACGCATTGCGGAAGGCGATGATATTCCCGGACACAGAGACAGGTTCTCCCCAGCCGTCGAGCGTGTCTATGGAAGTGTTGTCTGACCAAGACAAGGTGCGCCACGCGGTCTCGTGTTCCGCGAGGAGGTTCAAGCGTTGGATTTTCCCTAGCGAGGAACGATGGTCGTCTCGCATGCCATTGGCCGCGAGCTCTAGCAAATAGCGAAGGCTAATAGAACCAGAGATGGTATCATACATGCGTCGACATGTCTGACCCCGGGGCGGATGTGAGAACAAGTGCAAAGAGAAGTAAGATATGTGCAAACGTACGAGCTTGCAAGCCAGTATCTCCTGGTATTCACAGTCTTCCAAGATCTCGAGTATGATCTCCACCGGTAGAGCGAGGAGAGTTAAAGAAGAGACCGACATCTCTTACTGGATTGTTCGTGAAGGAGAATCGAGGGACGAGGTAAACAGCACTGGTGGGGCAATTTAAGCCAGTTCTTGTGATCCCCAACGGATGGAGTAACTGGGATCTAGATCGACACCGACCATCGACCATGGCCCCAATATCTTCCCCGAGTCCCGGTGTACACTACCGGGGCTCATGGTTGTAGCTACAGCGACCAAGACGACGACTCGTCAGTGTCCGATGGGTTGTCGCTGCTGCAGGTACCCGGCCACCGTTTCGGAGGACCCTCAGCCAAAAAAGGTATTGGTACAACGCCAGGATTCAGAGTGGGGGTTAGATTGGAGGACGTAAAATTTCATTGTCAGTCGATGCCCGTCATCGGGTTTACGGCTTGTCCCATAAGTTCCAGTGTTTGGGCCTGGCTGGCCGTCGGGTCTGGGCAGTGTCAGGCTACCACCATGATGTTTCGGTAATTGCCATCCCGAGCCCCACTCAACAATACTGTGCCTGGCTAAGCGAGTTGCGAAGGTCTGAAAAAGAAAAAGAAAAGTCGGTCAAGAAGTTGAAAGGTCCCTTTTGGTGTTCACACTGGATTGCGGGAAATGGCTTTACCGCTGCAGAAACATGATGTCCGAACCGGAATGATGGAGGGTGAGGCGGCCCAGGCGTACTAAATTAGGCTTCGATACCCGTATCGGTATTAGGATCAAATAGGTACTGCAAGGGCCCGATGCTCAACTCAATACTGTATCTATAGCAGGGTCGGCGACTAATTATCAGTATCGAATGGACGAACATAGTCATTGATTTCCTCGTACAACACAGATTACAAGATACCCGCACAAGTAAAATTACACAAAGGCAAACTTCCGTTGCACCGCGCGTGATAGAGACGCTTAGAACACATAACAGTACGCGTCTGCTATGGTATTTCGTTTGGGGATTAGCTGGTCACATAGCGGCGTCAGCGACCTGACCCAGAGCTCCCCGGATTCTGGTGTGCATATCGCGTACCTGGAACAATAGTATAGCGTCTTCGCATAGAACAGACGAAACAGACAGGCCGCTATCCGCCCTCATTGACCAAGGTAGAGGAACGGACCTTTCGAAGTATCGCTGCGCTGGTCGAACTTTTTTCACTCCCACTGTGTGGCATACGCTCCCTTCATCCGCGGCGAGTCCTGCCCCGCACGCAACACCGTTTCCACGTGACGCCTGTCTGATCCGACCGCCGCGACGCCCTCCATCAGGTTCTATCACATCTTCGGAGGGGTGGACTTTAGTTACTCTCCATGGTGTCTCAGGGAGGAGATCATGGCTACGCGCGACGCGTCCCGCTTGGAAGTCAGCCACACGAAGGACGAGCTGGCCCTTGTGCCACGTGGGTCGCGAGAAGGTCGCGCGCATGCCGCACACGCTGAAACAAGAGGGGTGCACAGCGGACGGGAGGACGAAGTGCGGGGCTGTCGCGCGTAGGATTCGGGCCATGTCCGGCGGGTTCGGATGTGTGACTTGCCCAACTACGGGCACACGTATCGCCTCGACGTAGCTGAGCAGTGCACTCACGGAGAGATACAACTCAACAGTTTCCTCCCCGCGCTCTCCTCCTTGTGTCGCCGGTGTCGTGACCTGCACGACGAGGAGGCGCTGTGCGGGATCCATACAGAACGGGCCGCCGGCAGACTCACCCGTGCTGAGGGTGTTACACTTGAAGTGGATGCGCTTCGGGAGCCCTGGGCGGCCGGAGGGTGGGATAGTGACCTGGCAGCAACGCACCTGCTCGATTGCGGAGGGCTTTGTGCGAAAGGAGGGGAAGTCCTGGATATTGTAGACGCAGAGTTGACGATCGTCGGAACCTGGGAACACAATATGATTTTCGTCCAGAAACTCGAAAGAGGGTTGTTGCGCAGTGGCCAGCTGGGAAGGGCGAATCGATGATCAGACGATCCAATTACCAGGGAGACCGACTCACGAACTCGGACACGTGAGCGCCGGACTTCCAGTCCCATGCAGAGATGTACAATCCTTGATCTGAGGTGACAGCGACATGGGCACCGCAGACGCGGGGAGAGTCTGGGTGGGACCTCCAACCATCGGGAGGAAAGACTGTGCCCTCGTGGCTTACCGCCGGATGTGGTTCCCCCGTCGAAAGCTTCCTCACACAAAGACTGCTGTCGCTAGGAACGAAAACGTGTGAAAGGGGATATGTTGGCAGAAGTCAACGTACAGGCATTGATATATGAGTAAATCTTGGAGAGCATCGATGCATATGTCCCTGGCTTCTGCAGGCAGCGTTAGTCCCCAATAACCCGCGTCGACCCCGCGTAGTTTGGACGGAGTACGGAGGCACAGGAGCTCCCTTGCGGTGTCTATACCTCGATGTGGTCTACGAAATACCAGGACATCGCCCGACACTGCAATAGGCCCCTGCCACCCTATGAGCAAGGGTATCGCGGCACTTTCTGACCACCGAAGATTGCGCCATGAAAACTCGTGTTTTTCCAACAGACGCAAACGGTCTATCTGTAAAAGAGGGCTATCCTTTCCCGCCGAGTCTCGCATTCCTGTCGAAACTAGAACCAGCTGATATTCGAGATTTGAGGAATTAGCGATGACATTCCGTAGTGTTTGACAAGTCTAATTGGACGTTGTTAGTTTCTGGTGCTGTTCGGGGGGCAGGGAAGGAGACACACGTTTGAGCAAGCCAGTATCGTTTTCCCATCCCCGACTTCCATGATCTTAACCAGCAGTTCCTCTGGGAGAGACGTCAAGGTGCGCCGTCGCATTGTATCGGCCCAGCGAGAAGGATGTAAAGGCGAACTCTGCTGGTTTAGTCAGATAGAGCCCCGAAAGACTTGGAGTAGCCTTTAACCAATTGCTGGTGTGATGCGGCGCTTGGTGTGATGTCAATGGGCTAATCGGGTTAGCGGAACTTGCTGATAGCCTCCGAGGTTCGACTAAGCCCGACTCTTGTCCTGCCCTAACTGTGGCCATCACGATTACGATAAGCGTTGCAGAGAATCAACAACTCGGCAGACATGTGGCTCTCCGACGATGTTTCGGATCCTCGTGGCTTCATTTCGGAAGGCCTTCCCGGCGCCACCATATCGCCCGCCAAAGCCGATAGGAATCATAGGATGTTGTCTGAATCTGTGGTTGAACAAGAATGTAGTAGTTGGGATTCAGCCTGGAAGACAGTTGTGAGCCTGTCTCGGTCAGAGGCGGGCGACACTAGCGGGTTCAGACAATAACAGAACGTGAATCGGGATATCTATTCAGAGGATCGGTGGGAGCGCTCGAGACTGATAAGATAAAGAGAATGTAAGAGAAAAGGAGTAAGATAAGATGGGCGACAGGGTGCCATGTTGCTCATTATATACAGTTGGATCCTTAGGGTTGGGAAAGTTCGGTTCAGTTCGGTTCGGAGCCCCTTTTGGCCGAACCCCAAACCAAACTATTGGTTCGGTTAAGGTGTTTGGCCGAACCCTTGAACCGAACCCTTGGTTCAGGTTCACATTGGTTCGGTTCGGTTCAGGGAGGGTCCGAACCCTGAACTGAACCCAAACGGCAAAATGAGAGGATCCTGCTTACGTGATCACATCAAACGCGCAGAGTCACCAGGCATGTGTACCGCAAAAGGTGTGACTTAACACTTTTGTGGTAGAAGCCAAAAAAACAATCTAATTCTGTATCTAAATCTATTACTAAGTTGTGTGACTAAGTTGTGCAAGCTACTCTATGTCCTCTAAGTCCTCGTCATTACCACCAATGCTGCTCTCTAAAGACCTCCCAACAGCTTCTGTCGTGGCTGAGATGTGCCCATTTCTGTATGCACTCTTGAGAATCTGAAGACCTTCAAACATCTCTGGCCACAATCTATTTCTGAGTGAGGAGTCAGTGATACCTCCACTGCTGAACGCGTGCTCGGACGGGGTTGCGGAACCTTGGATTGCAAGGTAGTCTCTTGCAATCCATTTCAGGGTTGGGTACCTGGTGTCATGCTGTTTCCGTTGTGTAAGGATGTGTGCATGCACTCGGAATGAGGAAGCGACTTACCCCCCACCAACCAATTATATCTGTCGTGGTTTCAGCCCCAGTTTTGAGGTATTGTTGAAGTTCTTTGTGAGGGCCACTGGTGGTGTTGTGTTGCTGTTGAAACACCTGAACAGTGCCATGAAGGAAGGAGCCGCTGTAGTGAAACAGTTGCTCCTTCCCAGAAGGTCCGTCTACATACACATCAGCTCCAAAGACAAGTACTTAAGTGTTGGGTTAACTTACCTATGCTGCGTTCGGTTGTCGTAGTCATTTGTGTCGGGGTAACATAATACCTATCAAACTAAATGTTGTCAGTAAATAACCCTCCTCGTCATGCGGAGCCCAGTGCCTGCGCACGCTGGGCATCCACAGCAGGCACATCGCGAGGATGAAGAGAGAACACCGACGTGCGTGACATGCGGAGCCCAGTCGCTCGGCATCAACAGCGGGCGGCGTGATGGGGTGGTTGACAACAAACAGCGTATAGTGCCTGCGCACGCTCGGCATCCACAGCAGGCACATCACGAGGATGAAGAGAGAACGCCGACGTGCATGACATGCGGAGCCCAGTCGCTCGGCATCAACAGTGGGCGGCGCGATGGGGTGGTCGACGACAAACAGCATATATGGCAGGTCGTTCGGCGTGCCACGTGACGCGATGACAAGGCATGAGAAAACAGATGAGAAACAGATGAGATATGCATGCACGGCACATTGCGAGGATGAAGAGCACGCCGACATCGACGTTGAGTCGATCGCGACTCGCGAGGAATGTGCGTGGATTCTCCTCGTGTGTGACATGCGGTGCCCAGTCGCTCGGCATCA
This sequence comes from Lactarius pseudohatsudake, assembly GCA_021525015.1. Taxonomy (NCBI): domain Eukaryota; kingdom Fungi; phylum Basidiomycota; class Agaricomycetes; order Russulales; family Russulaceae; genus Lactarius; species Lactarius pseudohatsudake. Next base: position 6,603 of record JAKELH010000329.1, on the reverse strand, counting down.
ACAGCGGGCACATCGCGAGGATGAAGAGCACACCGACATTGATGTTGAGTCGATCGCGACTTGCGAGGAACGTGCGCGGATTCTCCTCGTGCGTGACATGCGGAGCCTAGTCACTCGGCATCAACAGTGGGCACATCGCGAGCATGAAGAGCACACCAACATCGATGTTGAGTCGATTGCGACTCGCGAGGAATGTGCACGGATTCTCCTTGTGCGTGACATGTGGAGCCCAGTTGTAACGCCACCACAGGGGCGTTAAGTACGACGTGTACTTCGTGAATCGTGCTGGGTTTACGGAAAGGCGTGGGTCGGTTAAGACCGGAGGTGATGGTGCACAAGTATCACTTGGTCTCCCACGACACAAGGATAGTAGCGGGGGTCAAGGTAGGCTCAAGCGCAAAGGCGAGCGGACAGGTTAACTCAAGTGCAAAGGCGAGTTCACTCGGGATCGTGAGACAGATAGTGTGGTATTGCACAAGAAGTCAAGTCTACCGTACAAGCTAGGTATATGAGACCTTATATAGTAGTACAGAGTGTTTGGTCAGGCCAAACACAAGACGTGATAATGAGCCTCCTGCTCGAGAGTGGAACAAAGGGGAATCCGGATATAGTGAGATAAGGATGCGCGGAGTCATGCGCTCATGGAGGTAACTCGGAAATGTGGGGTGGTTTTCAATGGCGCAAACTACCCCTTGAATCGAGTCGTGCGTAAGTGGAATCAAGGAAAACGAAGCGGCGCGTGAGAAATGAGAAGCCCGCGGAAATCACGTATTGTACAGGGAACAGGGAAAGAAGGAGAAGAAAGCGGCCAAATCGTAACATTACCCCCCTGTCAGACTCGAGGTCGCCACGACCTCGACTAGTCGCTGGTGTAGTACCAGTCTTCGTCAGGGCGTGCGTTGTCGGGCTCAGGTGATGGGGAGCGTTTGACGGGGCATGTGTGGCGTGAAAGGAATCGGAGGCGTCCTCTCTCCCCGCAGTCCCGACACTGCTCGTACATGGGGCACTCAACCTCCTGATGTCTCGCATCATGTCGGAGGCACTTGCCGCACCAGCGAGGGCGGACAGGCAGTTCCTCATACGCGGGTGTTGTGGGGGCGAGACGGCGGATGAGGCATACGTCCATGTGGTGTGTGCGGCTGCCGCACCAATGGCAGGGATTGGTGAGTGTGGGAGATCGACCTAGTCAGGGGCAATCTGCGATGAGGTGTCCCTTCTCCTTGCACTCGTAGCACTTGCGACGATACCTGTCCCTCTCCCCGTGGACACGTGGCATTTCGCAAGGTCCCCCTTCGCGCGGCACGAAGGGCATTGCATATGCGTCAAATCGGGGGCGTGTGGGTTTAGCCGTGAGTTCCACGTATTTCTCCGAGATGAGGGGGATGGCTCGTGCATACTGAAGGCGCTTCTGCACTCCCCCGAGACACATCTCGAGGTGGAAGCGGTCGGCGATGAGCTTGTCTTCGAGACGACGGACGTCCGCAGCTCGCGCCGTGATGGCGTCCTTCTCTACGAGACAGTCCCGAAGGCGGGCGACCTCGGCGCGCAGACGAGGTTGGCGAAGTTCAACGAGGACTTCGTCAAGGACGATGCGGCGGGGGTCGTGGGGATGGAACATGTTGATCATATTGTCGGTGATGTGCCTAGGCATCTCTCCGGTGTACCCAGGGTTGAGATAAACCGAGCACCCATAGCAGGGCTCCCCCTTGGCCATGGTGCCGATCACCTCCTGGTAGTCCTTGCAGTAATAGATATACTTCGCGACCTCTTTCTCGTGACCGGCCCCGATCAAGAGCGGAAAGTAGGTGGGTAAGTTGGGGTTGTTTGGGAAGAAGGGGATGCCGGGGTCGGTGGGATCGTGGTCGTCGTCTTCGAGAGGGGCGACGTGATCGTAGTCAATGGGGTCATCGAGAAGCGCGAGTTGAGGGTTAGGGGGAAGGAGTGATGTGTCGGAAGGTGGGTTTAAGATTTCGTCGCAAGTGGGGAACGATGTGCGGGGGTCTAGCTGTAGGATGTCGCCCATAACTATGAGTTCGAGAGGTGGGGGAGAGTCTAACGCGGCGATTTGTTCAGTGGCCAGGGTCAATACTGGCATTGGTGGGGAGTCGGTGACGAGGGAGTACGGGGTGACTCTGTCTTGATCCTCGGGGACACCCTTGTCCTGCGAGGGGATGGTCAAGTTTTCAAGAATACGAGCGACTGGGGGACGAGTGGGGATGGTAGAGACAAGAGGAGTGGTCGACATGTTAGAGCGAGTAGGAGTGTGGAGAGGATGAGGCATATTTGGGTTGACGAGTTGCGCTTTATATCTTTCGTCCAGCCCCTTCGGCGGTAGGGTTGCGGAGGTAGAAGTCGGCGATTAGGTCAGATGCGTGGTGGACGTTATCTAGTGGTTCCCACGTGCTGTCGCTCATGGGAAAGCCCTTCCACTGGATGAGGAATTGAAGTTTACGCCCTCGGCTGTAGAGTCTGGATCCGAGGACTTGCTCCACTTCGAATTCTTCTTCTCCGTTGATGAGGTCAGGTGGTGGGCGAGGGAAGTTTGCCCCATGTAGTTCCGTCTCCTTATATGGGGTTAGGAGGTTTGCGTGGAATACGGGGTGGATTTTCCACGTGGCGGGAAGCTCGAGTTCGTAAGACACCGCTGATAGAACCTTTTTGATGCGGAATGGTCCGTGTCGCTTGGGGGCCAATTTGGCGGTGGGATAGAAGGTGCGGAGGTTTGTCCCTTCGAGCCAAACTTGTGCGCCTTCCTGGTAGGGAATGAACCGAGTCTTTCCCCGTTTCATCATCAGGTTTTGCGCATGTTTAATGCAGTCTTGTGCGTGTTGCCACCTGATGACCATTTCTTCCAGGCGCTGATCTACGGATGGGGTTGAGGTGGGTTTTGGCGTCCACATGGTACGTGGTTCCCATCCCATGATGAGTGAGAATGGGGAGTGCTTTGTAGTCGCATTGGGCCACGCATTGTGCGCAAATTGCGCCACGGGTAACGCTTCCGCCCAGTTATCTTGTTGTACGTTGCTCCAATGGCGGAGGTACTGTTCCAGCCATTGGTTCGTACGTTCGGACTGCCCGTCTGTTTGGGGGTGGTAGGCGGACGAGATGTTCTGTCGAATTCCTAGAACCTGACAGAGTTGCTTCATGAATGCCGAGGTGAATCGGGGGTCGCGGTCGGTGATTAGCTTCCGTGGGATGCCATAGTGTGGGTATACGTGTTGAAGATAAAGACGTGCAACTCCTTCCGCGGTGATCGACTCGTTACAGGGGATGAAGATGGCTGCTTTCGAGCAGTCGTGGTCTGTAATTGTGAGGATGCAGTCATATCCTTGTGAGGGGGGGAGTTTCGTGATGAAGTCCATTGCTACGACTTCGAAGGGTTCTGCGTCTGGGTCGGTGGAAATGGGGAATAGGTGTGGTTTTTGTCGATGGGTGTTTATTTTGTTGGCTTGGCACGTAGCGCAGCCTTTGACGTAGTCTTCCACGTCTTTGCGCATGTTGGGCCACCAGTAGTCGCGTTGTAGGAGTTCATATGTGTTTGCGATTCCTGGGTGTCCCATGGCAGGGGTGTCGTGAAAGAAAGTGATTACCCCCCGTTTAAGGTTGTTGTCGCCCACAACAACCAAAGCGTCATTCTTCCACCACAGCCCGTTGAGTTTCTTCAGGCTGTGCGGTTCTACCCAACGCAGGACATCCTTCTCATCAAGGTTTTGTGCGACTTGGGTCCAGATGTCCATGTCGTGCATTGACATCTCGGTGGTTTCCGTGGTTCGTATGAAGCGGTCGGCAGGGAGGACAATGACGTCGTTGTTGTCTTCTTCGTTGACCGCGTAATCTGCTCGTCGTGACAGGGCGTCCGCACGGCTGTTTTTTACTCCCGACACGTGTTTCAACACAAAGTTGTACTCGGAGAGTTCAAGGAATTCGCGCGCTACCCGTCTGCTGATTTTTCGCGGTTCTTTCCAGTACTGGAGGTTGGCGTGATCGGTATGGATAATAATTTTGTGGGGGGAACCGACTAGGTAGGTGCGCCACGCGCGTAGCGCTTTCACTACTGCTAGTAATTCTCGGTCGTAGATGTCATAGTTTCGCTCTGCTTGATTGAGGGATTCAGAGTGGAATGCGACCGGGTGCATTCTGTCGTCCGGTCCGAGTTGATTCAGCACTGCTCCTAGAGCTACATTAGAGGCGTCTACTTCGAGTTCGAAGGGTTTTGCGAGGTCGGGGAAGAGGAGAGTGGGTTCTCGTCCGATGCAGTGTTTAATGGCGTCGAACGCAGTCTGTTCGTCAGGCCCCCAGTTCCAGGGGGTGTCTTTTCTAGTGAGGTCGTGGAGTGGCCGGGCAGTGGTTGAAAATCCTCGTATGAAGCGACGGTAGAAGTTGCAGAACCCGAGGAACGCTCGTACTTCTCGAAGGTTCTTCGGTGCTTGCCATTCCAGCACTCCCCTGACTTTTACGGGGTCCATGCGTACGTTTCCATGGCCGATGATTAACCCGAGGTATTCGATTTTGTATACTTCGAATGCGCATTTCTCCGGTTTTACATATAGGTCGTGTTCTTCGCATAGGCGGAGAACTTCATGTAAGACGGCTCGGTGGTGAATGAGGTCGTCGGCCGTAGCGATCAGGATGTCGTCCATGTATACGATCACTTCTTCAGTGAGTATGAGTGGGCGGAATATCCAATCCACCAATGCTTGGAACGTAGCTGGTGAGTTGGTAAGCCCAAAGTACATGACTAGGGGTTCGTATGACCCCTGGTTTGTTTTAAAGGCCGCCTTCCATTCGTCTCCTTCCTTTATTCGGACATTGTTGTACCCCCATCGGATATCTAGTTTGGAGTAGAGACGTGCAGGTCTTATCTGGTCGATGAGTTCTGGGATGAGGGGTAAGGGATAGTTATTTCTGACGGTGATTTCGTTTAACCGTCGATAATCCTGGACCGGGCGTAGTTTCCCATCCTTCTTTTTGATGAAGAAGGGGGACGTGTAGGGGGATTTCGATGGTCGAATGTAGCCCTTTGCCAGTTGTTCATTAAGAAACGTTGTAAGTGCCGCCCCTTCGTTCTGGGCGAGGGGATAGACTTTGCAATCTAGTGTGGCAGGGGCGTTAGGAAGGAGGTCGATGGCGTGGTCCCAGGCACATGAGGGTGGGAAGCGATGAGATGCTTCTTCGTCAAACACCTTTCGATGTTTGTGATATTCTGCTGGGACCATTTCTTCGAAAGTACGACTCTCCTTTGTCGCCGCCTCTCGCTGCGCTAATTCGGATGCTGTCGTTGTCTTCCTTAAGAATGTGATATGGGGTTCGTGCTCCTCATCCATGAGTTGTTCCCACGCCTCCTCGTCGAGTTGGTACGTCTCCAATGCGCGAATGGAGGCTTCCATTGGCATGCCTTCGTCCGACAAGTGCAGGCTGGAAATGACCACTGGCTGAAACTCCTCGTTCAGCGTCGCTTCTCCCCATCTTATCATCGGCTCGAAGGCCGTGAACCAGGGGTACCCAAGGATCACTTCGTCTTTCCCAAGATTTGTAATGAGGAAGCGAAGTGTCCTGGTCTTTTCTCCTGTTCGTACTGTGAGGTCGGTATATTGGGTGATTGCACCGTCCTGGTTGTGTGTCCCATCTACATTCCAGATGTGGATGGGCGTTGAGATATCACGTGTGGAAATTTGTAGTCGTTTGAGCAAATTTGAACAGATGAAGTTGTCGGTTGCTCCCGAATCGATGAGTACTTGTCTTTCGGCCGTCGCGTGTGCAGATTTGAATAAAACTGGGATTCGCATAGAACGATATCTGCTATGGTACACGTTTAAGTTTAGAGCTCTAGCCCAGGCCGCCGGGTTCAAGCGTTTTGAAAATCCTCTCGCCCAAACAACTTCTCGACCATTAGGTCGCGCACCTCCTGTGTCTGGGCCGTCATCGCCGCGATCTGAGCGTTAGCCTGCTCATCATTCGACAGTACGCGGTTCGAGTGTACGGCGACAGTAGTGACGGCGGGAGTTGGTAGTGATAGGGTGTCGGGGATGGTAACCGCGTGGCTGGTCGAGGCGGCCGTAGCAGCGCGCATGCCCTTTTGTGGACAATTACGCGAGATATGTCCTTGAACACGGCAGCGAAAACATCGTCCTTCTTTCTGAAGTTGGGCCTTGTCAGAATCGGTGAGAGCCACATTGGCTCGAGCGCGTCCAACATCCATGGCATTCGGATCGCGGTTCTTATTAAGGGCTTGGACCCACTGGTCCCGGTTGTGTACCCCCTTCTTCTGGCGCGGAGTTCTGCTCTTTCCGAGCCGGTCCTTGAGAACCAGATATTCAGCCTGTTGTAACCGTGCGGCCGCTTTCCATTCATCCCATGTAATGGGGTGTTGGAAACGGATGGCATTGATTACTAACTGATTTGGAAGACCGTCCTGGAACATCTCCAAGGTGGTAGCTTCGTCAGGGTTGTATCCTGCTTTGGTAACCAGCGTTTGGAATTGTGCGATGTAGGAATCGATGTCCTCCCCTTTCATACTGTGGGTTTGGAGTGCTTTGCGGGCTCTGGTTTGCTCCGCCGTGTCGGTGTATGCTTGTGTGAAACGGGTGTGGATCGTGTCCCACA